>CM053793.1:736500007-736990007 GCA_028749045.1 Cupressus sempervirens
TACCTAGATCTAAAGCTCCTATTTTTGCAAAGACTAGAAGTATTAGGGAAAGGTGGACTTAATTAGGTTGGACATCTGTTCTAGGCAAATCTAAACTGTAGAAATACCATAATTTGTATTAAAATTTTCTAAGTTAAAGCACAACCAATGAAAACTAGTTACCTTGATGTGTCTAATGACTTGGTTTAATTGATGTAGAAATGAGAGTATCTGGCTTCATAATGACAGATCTCACATCTTGATGTTTCATAGCAGAAAATAAAAATAGTATCAAAAAAGTTGTAAACTCTATCACTATTATTTTATTGGACCTCAGCTTAGTGAGTACTCAACCTGAATAGGGAAGATAAGAGAATATTGGTAGGTAGTATGAAAAAATTGATGAACCCTAGAGTTTATTATCAACAAAAATAGATTATTAGGAACTTTGAATGTTGGTATGATGGCTGGGAAATAACTATTCTAAAGGAAATTAGGGTTTGTGATGCCCTCACTGTTGCTCATAATAAAGGATGATTTTTGGAATCATTCTTTTGAGCATTTAACCTTTGATTCTATGTACTCGAGATGCTTCGCTGCAAAATTTTCTAAGGAAAGTTTAAACATTTTGAAGCCGGAGGCATAGCTTCTCATTGAACGCACTGCCTTTGTTTTTTTAAGTTTCAATATTCGATTGGACATGTTAAGGAAGCGCTAGAAGTTTCTAAAGACCCAGATTGTAAATTTGATATAGTTGTACAATTTGGAAGAGTTAGGTAAAAAGGGCAATTGTTGTTAAAGCAAAAAGTAAATAAAAATGGATTTGCTAACATAAAGCTCTAGAAAACTTAAGAAAATGCAGGGGTTACCAGCGCCGATTCAACATCCATGTTGCTTGAGTTAGAGTGAAAAATTAAACATGACGCACATATCCTTCGAAGCATATTGACTCTTCTATCAAACATAATAAAAATAACATGCCAAAAAATTTGTTTGACTGAATGCCCACTTTGAAACGTTGTCTTGGGGATTTTCCATGAAACCAAGAGATGCACAAAAATGATTTATTTGAAAGCCTTTGGAAAAGGGTTTTACTTTTTTAAACATTTATTCCATGCATGATGGTCTAGTTTACTAAATGAGTAGAATGTAAAAGTGGTATATTTAATCAAATTTAAAACTTGTTTGAAATCATAATAGTTGAAAATTATTATAGATTTAATCAAATTCATAAATAGTTAAATGTTCATATATAAAACTAATAATAATTCATAAAATAATTAAAACATAACTATTTTTAAATATAAAATAATATTATATTATATTTAAATAATTGTAATTATGCTAATCAATTAGTTTAAATTATATAATACTAATATGATATAAAATTAAACAGTATACAAAATAATTCATTCTTTTCAATTCTAATTAGACTTAAAATATAGATTTACTTAATATTATAAATATTAATACTAAAATATATTAAATATCAATAATATTTATAACATTATATTATAAGTCTAAAATTTGGTTGAGGGTTGCATAAGTTGAATTATAGTTCCAAACTCTAAGGTTAGATAGTGGATTAAAAATATCAACAAGATGTTAATAAAAAACCATATTGTCCATTGTTTAGAATGAAAAAAATTTAGAATCATTAAAATAGTATTGAAAATGAGACATGCATTATTAACTTTTTATACGTTTCTAAATTTGGACATACTTGCTTTCCTTAATCTAAATATTAATTAATTAAATATTATATCATATTCATATAAAACACAAACAAAATATACTCATTAAATATAAAATTATCATTTATATAATATTATTAAATATAACATTATTAAAATTAATTAATAGGAAATTTAGTTTAAAGAAGGAGAGAGAAATATATTATAGAAAGATATAATTTTCAAACTTGGACATACTTTCTTTGTCAAATCTAAATATTAAATAATCTACATCAAAATATATTAAAACTTGAATTTAATGTTAAACCTAGAACTAACTATAATACTAAACATTATATAATCAAACTCTAATTCTACTTTTAAATATAACACATAATCTTAAATGTAATTACTGCATAAGAACCTTAATAAAGAAGGCATCAACCATCAAGATCAAATGCATTAGGCTAATCACTAAACAAATAGTGGGAATTAGTGAATCTAGGAGTTGAATTTAAAATGAAAATGGGTAAATTATATTTCTATCCTTAATCTTATAGAAATATCAAATTTATTCTCTTTAAGTTAAGAACAATTTCAATTTTATATTTACGTTTTTTTATATAACATACTATATTTATTATATATATTTTATCTACCTAAACTATTACACCTCCTTCTAGTTCAAATTATAGTGATATATAGCTAAAATGAAATTAGAAGCATGATTTTTGTAAACCAAGCAACTTCTACACAATCATAGTAATATGTCTCCATAGAACACACTGAGATATATCAAAAAAACTATTCACTTTTTGAGCTAGGTAATATGATTTGTCTAGGGTAGAAGAATATGGGTATTGCTTTCTTGTTATGGTATAAAAAAGGGTTTTTCATGTTATCTAACTAATAATGAGGTTTAGGCTAGATCTAGAGGGAAAATGATTAAAATCATTGATACTCACCTAGTAAGAGCTTGAATCATTTTAATGGTCTAGTTTTTTAGTTGGCTTTTTCATAGGAGACAAGGGCCACTGGTTTCATCTCACTCTATCGAATGAAACCAATTTGCTAACCCATGTCCCCTACCTTCGGCAACCACCACTAATCATCAATTGTAATAGTCATTTATACTTGTAAATTATATTTAAAAAAAAGTAGCATTCATTAGAATGTATTAATATGATAAAAATAAGTTCATCAATCATTCATTTAGTCATTTGGTTGGGCAACTAATTATTAGTGTGCAATTGTTTAGTCATTTATTTAGTCACTTATCTTTGTCTAACCTTGTGATTTTATCTTATGACCAAATTAGTCATTTATTTAGTTAGGTGTACTTATTAATTATAAATCATTACTAGAGTTTAATCATTTTTAGTCACATGACTGAAACTTTTAGCCTTGTGACTAAAAGTTTTAGTCACGTAGTCATTTATTTGCTAAAATTCTACTAGTGGTTCCAATAGTGATTATCTATGTCATTGATATGGAGGGGAGTAGTTTCTCATAAGGTACTTTTTTTTATTTTTGTCATTATATGTTATACATTATTCATTTGAAATTGCCTAGTCATTTGCATCATAGGTTATTTAATATGCTAAAATATTTGCATACAATATTAACAAGTGTGTCAGTCTATAATTTAGAAGAAAAATAACATGTAATCTTTTATGTATATTGTTGTTTGGTAGTATTATTGGTTAAAAAGAGTCTTTCACTACAATATATTATTGTTTCCTAGGAGGAATTATAAAAGAGGGATGATTTATGAAATGGACTACCTAGAAATATTTCCACGAGAGAGTAATGGTCAAAGAAGGTAATGAGGAGCTAGTGAAAAAAGAAACAAAGAAAAATATAAACCAAAATGATAAACTGGAAATTGATAAAGATGATGATTTAATTTTCCTTGAGTTTTTCATATATGAGGAGATTGCTCATATTCGTAATAGACTGGAGGAAGAATTAGAAGAAATATTAGTGTAAGAACACAATAATGATATGGAAAATCCTCAACACTTGTCACCCACAACTGCTAGGGAGGCACCCATAGCTCCAAATAAAACTCACATTGAATCTTCACTTGAGTGAAATGTTTCTTCCCCTCTTACAAAGTCATGCCTTAAAAAGTGTATAATTTCTTTGTAAGACCTTTTAGCCCTCCTTAGCATAGTTCAATACATTAGGAACTCCTATTGAACTTGATTACTTAAACCATGGTCCTTTTCATTCTTCCAATCTAACTCAAATCTCTAAGTTAACATCAATTTCTATGCATGGCTTCCCATTAATTCCTTCAATCATGAAAATCATGATTTAAATGCATTTCCAAATATTTTTTGGCTATAACTCATCATATTTCCCTTGATCTTATAATATTTCTTGGATCTAAGAACTTTGCCTAGAAGTCAACACCTTGGGGTTGAGGTTGAGGTCGACCTCAACCTAGGAGTTAATTTTTTATTTGTTTCTAGTACTGATACAAAATATTTTTCTTTTCCTACCATGTGCAGTTGACCCTTTTAGTTTTGATCTTGAAATTAGTGCAAAAGGAGGTTGGCTCACGTCATTTGATCATCCACAAGTTCTATATGCAATCCAAAAAGTGTACCCAAGGAGTTTTTGAGAAAGCAATCAAGATTTCCATCATGCATTTCTTCTCCTAGATCTATCTTCCTTCTTCATTAGAGACATTCAAGTTTGGCCATCAAGGAGGATATTTACTTTCATTTGAATTCAAGCACTCATCATTGAGACAAAATTGAAAGCATCCATATATATGAAGTTTTATCTTCCATTGTTTCCTTTTGATTTGTGTGTTGAGTCAAGGTTATTACATTAACATACTTGATCACATATTAAGCATAATTGCATTAATATTGCTATGATATTATTCATTGTTTCATCAACTTATACTACATTTTAGTATTCCTTCATTTTTATGTATTTCAATTCAAGGTTGATTCCTTAACTAATGCTCGATTGAGGCAAGCCCCTCCCCAGCAATGAATTCCCCCCTCTCTTATGTGCAAGTGCAATTTTAAAGGTTTTTGGATACAATTTGAGGATATAAGGTTTCAATTTCTAATAGGCTTTTCAAATTTTAGATTTACGTGCATAGCAGGTTGAGGTTGACCTCAATCTCAACCCAAGTCACCCTTGAACTCAATGTGATCTTGACCCTAGAATTCATTCTTTACCTAAGACCTCCATATTTTATGAGTTTGCAAATTTTGGAAAGTAGGTTGCAAATCTCAATTGGTTTCAATTTCTACTTTAGTTGGAAATCTATTTGCAGGTTGGTATCTTGGTGAACATCTTTTCCCCTTTTTAATGTCATACCTCTTTCTTTCATAAATAATATTAAATAATCACCTTGATAGCACTTTATTTCATCACAACATTATGATTCATTCTCCTAAAGAAAGGAGGAATAAAACCCAAAGAATCCTTATAGCTAGGGAGAACACACATTGGTACTTCCCGTTTGTACCAATCGAGTTTCCCTTGAGGAGGGATCATGGTATTCTTCCTATATCTATAGTGAGGTGTCTCCCTTTTACCCCATTACAAAAGTTATATAAGCATAAATCTTTATTTTCCTCTTATAGGAAGAAACAAAATAATACAAACCCTCAATGACTAAAACACCCATTTGAAAGAAGAAGAAAAAGGTTAGTGAGAAGAAATGGAGTGAGGAAAAACAACTTGAGTCTAGGTAGGTGAGATAAGGCTACGAAGATAAGTCTAGGGAATTACAAATTCCAAACATAAATGTGGAAAGAAAAATGAAAAAGAGCTAAAGAATCCTAAGAAGTGTTCTTATCATTTCCATAAAAAAAAAAAAGCTCCTAAGAGTTTAGGCTACATTTTTCCCATGAGAACATAGACTTGGAGCAATAAAGTTGGTTAAGGGATAGAGAAAAAAATGGATGAAAAGAATTTAGATAAGAATAAAGGATTTGAAAAAGATGAATAAGAGGGACTGAGGGATGATGAAGTAGATTGTAAAGACTTTGAATCAAATATTGGGCATAAGGAACCGCTAGAGGAAGAATCGTTTGAGGTCCTAAAGACTAAGAATATACAAATAAAGGATTATATCACACTGTCTCCTCTAAAACATAACCACATATAACATTTACTTTTGAATATGTAATAGTAGAAGATAGTGATGAGGATGAATTACATGTAACAATGAAGAAAACAAAGGCATTATAATAGAAATTGGAATCCTCTAAGGTCAAAGAGTATGAACTAGAGGAAAAGGTAAAGTAATTGGAAGCACAATCTACCTAGAGAGAGGAAAATTTAAAGAAAAAATGTACCTAGTGGAGATGCCACGAATACATCTAATACAACTTCCTATACTAGTTCTTGATCTATACTTACCACTTTGATCACGAGACTAACATTGTGGCATCCACACATAAAGTTCAACCACGCTAAAGATACATGGTTGAAATAAAAAGAATAGGTAGAACTTTCTCATAGTTTAGAAATAAAGGAGAAAAAACTAGAGATAAAAAGATAAATGGTTAGTATGAGACACATGATTGACTTTACTAATCAACTTCATAGTTATTGAGCACCAACTAGAGTGCATTCACTCTATTTACAAGAAAAAATATTTTTTTTCAAATGAGTATTATTGAGTAAATTGCCAATTTCATTAACTACCCCAAGGTAATTTCTCATCCATTTTTATAGGTTCCTTAAGAGATGCATGGCCAATTGTGTGAAGTTTATCTTCATAATTTAGTTGTACCATGCAACACAAGTTGGAGTCCTCTTCTTTATTTTGGGGATTTGCATAGTAGATATTTGATGTCTAGCCTAAGAAATATTAAAAAAAGGTATGTTGTCTCAGGCTTATAAGGAAAGAGAGAAAAGTCACCCTCTATGTACCTAGTTGAAGCAAATAAGCCAAAGAGGATGGTAGCTTAATTGGTGGACATGCTGTATAGGGTGGGATTTGGTAATAAGATTCACCAATGTAGGTTGTAAGATTAGAGAATCAAAAAATTATCTATAAGTGGCAAATAAATCATAAATGCTTGTTGGGATATTAGATAGTTAGAATTAGGCCATGCATTAAATAAAAAAGAACTTCATTTTGGCTACATCTGTATAATATTGGAATACAAAGTGGCCAAGTATATCAGGACACATTACACATAGAATGCAATAGACATACTCAAATTTCATCCATCACTCCTTATGTATCTAGTACCAGACTAGTCATGAAGGTCTTCATAAGGAACATGTAAGATGGGACCAAATTAAGGGCCAAAAAGGATTTGATATGAATAAAGGTATAAGAATTACTGAACACATAGAATTTAGGTCAGATGTGCTTTATTATAATAGTAGGTCCTAGCCGCTTGAGGACAAATAGGTCCTTGAGTTGGGGGATGCAATGGGATAGTAATATATGCCTTTTTTGATAATCCTAGGTTAGCTTTGATGATGTTTTAGCAAACTTTACCAAGACCTTTCATGCATAAACACATGTTGATAGAGTTGTAATGATACTCAATATATAATATAATAGTATAAATGTGACATATAGATTTAGTGCAATGTGACGGTTAATATCAACTATATGATATTTTGGATGACAATAGAATGTATGTCTTCTTTCCTTGTTTGATTGAATAACATGTAACCTCATGGAAGGAGTCATTAATATTTATTTGCAAGACAATTATTTTGTCATAATAATGAGGAAGGAGTGATATAGTGAATGACAAGAGTAGTCCAACCAAAATAGATTTCCTTTGCTACTCTAGTGCATAGGATGAATGATGATTTTATGGGAATACCAGTGCTATTCACCAAATCTCAATCTTATTCTTGTGAAGTAATGTGATTAGTAGCAAGGAGGTTGAATCCTATTTAGACTCAATGTTGATAGTTAGTTAATATTTTTTTAGTTGTATAAATAAGTCACATTTTTCTAAAAGAATATGTGTCAGTAGGATGTATAACATCAACGATTGCTACTTCTGAGATTTTCTATAAAATTTAGGTCAATCTTAGGATTAATGGTTCAATTGTTATTAGATTCTCTCTAGATTATAGTTTTCAATATAAACCTCTGCTATTTGTAATTTCCAACATCTCTTTCAATCAAAGTGGATGATCTTGATCAATTGAACTAAGTTTCATCTATTTGAGGTTATGGCCCCCTCAAGCACGAGCCACTAAGTAGGAGCTAGGAATACTTTTCTACATATATGCAATGTTAGTGCGATCCAAGTATATACATCCCTCATCAATATTTAAATGAGCCTTTTTAGAACAAAGTGTAGCATACAGTTTTAAACTTATTTAAAGAAATACATAATTTTTTTTAATTTTTTAATTTTTTTTTTATCAATAAGAGGCCAAAGCCAAGGTTAATTATTATTACTTGTTGTGATTAATTATTATGATTATAATATATTTAAACCCAAGCCCTCCGAGTTAAGAGGACAATTTAATGTTGTGTTGTAGGCTCTTCCTATAAATTATTACATATTATCGTCTAACTCTTAAACAATTATAAATATTTTAATATATTATTTAAAATTCTACTTTTAAATATTTTAATATTTTAATTTAGATTTATGAATTAAATAATTATTTAATAATGTTAGTACAATAAAAAAATTATATCTTTATTTTACAATAATTAATTAAACTAATCCTAAAAACATGATAGTTATAATTAAGATTGTAATATACTATGATAATTGATAAGTAGGAGATAATATCCACAGCAAGTCAAATTGTGATATTGCTATCAAGATTTAATTGTGTGATTTTTGAGTCCAACTCATTGACCCATGTTTCATGAGTAGTGATTCAACATGAATCCATCTCTCATGAGAATAAATGGAACACTCAGCACTCATTTGATCTAGGTGATGTTCACAGGGGTGAAGCACCGAGACTTCCTGGGAGGTCACCCATCCCAGTACTACTCCAACCTGAGTACGCTTAACTACGAATTTCCCTCCATTGTTAAACCCAAAGCTTGCAACCCCATTTACAAAACCTTCACCAAGTGTTGTGCTTTATTAACCATTCATTAGAAAGCCCCTTAAGCTCATCAATTGATAAGTAGGAGATAATTTCCACAGCAAGTCAAATTGTTATATTGCTATCAGGATTTAACTGTGTGATCTTTGAGTCAAACTCATTGACCCATGTTTCATGAGTAGTGATTCAACATGAATCCATATCCCATTAGAATAAATGGAACACTTAGCACTCATTGGATCTAGGTGATGCTTACAGGGGTGAAGCACCGAGACTTCCCAGGAGGTCACCCATCCTAGTACTACTCTAGCCTGAGCGCGCTTAACTACGAAGTTTCCTCCATTGTTAAACCCAAAGCTTACAACCCCATTTGTAAAACCTTCACCAAGTGTTGTGCCTTATGAACCATTCATTAGAAAGCTCCTTAAGCTCATCAATTGATAAGTAGGAGATAATTTCCATAGCAAGTCAAATTGTGATATTGCTATCAAAATTTAACTATGTGATTCTTGAGTCAAAATCATTGACCCACGTTAGCGATTCAACATGAATCCATCTCTCATGAGAATAAATGGAACACTTAGCACTCAATGGATCTAAGTGATGCTCACAAGGGTGAAGCACCAAGACTTCCCAAGAGGTCACCCATCCTAGTACTACTTCAACCTAAGCACACTTAACTACGGGGTTCCTCCATTGTTAAACCCAAAGCTTGTAATCCCATTTGCAAAACTTTTACCAAGTGTTGTGTCTTATAAACCATTCATTAGAAAGCCCCTTAAGCTCATCAATTGATAAGTAGGAGATAATTTCCACAGCAAGTTAAATTGTGATATTGCTATTAGGATTTAATTGTGTGATTTTTGAGTCAAATTCATTGACCCATGTTTCATGAGTGGTGATTCAACATGAATCCATATCTCATGAGAATAAATGGAACACTTAGAACTCATTGGATCTAGGTGATACTCATAGGGGTGAAGCACTGGGACTTCCCAGGAGGGCACCTATCCCAGTACTACTCCAACCTAAGCGCGCTTAACTACGAAGTTTCCTCCATTGTTAAATCCAAAGATTGCAACCCCATTTGCAAAACCTTCACCAAGTGTTGTGCCTTATTAACCATTCATTAGAAATCCCCTTAAGCTCATCAATTGATAAGTAGGAGATAATTTCCACAGAAAGTCAAATTGTGATATTTTTATCAAGATTTAACTATGTGATTTTTGAGTCAAACTCATTGATCCATGTTTCACGAGTAGCGATTCAACATGAATCCATCTCTCATGGGAATAAATGGAACACTTAACACTCATTAGATCTAGGTGATGCTCATAGGGGTGAAGCACCAAGACTTCTCGGGAGGTCACCCATCCTAATCCTACTCCAGCTTGAGCGCGCTTAACTACAGAGTTTCCTCCATTGTTAAACCCAAAGATTGCAACCCCATTTGCAAAATCTTCATCAAGTGTTGTGCCTTATGAACCAGCCATTAGAAAGCCCCTTAACCTCATCAATTGATAAATAGGAGATAATTTCCACAAGAAGTCAAATTATGATATTGCTATCAGGATTTAACCGTGTGATTTTTGAGTCAAACTCATTGACCCATGTTTCACGAGTAGTGATTCAACATGAATCCATCGATCTCTCATGAGAATAAATGGAACACTTAGCACTCATTGGATCTATGTGATGCTCACAGGGATGAAGCATCGGGACTTCCCAGGAGGTCACCCATCCCAATACTACTCTAGCTTGAACGTGCTTAACTACAGAGTTTCCTCCATTGTTAAACCCAAAGCTTGCAACCCCATTTGAAAAACCTTCACCAAGTGTTGTGCCTTACAAACCATTCATTAGAAAGCCCCTTAAGCTCATCAATTGATAAGTAGGAGATAATTTCCACAGAAAGTCAAATTGTGATATTTTTATCAAGATTTAACTATGTGATTTTTGAGTCAAACTCATTGATCCATGTTTCACGAGTAGCGATTCAACATGAATCCATCTCTCATGGGAATAAATGGAACACTTAACACTCATTAGATCTAGGTGATGCTCATAGGGGTGAAGCACCAAGACTTCTCGGGAGGTCACCCATCCTAATCCTACTCCAGCCTGAGCGCGCTTAACTACAGAGTTTCCTCCATTGTTAAACCCAAAGATTGCAACCCCATTTGCAAAATCTTCATCAAGTGTTGTGCCTTATGAACCATCCATTAGAAAGCCCCTTAACCTCATCAATTGATAAATAGGAGATAATTTCCACAAGAAGTCAAATTATGATATTGCTATCAGGATTTAACCGTGTGATTTTTGAGTCAAACTCATTGACCCATGTTTCACGAGTAGTGATTCAACATGAATCCATCGATCTCTCATGAGAATAAATGGAACACTTAGCACTCATTGGATCTATGTGATGCTCACAGGGATGAAGCATCGGGACTTCCCAGGAGGTCACCCATCCCAATACTACTCCAGCTTGAACGTGCTTAACTACAGAGTTTCCTCCATTGTTAAACCCAAAGCTTGCAACCCCATTTGCAAAACCTTCACCAAGTGTTGTGCCTTACAAACCATTCATTAGAAAGCCCCTTAAGCTCATCAATTGATAAGTAGGAGATAATTTCCACAACAAGTCAAACTGTGACATTGCTATATTGATTTAACTATGTGATTTTTGAGTCAAAGTCATTGACCCATGTTTCATAAATAGCTATTCAACATGAATCCATCTCTCATGAGAATAAATGGAACACTTAGCACTCATTAGATCTAGGTGATGCTCATAGGGGTGAAGCATCAAGACTTCCCGGAAGGTCACCCATCCCAGTACTACTATGATAATTGTATACATTATCTAAATCAAACTTTAAACAAGGGGCACGAGCGCCAAAATTCCTGCCATATGTATAGTTGTTGAAGTGTTGTGGATCGGAAAAATGAAGAATCAAAATAAAGGTCCAAAATAAATCATTTGGAGATGTGAGAATAGAGTTAAATAGTTATTAATTGTACAAATGAAATAGATAAGAACGTAGCTATAAGTGACTCTAAAAAATAAGTTTAAAAATGGTAAAATTTAATTACTTTAAGAACTCACTAGGTACACAATTTTCTGAAATACTTGATAAGGTACATTTAACTAAGTTTACAACTTAACAAGTGGCACGTAGTGGTATGTACTTTCCTTGCAGTTTTTATCCTAATTAGAAATTATGATTTAAATTCAAAAAATATATATTATATTGAAATTAGAAAATTAGAATTAGTGTGGAGTAGCATGTACTTGATGTTATAATTTTTATGCTAATTAAAAATTAGAAGTCAAACAATAAATTCAATACTTTTAGTAAATATTATGTCTTTATAGTAAATTGGAAAGAAAATGTAAATTCATATTATATCTATGAATGATATACAAAAAATTTAATACATTAAATATATATTAGTTAAAGTAGAAATAAGAATTTACACATTTGAATATACATAATTTGGCATAATACAAAATAAGTATCTTAGGTACAAAATAGTTTCAATATTTTATTAGGATATACATAATTATGGATAAAATATATATTAAAAAATAGTTTACTCAATTCATTTATGACATTGGTGTAATTTAATATTTATTTAACCAATCCTTGTTCTAGATTTAACCTTGTATAATTTATACGTTCTTACATTTTTAAATGTAAAAAATTGATTAAAATTTTGAATTAATATATTTTAATTAATATTGGATAAAGTATAGGTATAATATGACTGATTGAAAAGTAATATGTTATTGATTTCTATACAAATTAGTGAGTTCAAAATAGTAGCTTGGATTTTGAAGTATAGATATTACTAAGTGTACAATAATTTTAATTATATTTTTAAAATTAAGATTCAAATTCTTTCAATTAAAAACATTAAAAACATTTAAAATTTAATGGCACTCTTAAATATTAATACTATTAAAAATTATTTAATATCTTAATATTCACATTATTACATTATTAAATATTTATATATAACAAATAAATTATAGCGATTATATAATTACTTTAACAATTATCAATTTAAATATAAATTACAATTAATTTTATAATTAAAATTAAATAGTTGTTAATCATTTCAATCTTTTATTTGCTTTTCTATTATTCAATTTGTTAATGTTATTAATAGTAGTAGTTTATATATGATGGTTATATATAATTGAATTTTCATTTGATTCTTCTAATCTAACACCATTTAATTGATTTTTTTACATTGTACAATTATTTTTATATATTAAACATAGATATTTATTATGTAGAAAGAAAAGTGTGTTGTATTTTAATATGAAAACTATATAGAATTATAAGAGAGTGACATGTAAAATAATTTGTTAGAAGAATTAAAAAATATGTTTCAAATTAAGTATAAACAAATAAATGGAGAAAATAGTGGCAATAAGGCTTAAAATTATATTTTACAAAAATCATATCTCACCACATTTCGTAAGACCCCAATTTGTTCAACCAATTAAAATATAGAAAATTAATATGTAAAAAATAAAAAGTTAAAAAATTGTCATATAGCTTTTAAAAATATAATAGCTATATAAAAACTCAAATAAAATGAACTATAAGTGGTAGATTAGAAGTCATTTATTAACTCCCTAATGTCAATAATTCATAAAATGTCACAATAGTACTTAGCCTACCTAATAAAACAAATACACAACTTCATAATCTAGATAAACTTATTTTAAGCACTCATATAAAAAAAATTCTCAATTCAAATCATGAATTAAGAAACTTTACATTAAATATGTAATTTGTTGAGTGTCACATAGTGGCTTAGTACTTGTCTTTATGTTATGTAGTTAATTAAAATTAAAGTTTAATACTAATGATAGTTAAGTTTCATATTAAATATATTGAAAATTTAATTTCATAAAATAATAGAACATACAACTAATTATTCTTAACTTAGAACCTAATCACCTAAGAATTCTACATAATTTATATATTAAAATGTAAATACCTTTTGAATAATAAATATAAAGAAAAAGGTCAATCAAATTTTGACCGATTAATTTTAGATGTAAAATGTGATTCATTAACACCAATATAAACAAATGTTACATAGTGGCTTGTATTTGCAAGAAATTGTAATAGTTTAAGAT
This sequence comes from Cupressus sempervirens, assembly GCA_028749045.1. Classification (NCBI taxonomy): domain Eukaryota; kingdom Viridiplantae; phylum Streptophyta; class Pinopsida; order Cupressales; family Cupressaceae; genus Cupressus; species Cupressus sempervirens. Next base: position 736,513,850 of record CM053793.1, read on the forward strand.
TAAAAATTTAATAATAATAAAAATTTAATAATGAGCTATAATGATGTTTTTTTTGAACATTAAGAGGTCAAAGCCAATATTAATTATTATGTGTGCTTGATTGATTATTATTTATTTATTTAAGTCAATTGGATTCGAACCCAAGACCTCCCAAATAAGAGACTCATAATTTATCGTTGTGTTGTAGGCTCTTGTTGGAGATGTAATGATGTTAATTTAATATAATTTAATCAATATTTTTAAAGAATAAAAAAAAACTATCTTCATACATATTTAAATATCTAAAGAATAATAATTTCTAAAAAAATATTAATTAAAAATAAATTATTAGGTGTAATGTTAGAATTCATTTATTCTCTTTAAATTATTAAGATTAAAAACAATCATCATTCAAACTACATATATCAAACAAGAGATGCATTGCGTCAAAGTTCCTGTCAATAGTTACAAAAGAAGGAAATTAGAGAGTAAAATATATGAAGAGAGAGTTAAAAGAGATATATTCGTCATAATTGTTAGAAAAGAAGGAAAATAGAGATTTATATATATGAAGACAGATTGAAAAGAGAGATAATTATAATATAGATTTATAGATAGAAATGAAGGATACAAAGGATATGAAGGATATGAAGAGATTTAAAAGAGAGAGAACAACATGTTATTATAGGGACACTAAATAGAGATAGTTGGAGGAGAATTAAAAAAAGATAAAAAGATTAAGGATTATGTTATTTTAATAAATATTTAAATACCAATTATAAAATTGAGTTAAATCAATGAAGTATTCATTTCTACCTTTTCCAATATAAATTCAAATATTAAATTTAAAAAAAAAAAATTGTTGACTACTTGATCCAAACCAACAAAAGAGTTAGTAAGTTTGAAGAACAATATTAGTTTTACAAATTTCAAAATCCAGAAAATAATTAAAACAAGATTGGAAAAAATAGCTAGTTAAACATAGTCTGAAAAAAATTAGCATTTTACGATTGACAAAAGTAAGGGACAATGTAAAACTAATAAATATATTTAAAATAGAAAATACAAAACATTAAAAATTTAATTTTATTTTTTTTAACAAAATTTATAAATATTTTTAGTACAAATTTATCAAATAATTATATTTTTGTTATTTATTAATTTAATTATAATGTAGAATACAAAATTAATTTTAAAATTAGAATAAAATGATTTTAAATTATTGTGAAGAAAAAATTAAATAAATGTACTTTAAAATGATATGATAATTAGTTTTTAAGTAATATTTTAAATAAACTTAAACTTACAAGATGTTAAAAATAATAGATTGATATATTTAAAATCTTTGATAAGAAAAATGATTTAGTTATTATTGTTGTTGATTAGACATGCATTTATGTTTAGGTAGTGAGGTGGAAGATAAAATAATTATTTTTGGAAACTTTAATCAATTTGTCACAATTGTGAAAAAAAAGCTATTATTAATGCATGACATCATTGTTGTTGGAAAAAATGTGTGAATTTTTGTTAAGGAAAATTTATTTTTTTTCTTACCAAAAATAGTATAGAGCAATAGAATGAGCACAAAATGTTATTTATTAAATAAGGAAAAATGAAAAATAGGTATACACATTATAAGTTGCATATAGATTTTTAAATTTTTTGATTTGATTGGTCAAGTTAATATCATATTAGCACTAACATGAATGCATAAAAACTAAATTGTTTTAAAAAATTAATTAAGATATATTAAACATAATATTATAATTTTTTAAAATAATAATTATATCGTGTAATTACAATCGAATCATGGCACGTTTTTGGAATTACTTCACAAATTGACAAAACGCTGGCGCATAAATTTGCAACATCTATACATCCAAATCAATACAATTTTGATTAAATATAAATATAAATAAAATAGGACAAACATACACTTCCAAATCTAGTAAGAGTTTAGATTGCCTAGATTGCCTTCAAATCGACCCTCTAAAGTTGATTTCGTTTAAAAAAAAAAAAACAGAACTGTAAGGGGCACGGAAGAAGGCAGGCGAAGAAGATCAAAATGGTTGAGAGCAGTTATGAAATCAACCAGAAAGCTTATGTGAAGCTGGTGCTGCATGCATTGAAGCACAAGACCTCTGCAGTCAATGGCATTCTCATTGGAAGACTTTCTGATAAAACAGAAGCCGTGGAGATCGTAGATGCCGTTCCTTTATCACATGGACATCTAGGACTCTTACCGACTTTGGAGATTGCCACCATTCAGGTAAATCCACAAATATTTGTGCCCTTTTTAAGCATACCCACAACACTTTTCTCTTTAAGGTACACCAACAATCTTTTTCGTTTTTTTGTTATCTCATTTGCACTCCGAAAATATGTCTAATAGGCAGTGAAGATTATACAAATCAAAATTTGACACGAATTCTTATAGAATCAACACTGATTTCAGTTGCGCTGATAACCTATTGCATCAAATCTTGAATCAATACAATTAAACAGATTTAGGGAATTCACGGAAAACTACGTCCACAAAAATAATCTTGTAGAGATATAATCACAGCTAGATTTGTATTACACGTCATTCAGCCTTAGGGATGTTAAAATTTTTAGAAATCAAAAGACAGATTGTGATGTTTGGTTGTGGGATTTGTAAGAGTATTTATTAATAATATGTTTCGGTTGTTTTAGGGTTTTAGATCTTGTTCTAGTTACTTTTCAGCTTCCAAGATTCATCTACCCTAGCAAATTGTATTATAATTGGGCATAATTTTAATGTGTCATTGTCCTACACTAGTCTTATTGTTAGTTTAATTTGTTAATTTTTTTCTTCCTTAGTCAAAACCTCCTCATCTCTGTTGTATTTGTGATCACGTGACTATTCTTCACTCAATTTTTTATTTGAGGAGCTTTAGTTTACCTCCAGAGTCTGTGATGTGTTCCAGTACCTAGATTCAGACCTTTTACACACCGGTGAAAGCCATGATCTACTTATTTTGAGGCAGAGTCTACCATGAAAAGCCTTAAGCTTTGGAAACTTTTTTCCAAGCAAGGAATGCCTGGAAATTATTTATTGATAGCAAAACACAAAATTTAGTTGTTACAATATAGTTATAACTTATTATTGATACATGCATATTTTATAAATGTAATAACTTAATATACTATTGATACGAAGGTTTTGGTGAATTCAAATTTGAACATTCTGTGAAAAAATAGTCAATTGGTGAAAAGTGGTATGAAAGAAACACCCAGCAGTGTGTTAGTTGGGTACTTGATATTGTCTTGCTGTTTAGCATTTTTCATTTCCACAACTGGCTGCAAATATTTTTCTGTGAAATATTTAATAGCTCTTGTCAGGAAAGTTATTCATCGATTAGAGTCCGAATCACACCAGAAACTGAAAGTAGCTTCTATGGTAGGGTAACAGAAAATAAGCATAAAATTGGATAAGATTTCGAAGGATAAAACAGACCATCAAAGTCCAAACAATAAAATCAATTAATTAAGTATTTGACGTATTGGATGTTAAGGCTTTCAATGAGAAGGGAGTGTTCGGAAAATGGTGTCTTAATCTATGATAAAAAGGTGCTGCTGATAAAGGTTACTGTTGATAGGCGAGTGCAGAGGGTTGCAAAAGGGGGCACTTCCCTTGTGGGATCCAGGCCCTTGACCGGCTGGGGGCAGCTTTTCTTAACAAATTTTTAATTTTAATTTATCACTGTGAATTCTGGTGGTTTATCATTAGGTCACATTGGTAAACAAATTTGTCACTGTGAATTTGTCTTCGTAACTGACTGTGTTTGCCCAAAGAGCACTGACAATTGCACCAACAGTTGGAGGGATTGCAATTAGATCGTGATCAAACCGCAATCTTCCTCTCCGTTTGAGGGAGGCAATTCCCTTGTATGATGGGGGTGTTTGTTGTTTTTTATGCACTTTTCACCTCAAAGTACAAAAAGGAGACAAGACAGAATTAAAGAAAATGGATAGCATAAATCGCAATAGTAGACATCAAATACTAGTTGAGACTCAAATGATAATAATTAGAAAGAGGATTTAGCACAAAATAAAATGATGATAAAAGAAGCATAGTAAACCTTGACATACAAAAAGATACACTATGGCAACACATTTAAGTCAACATACCAAGAAATGAGTGCATTTTTTGCAATAAATTGCATAAATTATAAATCCATTGGATTACATCTTACTAACTTAACATATGAGAGATTAGTAATAACAGCTCATGAATACATTTGAGACATACAACTAAATGCATTCTTCATTATCTCTTTGAAAATATACAAGTTCAAAGACTCTTGTGTACATAGTGTAAAGCCAGAAGTTTCTTGGGAAATTCTCCATAGTATCCCTTTTGTGAGAGTCTCCCTTACATTAAAATGTGTTTGTATTTATAGACTCTCATTGATAACAAACTTGTAACCACTTAGCATAACTGCCTAGGCAACCACTTGGATTAATCGCCTACGTAAAGACTTAGCATAAGTACCTAGGTAAACCACATAGGATAACTACCTAAAGGACCACTTCGAGTAACTACCTGAGCGATTTCTTCTAATAACTTATTTTTTGAAGACAAGTTAGCATTTGCTAACTTTTGCAAACATAAAGCCCAAAAGCTAACTTTAGTTACAATACGTGATATAAATCACTTTTACAAAAGTGCAATATGAAGCATTCCCATAATATCAAAATGAAAACATGATACTGGCTTAATAGATGATACAACGCAAGGTAGGAGAATCCCCAAAGGAGATGTCCTAGCCCCCAGCAAATAACCACACAGCAGAAACACAACAACAAGAAGCAATAATGCAAGATCTGATACCAAATCATAATAATTTATTCATAGATATAACTGATTACATGCAATGTGTCGGGCTGTAAGGCCTTCTCGGTTACGGCCAAATACAAAGCAATTACAATAACAATTCTGCAAGATCTCTCGATATCCAATCCAAACCCTAGCTAGTCTAGATCCACACTCTAGTAGAAACCTCCGAGGAAAATCTAAACTTGTGCTCGCAAGGCCACCAAGCAATCTCCTTGTTTTCCAAGCCGCAGCTACTAGCCCTTCTCAAACTTGATCCAAGATCCAAGTGTAAACTGCCTCACATTCGGCGCTCTATCCACACACTCACAACTTCATCACAATCCTGTTGTAAACTGCCTCACATTCGGTGCTCTGTCCACAGACTCAGGAAAACTCACCCTTCAGCTACTCTCACACTCACTCCTCTGGATGAATCATTCCATGAATAAATGACTAAAAGACTCCACAAGACGCCTTACTTATACCCAACAAAGCCACAAGTCGTTCATAACACAAATTAAACACCCATACATAAATTAAATGCCAAAAGTCGGCCTCCAACAGAAATTTAATGTCCAAAAGTTGATACCTGAGCAAAATTGCGATATCTCCTAGCCCCGATTGAATTAGAACTCGTGCTTCGAACTGAAGGTAGAACTTTAGGTCCTTTGCAACCCCTGAAATGCGCAAAGGCTGATTCATTAAGAATATTTACACATCCATCCCGAAAGTCATGCATAGAAACCTGTCCCACAAACTGCTAGAAATCGATACTCCAGGAGAATTGCCATATCTCCCAATTTATAATGAATTAGAACTTGCACCTTTGACAAAAGGAAGTACTCTAGGCCCTCTTCAATCCCTAAAATGCACATCCTCTCATTCATTGAGCAAAATTAGTTACACGGCCTGCAATAGGCACCTAGAAACTAGAAAACACAGTTCCAGCAGTAAGGTAAAAACGGTTCAAACTTCAATTCAATCTATCTAATCTCTATGCAATCATGAGGAAAGGTTCCCGAATGTGTCTCCAACACATCCCTAACCATTAAAAGCATAACTCCACCAAAATCCAAGCTCGATGCTCCTCAATACTTAACCAAAATCCCTCCAAACATGCAGGATTGCAAGCAAGCCTAGGATGCTCCTGTATCAATAGAATTGGCAATTTGTCTTCTTGCAGCCATGAACACCTTTGTCTTTGAATAAATTTGCTCCAATTGCATCTTTGTGAAAACTTGCGAGTCCCAAATGATACCAAATTTCCTTTTTGTATCGTGATCATCAAGCCTCTAAGTAGAAGGCTCTGCTTATGTCATTCTTGAAGACGGTTCATTGGAAGTGCTCTATCAAAGTTCTCATTTTAATTGTGTTTGTATTCCATGCTGATCCCACCAATGTCTTTGTTTGATTGATAAGGAATTAAAGAATGCATCCTCTCTTTTGGATGCTAACAGTGTCTCCTTTCCACCACAACTTATAATATTTGTAATACTTAAAGGGAAAATATTTCTTAATTATCTACATGGTTTTCATCCCTTTAAACCTTATTAGTAGGAACTAGGAAGAACCAAACAAACTGAGCTTTCCATTTTGAAACATGAGATGGATATTCTTTCTCATAAACAGCAGACAGTATCTGAGTTTGACTTACACTTTCTCATTTACAAAAGGACTCCCGCTATAATATAGTGATTTTCATACATGTCCACGGGTGAGTTATACATTAACAAATGACCCTCCATTTATGCTCAATACATGCTGCTACCTTTAGTTGCAGAAACCAATTTATCTGAATTTGCATAGGCCTCTCTCATTTATGGCTGTAAGCACATACCATTTTTTGTCCTTTATTTGTATAATAGTTTGAGTATGCCTTTGATGGGCTGCCTCGGTGCAGCTTGGCCAGTGAGAATGCTAATGCAAGGTTTTAGACGTTAGACTCCACGCCTGCCAATTACATTGGGTTTAAACTTAATGATTCTAAATGCATTTTAGCAAATCCATTCTGTGCACATCCAATGATTATAACAGGCAGCTAAAACCATATTTCTTTGAGACGGTCCATCAAATAGCTTGTAAGTTTGGTCACTGGCTATCATACTCCACATATATGTATGGTGAGACAGTTGTGATAGCAGCACCTGACACATGTCGTATATCTTCTATGCCTTGATTGATGTTTAGTGTTGTTCCAAGGCTCTCATTTTAGTATGGCTGATGGGGGGGTACAGGCAGATATTTTGGATTTTGGATTTTGAATTTACTTTTATTAACTACCTTTGCTTGAAAGCCTTTTATATACAGTTATATACAAAGATGTATATAGAAAAGAAGCAGACATTGATCATACAATTAAAACTTCTTATGTTCTAAGACACTTAAAAATCCTTTTTCAAAAATCTTTCAATCATTGCAATCCATGAGGTGACATCTTTTTGAGGGACTCTGTCAAATCATTTGGGTGTGTTGTCTAGGAATACTTTCAATCATTGCAATCCATGAGGTGACATCTTTTTGAGGGACTCTGTCAAATCATTTGGGTGTGTTGTCTAGGAATACACAGTTTGCATGCATGGCTACAAGAGTCTTTCCAACTATAATTTATGACCAATAATCTCCCTATGAATATGCTTTGATGGATTTTCGTAACCGATTCCAAAACTCTCATTCTGGCACGGGCAGGGAGGGTTTTTGCTAACCTGTTGCATTTGTTTGAAAGTTTCCATTCATTTCGTGGATATCATGAAGTTTTGCTCTCTGCGAAATAACATCTCTTTGGAGGCATTATATCTATGCTTCTGCAATTTACAATCACACCAATCATGGTGATTGCATGTCTATAACCACATGTGACAAGGTTCATATATGCCTCAATATATGTTTGTAACCTGTTCCAGAACTCCAATGGCTGCATACTGGCTATTTCCGTATTCATTTTGGGCATGGTATATTTGCCTGGTACAAGAGCTTTAACAATGGACAACTCATCCCATATCCATGTGTGATCTACACGCACCGGGAAAACACATCTACACAACTACCACAGATCTGCATTGACTTTTTAATAAGAAGATTTCAATGGTTCTCAAGAATGTCACCACAAGCATGAAGATCAACCACGGGCATTGTGTTAGGGTATTTTTGAGAGCACTTCGTTGAATCAAATATCTTTAGAGCTTCACAAAACCAATTAGCACACATTCTGCAATCTTTTCATTTCTTTCCTCGAGATGGCACTTCTTCAGGCAATTCTGTTCAAAATTCAGCTCTATTATCCATGTTTCCCCATTTTGCATTCATGCCAACTATGAAGGAGAGATGCAGGTCAGCTTTGGCTTTGTGCCTTCTCATTGCATTTGATTGAAATTTTATAAAGCCTTTTTGTCAACTCTATTTTTTTCTTTCCATGTGGTCATTGCTTGCTGCGAGACGGCATTTCTTTCATGTGATAAGTTCTTATGGTAGTTACAATAACTACCCTCCATTTTAGCTTTTGGTTTCTTCATACACTTATAGAACTTAGCAAAAACACCAAAAGCTTTCATGATTTTCCTTCATTATGTTGAATTTAGTTGCAAACTCAACTTTGGCATTTTTTTGACAAGTTACCAACAGAGTGAAGTTAGAAACCATGCATCATATTTTCTGTCGGCTTCTTTACCAACTCGGCCAACTTGCTGATTAACTTAAATTTAATGATATCCTTTAACATTCCTTTGAAAAGTTTTTGTTAACTTGACACTTCTTGGTATTTTAATAAAATTAAATAAGTTGTCCATAACTTATTTTGCCTTCTCCATAGATGATTTGGAAAATAACGACCAACTTATGATTGTTGTTGAAGTTGTCAACGAAGATGTAAACCTTGATATAGCATGTGAGAAATTGGTAACCTCAATTTGGTTGTTAAATAACCAATTAGCAGACTTATTGTATACAAGTATTAGTAGATCATTGATGTGTTTGATATAAAAGTTCAAAATTGACCTATTTATAAATGGGGCTAACAAGTCATAGATCTAATAGTGGATATTTTGTGCACCTTGTTTGCCCTATAACTCAACCCTATTTTATGAGGGCATTGATTACGACTATGTATTGTGATGTATCTTGAGAGTTTGATAGCTATTGAGTTGCCTTTGGATCTCCATTGTGTTGATGTGAGTTTCATTGCACTACAACTTGCAAAATCAAATACTTAGTATTCTAGGACAAAACTTAAACTTGTTCTTGAATTCAGACACCACTCATGCTATTCAAGATACCACTTATGCTAAGACTGCAATGAATGATCATAATGGTGACTCTTAGGTTCCTTTTTAAAGATGGATGCTCACTCGGTGATAATAATGTGATATGTTGGTTATTACAAAGGGACTTACGTTGTTTACTAGGATTTTGTCAACGAGACTTTGAATGATATGACTTCACACTGTGTAATGAAACTATACTTTGGCTTCCAACTTATGCAATGCAATTAACTTAATCTTGTAAATTTAGACTATTTCTACTTCTCCTTCTACCTAAGGATGCAAGAAAGAGAAAATATCCATGGACTCTACTAGATGGATTCTTGTCGCTGACTCCCCTCACCTAGTGCAATCTTCTAAGGTGTGTCCAAATGATGTTCAAGTCAATACCATTTCAGTAATCCCATCTATGGATTCAAATCAACGAGCAAGTATGGATTGAAGTTAAGTTCATATAAATGTCATTCGACCACGCTAGGCAAACTTTGAATCAGTAAGCAGCTAGTGGTTTGGTTCAAGCCAAGCAAGGATGCATTCACAATTACTCTTATCCAACTAAATTACTCAAAGAAAAGACTAATTAAATCCTTGAAATCAATCTATTCTTAGTGAGGAATGTGAATCATTATGCAATACTCCAAATATATCACAATTATTCACCATGTAAACACAAAAATGAATAGTAGAGCAAATTGGACAGTACATCAGCAACAATTCTCTATTACAAATGAGAGGAGTGGGGTTTATATAGGAGTTCCAATTACGTGTTGATTTGAGTTTTGTTCTACTGCAACAAGCAGAATTAAATACGCAATGCTTTAGAGTAAAACATCAAATTCAATCCTCTCTTGGTATAAGGTCATCTCTCATGCTAAGCTTGCAACATAAGATCATGAAATGACTTCAAGGTTCCTTCAATTGTGGATACTCGCTCACTTATGCTATTCATTCAATTGATATCCACTGCTTGATCTCCCAAAGATTTAGCTTCACAAATGTGCAATGAAAATGTAGTTTGCTTTTCCAATTTCCATTTCCACTTCAACTTAACTTCTACTACTACTTCTAACTATAAATGCTAGGATTCATGGATGAACTTGGACTCTACTAGATGCAGCTTAATCAACGACTCCACCCATCCAGTTCAAGCTTCTAAGGAACACTCAAATGGTTTTCAAATTGATATCTCCTCTCCAATCGCATCAAATGGATGCAAACTAAAGAATCAACACCAATTGAAGTTAAGTGCAATCAATCATTGACTTACCACACAAGGCACACTTACAGTCAGCAAGAGGCTAGTGACCTGAATTTGTTGAGTCAATCAAGTAAACATCCATGATTTCTTTCATTCAACTAACTACTTCAACATGAAATAAAATACTAATCTAAGTGAGAGATGCAAAGAACCACACAATACTCCAAATTGGTCATATATATCCACCATGAAAGACCAACAATGAATAGAGAACAATTTTGGTAGTGGCAACAATTACCCAGCATAACTCTTCTACTCTAGTCTAAAATTAATTAGTTACAAATGAAGAGGCCATGGCCTTATATAGTAGTCCCCAGTACAATGAGTGGCCAAGATTGATTTGAAATCAAAGGTCAAGATCAATCCACACAAGCTCTAATTAAGGCTTCATAACCATACCTACAAATATTAAATTGTCCACCTAATTACAATTAAGCACCACCATGTGGGCCAATTAGAAAACTACATTGCCTTCATGGGCCAACAAGAAAATTCAAATCCATAACAACTGGATTAAGGACCAATGACACATGGACAATGAGAAGAGAGCCCATTGTTGACAACACTGTCTCATCAGCTTGGGAAATGTGCTCCTTACCCTCATCCTCTTTCACAATCAACGAATCTGGACACTATCTTAGCAAATCGTCTCCATGTGACACTTGTCATGCCTTTATGGATTGAGGATATGGCCACCACCTCAGCAAATGTATCCTTAAAACTTGATAGATACCCTTTAACTTGCTGATGAGAAATCATTTGTTACTCCTTCATTGACTGTTCATCCTTTTAATTGCTCTGTCTCTTGAAATTTCTTCACCCCTTTTGCCTTAGATTTTGAACGTTTTCCATCCTTAGCCCTGATTGCCATCATTCTCACCCTGCTAAACTTTGAAAGTCTTTAAGTTTGATTTCCGATTCTAATGGTATCACTACTCCATTTGAACCTCTCATTTGCAATCTGTAATAGTAAGTCTCTGATTTTCGAAGTGCTAGCTGCCCAATATTTGATTAATTTGGTTCTTCTTCCATGCACTGTCAACTCTATCCGTGCATGATGTCAAAATATGGATCAGTATTCCCAGGTATGCAAGTTAGAAGGTCTAATCTTTTCTGATGGTTGCACCCAGATTTGAAATCTGCAGTCTCATAGAATTCTGATTTTGTTGAATTTTGACCCTTGGCTGCCCAAATATGTATACTTGGATGATTTTGGCAACATTTTCTTTTAATTTTGACCTTCCATGATGGGAAACTTTGGTCATGACTCCATCTCTGTGAATTGAGGTCCAATTTTCCATGATCTTTCTTGCACTCTAATATTCTGATCTTCTTGCTTGCCTGGTGCATGTTTTGCAATTACTTCTTGGTGCCTGCAAGCTGCCCTTGGTGTTGTAATATCCCTCATGCCTTTAAAGCACTATCTTTGCTTGGCATCTTTATGTCCAACTTGCATTGTTGGAGTCTTGGATCTTCAATATGTGGCCCAATGAATGACAGCTCCTCCTTGACTTCGAGCATCCTTATTCTCGTGCAATACAAAGAAACTAGATACAATACCAAAAGTAAGTTATATGGCCAAGGGTGGAAATGTAAGAATAACGATTACTTTAGAATGTACTATTTGTACCCAAGACAGTGTTGAGAAAAAATCAATGGGTATTTCAAGATACACGACTTGAAAAAATTGCCCCAATACTCCTCATCAATTGGAATTAAAGCAATCTATTTCTACTGAATAAATTGCTTCCTGTGCTCTTGTTGAGGCAGCGAGCGGATCGAGTTATTGCCGAAATCCATATAATGCAGATCGGGGTGGGAGAAGGAAAATGTTATTCTCGGGAGAATGATACCTGTACTTTCTCATCCAGTGATCATAAGTTTTTCTATTTTGCAAGGTTCAATTTTTTGTTACAATTCTTTTATTTCAAATAAATGGGGCAATGGGTGGCCCTACCCCTACTATTATAAAGGTAAAGAGCAAATAGTTCCTTCCTTCCAATTTAGTCACTCCAGTCCCAATTATTATATTATATGAAAGAAGGGGTGGTGTAGATGAATGCAGGGGAGATTCATCGATGGCTCTTCGCAGCCTCTCTCTCTGTACCAGCAATCTTTGCTGCTCTTCTGGTTGTTGAAGTTGATGCTTGGGCGGATAGCTTCCATTGACCCTGATGGAGCTCTAATTTTTAGCCTCCATTTGTGTAATAACATTAGAGATTAATAATCAAAAGGCCATCCCATATTAGCGCTATACATTGTCATGAACATTTGAATATGAAAAGAATGTTACAAACCAGGTTAACATATGCATAGAAAATGCAGAAACTAAAGGCACATAGACAGTGACATATGTTTGTCTGTACCTCTGCAATAATAGAGAGCAAATACTGATTTGTATTATCTGATGTAAATTCACAGCGTTGCATACCTGATAAGAACAAATGAATCCGTCAACCATATTTAGAACATGATCAGCTTGATAGATGCTTTGTCAAGATGGTACAGTGGAGTTGATGATTTTCTTTTTATACTAATCTATGTTACTATCAAGGCAAATCCTCCTCAGTTACGTTCAAGCCTTTTGAACATCCAGCAATAAAAACAAATGCTGATTGAGTTGGGAATTAAATGAGTGATGCCAATAATATCTTGAGCGCAGTATATTCTCCTGTTGTTACTGAAGAATTGGCATTGAGTTGTGGCATGCTGGTGGAATTATACTTTAATATTGCAGAGTCCATTCAAACTATTATATGCAACCAATCCAAGTCATGTTCCAAGTGATGGCAATGAATTTAAACTTGATGGGATCATTGGCAATTTACAAGTGCCATGTTCACACGCAACACAAGCCCTTATTTCTCAGAGATTTCAATCATAATTAGTCAACATCTAGAGTGGCGTCAATATGCAAGGGTTGACATTTTATTGAAGCGACAACCAGGAACAAGAAACATTTTTACGAGAATTTGAATCAGAACCACCGTTATGATCCCTCGAACATCATTATTGTTGAAGTTCTGAGTGATGAGAAGTAGATCAATTATCAATCACCATGTGCTGTGAAGGATTTTGCGATGAATCAAAACTATTACCCCTACTCGACAACGACCAGATATGACTTGAAGGCAGGTTTGTGCAATGGAAATATATAGGAGGCCACGAAGTCAACAACGACTGAGACGTGCGATGGCAATAATGGCAGGAAGGAAGGTCTAACGTTCTGATCGAAAGTCATCCTTTCATTCACAGCAACACTTCTTCGTATGTGATGAACACTGAGGAGGCGTCAGAGGTTGATAATTTATCGAGGGGCAAAGAAATATTATGGCAGAGTTCAATAAACTTAATAAGAAGGAATTAGTGTTATGTGCCGGCGATGATAGATTAATTATTGTAAAGAACGATAAAAGACAAAGGCCCGCTTCAGATTATGTTATGAAGGAAAGTATTTTAATTACCATCCCCGATAAGAAAAACAATAAACAAAAATAAAGGGATTTAGTTAATTAAAAGTAGAATTTATTTTAAGAGACATGACGGTTCATCTTGAAAAGTCATTTCCTTCGTCAAATAAAGATATAAAAGAGAGTTATTTCATTTTAGAATAGGACATTAGAAAACATTTGAGTGTTCATATTCTCAGGAGAAAGTATTTTATATTTATTATTGTATGGAGGGATAAGGAGCAACATTATGGCTTTGTAATATGAATTCTATTATTTTATTTTAATAATAAAATAAAATGTTCTTTACGGTGTGGAGATTTAAACTATAGATGGTTTGTCCTTTATAATTATTTTTTGGAATTCTGTATACAATTTAAATGTCGGATAAGTGGACATGGTCATTTAGTATTTTAAGTTTGATCATCACAGATATTGTGAAATATTAAATTGTTTCCGTATCTGTGTCCCGTTTGTCTTTCTACCAGAGGAGTTAAAATTCAATCTGGACTAATTTAAGATTGCGTAATTTTGGTCTGTCGCATCTTGATTATTAAATTGTTGGCCATTCAAGTGCATAAGAACTTTATGAAGTTGTAGATGAAAATTCATTGAAGTCGACTCTATTGCCCAGATGAGCAGAGGCACTGGTCTTTCTATTATTGAAGTCAGAAAATCTATATCCTCCTTCCTACAAGCATCAAATTTATTATTAACAAAACCTTATTAAACATTCAACATTCAGTTTCAGTTTGATCGAGTTCAAGGACCTTGCCAGCTGGAGAACTCCAAAGCTTAAATTCGCTTTAGAAAAGCTCCGAATCAAGTGATCAGGTTCGAGGAGAAGGTCTACCCGCCTAGGTGTAGTGGAGCCTAAAGTGCAGGGGAATCGAGAAGTATTCCCATTCATTGGCCAGAACTGATTGAGAAATCCTATTGGAGAAGTGGCAGGCTCTTGGATCTCCAATCTGCAGTTTTGGGAACCAACAGACCTCGTAGCTTAGAAGACCTCACCCCTGCACGGTTGTCGATCATTGAGTTTACCCTCCTTCTGCATGCACAGGCGGAGCTGGATAGTAGGGCCTCTAGATGGAATAGATAGGGGCTACACCCTCTTCCAGCAGCGTCACCATATATCTCGAACTATCATATAGAGGGAGGTTGCTCTAGGAAGGATGCCCCACCTCAACCCTCCTGTTTTTAGATGCATTTGCTTATACTTGTTTCTCAAATTGCATGACAGACTTGCCTTACATCCTAACAACATTCAGATGCAAATCAAATTTCATTATATAAGATCTGGAATGAACTAATGAGTTACAAAGATTTGAAATTTATCAAGCAACTGATCTTTTGATTAATTTTAACCTTGACTGCTGATTTGCTGAGTCCATAAATACAGATCAGAATTCCACTTCCTTTTGCAAAACACACAGCTTGTAGCCTAATTTTGGCCATTATACATCTTGATTTTGCAACAAATCTGTTTGGAACCTTGCAAAATATAGGATTATCTCAAATGTTGAATTCACATTCTCATTTTGTATTCGCAAAATCTCTAGATCTCCAGACCTCAACTTGTTTAGGCTTGCATCAAATGTTAACCAAAGGTACTCCCTCAGATTTTCACCCTCTTTCATCTGCTCTGCTCCCGGCAATCTGCTTGAATTGAGTTGCATTGTTTTGGCATTTGAAAATAAGGAGTTTACATTTAAATTCAAAGCCCTACAATCAGATTTAGGCCTTTGAATATGAAATTTGGGGCATAGCTGTGGAGACATGGCCACATGTCTGGCAACAAGGGTCCCACGTTTAGGCATGTGAGTTCAAAATTAAGGCCATACTTTATAAAATTTGGCCTACACATTGGGAATTGGGGCCATGTTAAGGTTTGCACACCTGGATATTGGGCCCGAATGGGCCACACGCTTCATAAAAGGGGGCTTGGTGAACTCTTCAAGGCCCTTGTTAGGCCACATGCCACATGCTTAAGGGGCCCATTTGGCTCTGATTAGGGTCAGATCAGTTTTTGGGTTCACACATTATAGATTTAGGGCCTGGCTTAAGTCAGTTTAAGCCTGTCTTAACAATCTCAAGGCCACACGCTAGACTATGGGACTTATTTCCTTGAGTTTAGAACCCAGACCTGGGCATAATTTGTTTTAATTTTAGCCCAATTTTACATTGCCAGGCCTAATTTATGTTTGGTGCCCAGATTTAGGGCTTAACTGGGCTTATGTGCTTGGATATTGGGTCCAATGGACCACACATCACTTATAATAGTCCAGATTTTAAATTTCAATGCTTGACACCACCCTATAGGACTTGAGTCATTCAAATTTAGGTTCGATTCATGCAATTAATATCAGATCTGTGTTGTAATTGCGAAGTTTAAGGTTACACGTTACAAAGTAGGGCCATTCCTCCTTAGAAATTTGCAGATAAAAGGCCAATAAGGCCACACGCTACATCATTTAGGCTTTCAAGTTTTAGACTGTAGCCTTTGATTCCGGAAACAGGGCCTAGACGCAATGGATTTCAGCCCAGCTCTTTATTATTTAGGTCTGATATTTAATCTCAACACAAATCACAATGTATAGAGTCAGATTCGAGAGCCCTACAAGGCCATTTACTCATATATTCGCCAAATTAGATCTGCCTGAGCTTGCTGGGTGCGACCTATGCCTTAGGGAGTCAAATGCACTGGAATTTGTATCAGATTATTGAGTTTCAAGGTGCCAATGCATGTAATATCTCTGCCCTTTCAAATCTGGGCCCTTATATGACTTAAATGATGACCTTGAGGGCCTAATTAAGGCCCAACATGGTTTGAATTAATATCTGCAGTTAAAGCCCAGGCCCTGACGCCATGTGTTTGGGGCTGCATGCTTCCACAGCTGTAACAAATTTCGAGGCTTCATCTCTCCATTTCAAAATGTAAGGCTCATCTTTCTAAATTTGTAACTCCAAGGTTTGAGATGAGACAAAGCTTCCTACACTTGGTTTAAGATGAGACATAAATTCAGATGTACGGAGAGAAGGCTCAGCCTTGAGATGAGACATGATGGGAACAAAGGTGAGTCTCAGCTCCAAAGTGAGACACGATGGGAATAAAGACAAGTCTCAGCTCCAAGATGAGACACGATAGGAACAAAGACAAGTCTCAGTTTTAAGATGAGACATGATGGGAACGAAGCCGAGTCTCAGCTCCAAATTTAATACGTAGCCAAGTTTTAGCTCTTCCTAGCCCAATTTCTACTTTGTTCCATTTCCCAGAATTAGCAAAATTTTGCAACACCTAAGCCTACCAGCAAAAGAGGGGGTCCCCATTTGTGATGGGGCGATGGTATGAAAATGTTAAAACACAATGAGCAACCAAGTTTAACAAAATTAATGGCGCTGCTTAATCTATTACAATCCTAAGTAGGGCAACTGCAAATAGCCAATGAAAATGAAGCACCACAAAATGAGCCGATGAGAAAATTTGATTGCTTGAGGACCAACAAAAGAAAGGGAAGCCACCTAGTCATCCTACAACTCATCATCCAAGAGATGCACCCTCTTTTCCTTCTCGCTTCTAGCAAATTTAATAAACTTAACCATAATTGCGCTAAGTTCATCCATGACAATGCTGGGAAGGCTGCTATGGTGCAACTCCATAAATTCCAACTTCCTTAAACAAGTATCCAATATATTGTCCTAATCTAAAGTACGTCTCTGTAGATCACTTATGGAAATCATAAGGGAGAGAAATCTACTCAATTGACTCTTCTCAATAGAGTCCATGTTTCCGAAGTAGACTAATTCCAACTTTTCTTTCAATTTCTCCAAATCCAACTCACTAGAAGCATCAATGTCAAGACCAAGCAATTCCTTAGTTGCAATAAGGATTCTAGATTGTATCTCTAGGAAAGGACCCTCAATAATAGGGCTATTGGCTTGTGCATGCTCAAATGTAAACTTCCTCATTACCTTTGAAAGATACCAATGACCAAAGTCATATGCTCCTCCTTTATCAATTACTCCTAAAATTAGAACCGATGCAGGGATACTCTTCAATGCCTTGAGGAATCATCTTGTCCTCAATTGGTTGGAATTCTTTCCATGTCTTTTCTAGTATTTGAAACTTATTCATTAATATTGTGATCTTCTCATATGCGTGAATCATCCTAGTAAGAAAATCCTTTGCCTGTTTCCTGATACCACTTCCACATTCTTTTACCTACCCGGTAAGTGTCTCTTACTCCATCACAAGTACCATGCGAATCCTAAGAATTAAGGATATATGGAACAAATTTCACACTCTCATGTCTCGAGGGATTCATGTATTTGTTTATGTAATCCTTAAACATCATTTTTCAATTTCAGCTCATCTTCTTTTCCAGTTTATCCATCCTTTCTTAATGGCATTTGTAGTACTACTCAATTCCAGAAATTCTTGCTTCTTTGTAGTTGGCCCAATGTTAAATGTGGTGACATGGTAATCATTTGGAGTGATCTCATCTAAAGTCTTGTCAGGAATTGGGACAACTATATGCAAAGTGCAAGATCCCTCTCTAGTAATATTATGGATTTTCTTT
The DNA here is from genome assembly GCA_028749045.1 of Cupressus sempervirens. Classification (NCBI taxonomy): domain Eukaryota; kingdom Viridiplantae; phylum Streptophyta; class Pinopsida; order Cupressales; family Cupressaceae; genus Cupressus; species Cupressus sempervirens. The sequence continues at coordinate 736,532,209 of CM053793.1, forward strand.
GCTTGCTTGTGTTCTTTCTCCATGCCGACCCAGTTCAAAATTTATCAATGTAATCCACGGGGAGTACTTCCTCACTCTTCTTTTCTTCTTCACACTATCCCTTAACCAACTAGGAACTATGGATCAACACTTGCCATCATCAAGTTGCTCATGCTCATTAAGCCCCTTCATATGCTGAAATAATCTCATCATTGATTTCCGGGGTGTTGAGACCAGGCGGTCTCATATGAGCTCTCAAATCAACTACCAACTGCACAGTAGGAGATGCTGGCAATAGCTTTGTTTCTTGCTGCACTGATTGTGTAGATGAAGCTTCCCCTTGCTCCTCTAGGGGTAAAATTTGTGTATCTCCACCTTGTTCTGAACTTTGTTGCTTACTTTGCATTTCCACTTCCCTTATTGATGAAGAATTTGTAGTGGGAGTAGATGTGGTGAGCTCGTGCCTTTAATATTTGGATTCACTTGCTGTTTGAGATACCTCTACCACATTGTCCCTTTCCTTCAATATTTGTCCTTCATCTTGGTTGGTTAATCCTGAAGTACTGATGGTTTCATCTCCCTTTGAGGAAGACTCCTCATGTTAAACTTATATATTTGTCATTCAAATCGAACATCAAAATATATATGAACTGATAAATGTAACAACTACCATTAACAATAATTAAGTATATATGATAAACAGTTATCTAATATCCATTTCACAAGATTATAACGAATCAATTTCACATGAAATAAATGGTTAACCATAATCTCCTTTTTCACAAGGTCATGACTGTTACATCCCAAAATTTTGCCCTAAATTTTAAATTCATCATAGTGGTTGGTATAACGAATTATTTTCATGTGAAGTGAGTTAATTATAGACGTATAAATTAATTTCTTTCCTGATCATGTGAAGTGAGTTAGTTAATTATAGACGTTGTATCAATTTACTTCTTTCCTGGTCATGTGAAGTGAGTTAGTTAATTATAGACCTTGCATCAATTTATTTCTTTCCTAATCATGTGAAGTGAGTTAGTTGAATTATATATGTTGTATCAACTGATAATGAGTTATTTTCATGATCATGTGAAATGAGTTAGTTATTATAGACAATGATATCTCTAACGGTCACTAGATGATTGGCAATGGTTTTGAATTAACAATTAATATGTTTTGAATTAATGTCTTGGCGAGAATGTTTGTTTGAGTGATTGCAAGAAGAAGATTGAAGAGAGGGGAAACATTGCTAAACAGGATCATCGGAAGGGGATGGTCAAATGATCCAGTCATCATAATTGACAGGTTTGACCTAAGACTACCCTGGCAAGGATACTAGGATTTGACAATATATTGCATTGTGGATTCGCATGAGCTATTAAAAGAACAATATAATAAATAATATAAATTAAACATAATTCATACCTTTAATGAAATTATTATTTAATCATTATTATAAACTCTCAAATACAAACATATGTATATAAAAATAAGGTGACACCAATAAATTATAAGTTATAGTCTAATGATGCCACTTTATCAATACATGCACATGAACGTACATAAGGATGCATAATAATAATAAAAACTCTTTAACTTCTTATTTTTCTTTTCCTCCCTCGTCTTCTTTTTATTCGATTTGAATGGTATTCGAACAACTTCTTGTAACTGATGGTAGCCGTAGAGCCAAAGCTATTTCCTTTTAAGGAGTCTCACGATCGTATCTTGATATAGTCTATTTTCTTCTCTGCATTCGTGGCTTCTTTCTCTCTACATACATTTACACAAAGGAAGAGATTTTGTGTGGCACCAACCTCATTCATTTGTTTTTGTTTCCAACTCACCTCTACGGCCATCCTTAGCTGTGGGTTCAAAGCACGTAAGGGAGGAGATCATATTCTAGCCACGACAAGCAAAGAGTCGATTGTGGGTCACGTAAGATCCCAACCTTGTTTGTTTTGTCCATACTTCCTTTCATAAATGCCATTCGGAAGTTCTTATTTTCTTATTCTAGTCGAAAGTCATGAAAACCATCTGCTGATACCACCAAACATGTTGTAATTCCATATTGCTATGTCAGTCGAGTATCATGATTTGCATAAAAGCCAAATACTGATGCCAGTGTATTACACACCAAATCGGGTAGACTTAAAATAGATTTCTAATTCATAGAGTCTCTCTTTATATATCACTGATGTTCTTTAATCATAATTGTGTATCACCCATGTATATGAATTTCAAGGAAAACCATGAATAATTAATTTTGCTTTGAATTTAATTCATTCAGTATACCCATACAGAGATGAAATTAATATCAAACACTGAGGAATTCACCAGGCAATGATGCCATTATAGGTGGAGAGGTGTAAAGAAAGTATAGTGGATATAAACTTGCAAGCACCTAGGAATCACCGACATGGTAGCTTGAAAAGGTGAGGAGGTGTAGAGAGTCTGCATGAGCAAGAATGGAATCAAAATAAATAAATAATAAACAAAAACTATAATAGCTCATGCATGTTTCAGTTATGAAATATGTTGTCAAGTCGAGTGGTGGAGATCGGGTTTACAACCCAACTTGAAATCCTTGGCCAGGGTAGAAACGGGCAGATGTGCTGAACATGTGATCTTTGTTGTTTGTCTAGACACTTTAGTTATTTTGGAGAATAATTGTTGGGACACTCAAACTGCATGATTATTCAGATGGCTGGACTTATGAACATCCCAAGCCCGATCCCGAGGTAGGGAGGGCCGTTCTATTAATTTAAGATGAGTGGAGATAAGTAATGGTCCGCGGTTGGGAGGTTAAGCCTATGTCAATGCTTCTCCTCTCACCAATTCCGAGGTTTGGACAACGAGTTAAAGAGATTCTTTTGTTAATACTATATGTTTCTTTCACTTTTAACCCTTAGAAGAAGAAATAGATATTTTAAAATCTAGATGGAGAAAAACATTCATGTTTATGTTGAATAAGCATTTTAGTTGATATAATTAGTTGTTATTTTATTTTTAGATGAATATGTTATCAGTTAGAAATAGTTAAATTGTTAGCAATACATAAATATTTCTTTTTGTTACTCATGAAATCAGCTGAATATGAAAGATAATTAGATTGGAAAGAGTTTCTTTCAGTTATAATTAGTTGGTAGGAATCATTGTCATGTGAAATGGAATCAGTTACTAAGAGATTAAAAATTGGTTATGAAAATTTGTATGTTACAATGACATTTGACAGATTTAACTAATCATTGTAACGGCTATAAACTTATTTTAATTAGGTCAAAATTTGGGTTGTAACAAACATAAACTTCCTTAGGATTCATCCTTGCTTCTTTTCATTTGTCTAGGAAGGGAAATTCGATCTCCATAGGGATAAATTGCCAATTGTATACTTAGCCAATTTATCTTGATTTACCCACAAGTGTGAATTTGATCCCATAGGGATAAACTTGGTCAAATACTTAATTTTTTTTCACTCATCTTTGATTGTGTTCAAGGGGAAAATTGACCTCCATCTAGATTTGGGGGATTTCTATGTTCATCTGGACAAAGGGGAATTTCATACTCCATCTGGATTTCCTGACTTTGGAGCTCAAAAAATTTCAAGTGTTCAAGAGGGGGAAAATCATCTTCATCGGGACAAAGGAAAAAATGCATACACATCTAGACAAACAAACTACCTTAAAATTTCCCAAGTCCAAGGGGAAAATCACTCTGCATTTAGACTCTTCACTTTATTCCAACACTTGTTTTTTCATTGCAAATATCTCTTTAAAGTGGGTAAATTCTACCTCCATTCAGATTTTCATCATTTTAAGTGGGGAAATTTTGTTTCCATTCTGATTTTCATCATTTTAAGTGGGGAATTTCTATTTCCATTTGGATTTTCATCATTTTAAGTGGGGACATTCTTTTTCCATCTGGATGTTACACATTATTATAAAGAAAAAATGATTTTTATTAGGATTTTTCAAATTTAAGTTATAGAAAATCAATTTTTATAAGGAATTTTAAGTCTTTATGCATAAAATATGCCTTTACAATATAATTTGGACTATTTGACCAACTAAAATTTTAACACACTTACAATTTTCACCCCCAATTGTTACATCCCAATTTTTGACCTAATTTAAAATGTTCATATAGCCGTTGAGGTTCACATGAAGTCAATTGACAGTTAAAATTGTTACAATCTTGCGAAACGGTAAGATTGTTAGTCGTTATAATTTCATGTGAAGATAACATACTAGTTGATTATATATCACGAATTCATGGAATTGAAAAGGTGGTTAGCCGTTATGATAAAATAACTTGTTATGGTAATATGATTTAACTGCGGAGAATTTCCTTGTAGGAAGCACGTCGAAGGGGTAGAAGCATTGTTAGGAAAAAATTGGGCATAGGAGCATCACCATCACTGGGCAAATGGATATGAATTGTGAATCACCATGGTTGAGGACCCAGTGACTTGAACATTAGGATACAATTGATGAAACCGCATGAGCTATTAAATAAACATTTAAAACATTAATTATTTTAATTAAAAAATAATACGTACCTCAAAGGTTTTTGATTGATCTTTTCTTCACATCATTATAATATATATCTATGTACGTACACATAGATATAAGAATAAAGTGACACCATAATATATTTTTTTTAATAGTAAAATGATGCCACCTCACAAATATATCTACATGCATGTAGATAGATATAAATCATAATTATTTTCAATTTATAACCTTCAAATCTTCTTCCATCGTTTTATTCTTTTTCTTGCTTGTAACCGATTGAACACTTGGCACATTTATTTGGCATCCAAGAGCTAAGACACTTTTTTTATGTTATGGCTTCTTGGAAGCCAAAGAGACATATTATCTCTTTTTATTAAGAAGTCGAGAGAGGTGGAAGACTTCCATATTTTCAAGCACTCGACTTCCATTTTTTAGCACCCAATTTCCATGGCATTGTTTTCCATCCACGATTCCTGGTTATTCAGAAGTTCTGCTGAAATCGTGAGCAACATTCATACTAGAAATTGGCATTCAAGATCTTTTCTGAGGCGGGTTGTTGAGCATCCAACAAGACTCCATTCTTTCCCTTAGATTATACTAGGTTATGTGGTTAACCATAAATCCAAACATTGCAATATAATTTCTTACCAGTTGCTACAGCATACCGATTTATATAGTAGTAAGCTTCAACTTATATCATGATGCAAATTATCTTGCTTAATATCATAGGTTAGACCTTTATCTAAGTTAGAGTTGCTTATGGCAAATAAAAGCTAAGTAACAATGTTACGAAATCATGATTTATTATGCCATTGGAGATTAGAATTCAAATGGTATTTTTTGCAAGTCTTAAAGAACACATTCTTCAAATCACAGAGTGTGATAAGCTGGAATATATATTATTCATGAAATAGTTGAGAATCAACAGTAAGAGCTGGTTGCTTTGAGATCCAAACACTTGGGACTCACCCAACTGTATAGTCAAGGAAAAGGGTAAAGAGGTGAGAGAAAGGAATCTGCAATAACTTGAAACAGAATCAAATGTGACATAACAATGCCTATCATTTTTAAAAGGAATCATTTAATAGTTCATACATGATCATGTTTATTGTTTTCTCCTATTGTCAAATCAAGTGGTGTGATTAAATACCAGGATGCTCAATGGTTGAGATGGCGTTTCGTGTCTATTCTGAGTAGGGAGGGCCTTTTTAGTTAAAGAAAGTGTGGGGATAAGTTTAAGGTGTGTGGTTGGGAGGTTAAGCCTCTGACAATGTTTCCCCTTTCCACGAGATGTCAGGACGTGCATAAGATAAAGATAAGTTGAGCATTCAAACATTTATTGGTAACAAGAATTTTTAATTTTATGATATTTATACAAGTAGAAGATATGATGGATTAATTTATATTGTTGAATTCAGTTATTCCCTTTGATGTAAGCAATCTTTTTTGTCAATGTAATTGGTAACCAGTTAGATCAGATGATCTTCCAACTGAATATGGAATATATCTATAGGATTGTTATTTTAGTCTTTCATTTATATGAATAAGGATTATGAGCATCTCTTCTGATCTTATGTTATTGCCATAGTTAGCAATGGGAAGAAAAGAAATGATACAATGGCATCTGATGCCCTAAGTGATACAGTAGTATCTAATGCCCTAAATGATATAGTGGTATCTGATGCCCTAAATGATCCAATGGTAATTGATGCCCTAATTGATACAATGGTATCTAACGCCCTAAATGATACAGTAGTATTTGATGCCCTAATTGATATAAGTGGCAATTAATGGTAATCGTCATTTGATCCTAAGTGGTATTTATAGACTAACCTGGGTGTTTGCAAAAGCATCCCTAGATTGATTTCAGTTTCGAATTCCATGGTATGTAGATTTTAATTTCCATAGTAAATTCATTGATAGTGTTTTTAATTGATAGTTATGGAATTTCGGTTAGCTGATTGTAATTGTAAATCACATTCATGTCATGTCCCCAACTTTGAATGTAATAATTCAATTAAATTAGTTAATTAACTGGCCCTAGAATTTAAATAATATAATAAAAGAACCTTTAATTAGTTACATCAATTAATTGATATGGGGCCCAAGTTATTATTTGTATTTGTGGGGTTCCGATTGATTTAATATATCTCAGACCTATTTTTTTATTTTTGTTTTCATTGGTAAGTGTTGCCGTCGGCTATCTTTGTACACCCTCGGAAAGGTTTTCCTGACGGGTATTTAAGCACGGCTTGTAGGTAGTCGTAGGTATGCATTGTGATTATTTATTTTGTACTACGAACTCCCATTGGGATTCTCTATTGTTCGCCATTTCGGAAGTGATCTTCCCTACTTGGCTTGTTCGGTTTCTATGGGATTCAACCCTCACCCTATTCCGTTACATGTAATACTTCACTTGGATTTGGCAAATCAGAGCACCATCTTATTACAATTATTATTTGAAGGATATTTGTGTTCAATCTCCATTCTTGTTTAGTTTGTTGATGAATTTGGATCTATAAATTTATGGTTACATAACTCAGCATTCCTCCTCTATCCATACACCATCCATCCCCCACATCACGACTATAACTGTACAACTTGGACAACTCCGTAGTTGTACTATTGCTATCATACCGTACGACTTGTCTTCTCCTGAGACTGTACGACTGTTGCACCTCCATCCCGTACGACCATAGTGGCATTCCATCGTATGGCCACCACATACCATATGACCTCCAAGGGAGAACTGTACAGCCTTCAGGCATCCACTGTACGGTCACTTACACTATTGTACGACCTTCAAGAGAACACTGTACAACCTTCATGCCTACATTGTACGGCCATACACTATACCGTACGACCATCAAGATAATACTGTACTACCTAAAGCACTAGCCACTCGAAGCACTGAGGGAGAACTACCTGAAGCACTGCCTTGAAGCATTGGCCACCCAAAGCACTGAGGGAGAACTACCTAAAGCACTGACCACCCAAAGCATTGAGGGAGAACTACCTGAAGCACTGGCCACCCGAAGCACTGAGGGAGAACTACCTGAAGCATTGGCCACCCAAAGAACTAAGGGAGAACTACCTGAAGCACTGGCCACCCAAAGCACTGAGGGAGAATTACCTAAAGCATTGGCCACCCGAAGCACTGAGGGAGAACTACTTGAAGCACTAACCTGAAGAACTGGCCACCCGAAGCACTAAGGGTTACTACTTGGAGCACACCACCAGACTACCTGAAGCACATGACAAGACTACCTAAAGCATACTATGAGACTTCATAAGGAAACTCTAGAACGGAACATTACAGTGGTATCAGAGCATTTGCCTTCGGATCAAGGTCCCCTTCGGATCGAGTTTCCCTTCGGACCGAGTTTCCCTTCGGTTCAATTTCCCCCTTCAGATTGAGTTTCCCTTTGGATCAAGTTTTCCTTCGGACTGAGATCGCTTTCAGGCTGAGTTCACCTTGGGAACATTAAAATTCACATGAATGTAATTGATATAACCGTAAATTTCGTTTAGCTGATTGCAACCATAAATCTGAATTTTTATAAGGAATTTTAAGTCTTTATGCATAAAATATGCCTTTACAATATAATTTGGACTATTTGACCAGCTAAAATTTCAACACACTTACAATTTTTACCCCCAACCCATTACAACTTGGTCCAACAAAATCCAAATCTGAACATTCTAATTTGCATTTGCAATTTGACAACTTGATTTCTCAACTAGTCAATCTTTCAAAGCTCTGAATTGTCACCTCAATTCCTGGAAACTAACAACTACAAGTGGAAAAAGGGGTCCCCATTTGCAATGTGGCGATGATGTAAAAAGGTCTAAACATGGTGATAATCCCATGAGCAACTTCTTCTGCAAGTATATTGTAATTTGTTAATGATTTTTGAATGATATATTTGGCAGATTTTGGAGTGTCGGGTTTTAACACCAAAAGGGTTTTCTCCTTGTAGATCTTTGTGTTGTGGTTTGCATGTAATTTATGTTTATTTCTATAACTGTTGTAAAGATTTGAGAAAGTTTTTACATAACCCTTCTCTCAAGGCTATTGAAGTTGTCCCACTACCTTAGCTTCCTTACAGGGACCTTTTTAAAGTGGGGTAAAATATCACATCCAATGGAATAGGCATGGCATGTGATATCATTTACAGCAATGGACAAGACATGGTGTGAGTCTCAGAGGAATACAGAAAAGATACCTCTTAATCATACCATCTAAGCAAAATGTCATCCCACAAGGGGAATTCACAAACTAAAAATACCAGAGTAGCCAGAAACTCCTCTACTCTCCTCGGGGGCACGTATCCTAGTATCTGTATCTGTATCGTATACATATAAAAATATGATATAGCATGGATACACCTCATATTCCCTACCTAACCCATGCGTGCCCAAAAATCCTTAGTTTTCTGACTCTGCGAAATACTATGTGATTTGATTTTTAAAAAAACTGACATAAATCTTCCTTAATTTAAAGCAAACTTCAGTCATGCAATTTTTATAGTTGGTATAAACAACCTACACCAAATGATGAAGACAAATGATTTTTTTTTCTATCTCAGCTACCCATTTTGGGGGGTTATCTTTGTAAACAACACTACTGTTTTTTGAATATTGAAAATATTAAATCAACTTATAATTATGTATGTAGCAATTATATCTCTATATTGCTTTTAAAGTAATGTAAATATCCTGTAATAACTTGAAATTCGTGTTAAATATGTGTATTTTTTTATGAATGTCATATCCAAGTGTATCCATATTGGGGGGTCTTAAAAAATGGCTGAATCAGTATCTGATACTGTACCCGTATTTCTATCCACATCCCTATCCATGCAACTTGAAAAATATTAGCAGTTTAATAAGATGCCTTGTGTAACCACCAAACATACACCTAAGATCTGTTACACATGAAAACAAATCTTACTAAAATCTCTCAAATTTCAATTGTTCAACAATCTATACATTTGCTACTTTATGTTGTCAGTTATGTTCTTTCTCTTTATCTTATAAGAGACAACAAGCACATAAATTTTCTAGATCATTGTTTAGAAGAGATATACTGTCTTGAAGAGTTCCCTATATTTGCTTGAAATCATGGTCGTCTAACGTCTTGCATTTATTCAATAAACTATTTAGGGAAAATTCTTAGAAGTTCCAACATAAATAAAAAAATGTATACAGACATATCCACAAAATTAAAATTTGTGTAAATAATGGAAGTGAGTTTTATCTTGAACATTTAAGAGTTTGAAATTGACATTTACCAATCCAACCCAATTAATGGGAGCTTCCTTTTTCTGATAGGCGGAGGAGTACTTTACTTCTAAAGGAGATGGGCTCTGTATAGTGGGTTACTACCATGCAAATGAAAGGTACGAGGATCATGAGCTCAGCTCTTTAGCCAAGAAAATTGGTGATCATATCAGTCGCTATTTCCCTCAAACTGCCATACTTTTGGTAGGTGAAAGTACTGAAATTCTTATCACTTAGTAGATTCAGTTTCATGTTGCTTCTTTTAATTGTGCAAAGAAAAAGCATAATTTTTTTTTAATTTGGATTTTATTTACATATATCCTGTTACACATTCTTTTGCAGCTGGACAACAAACTCTTAGAAGAACTGCACAAAGGTGGGAGCAAGAAACCAGTTGTTCAGGTTGGTTCTTTTGAAATCCCAAATAGTAATAATGAAAGAGCAGATGAATGATTTCTTTTGAATCTTCAATAAAATAAAATTGCCTCTGCAAGCAAAACATATTTCATTGCACATACATAACAAAGTGCCTCATTTTTTTATTGAAACCTGAAAATCTAAAAATTCTATCTCCTGCATATTCGAGCAATAAATAAAAGACTTCCTCAACAAACTGATAAAATACAACAATTCATTGTTGACTTTTTGTTTTGTTTTCTGCACAATTCTTGAAATAGGATCTTTGACATGGTGATGTACTTGATAATATATTTTAAATAAGGATACCCCAAGTTGCCAAGATGAGGATGACAGGGGATGGCGGGATGAGTTTTGTTAAAATACTCAATCAGTACTAGAGTCATTCGATCCCCAAGAGGCAGAACATTTATTGATTTCAATTCTCATATCTCTTGTTTTGATCCTTATCTTATATTTGCTCCAAGGGACACAATTATAGACGGTCGAGTCTATTCACCATATGTCTCTTCATGAAGAGACACAATTAGATATTAAAGAGCATTTATTAAGTAACCTGATCCTAATCGGGTGTGATTAAGTTAAACTAATCATCTGCAAACTTCAATCTGGAATAAACAATCATAACCACGATTTGTTTGCTTAATTGAACATGATCAAAGAGAATGAATGCTTCCAAATTTATACTTAGTTTGATGATGATAATTTGGTCAATTTCAAGAGCTATTTCACTAATAGTAATAACAGTTCTGATTATGTATACCAGTTCATATGGTGAACTAGTATGCAAACATGCACATATGTATACAGATTTATCAGATCAGTCCTTGAATTCTGACTGACGCTACCATATCTTTAACGCTGCCTCTTGGCTAGGGAAGATGACCAAGTATAAACTGGTTTAGACATCACCTACAATATGATATCAAGGAGTATACAAAATATCAAGTCACATGACATTTGTGTATCCTAGTTATGCTATGTGCACTAACATCACATCGCATGATGGCTACCATAACATATCATGGCATGTCCACAGATATTACGTCACATAATATCTACCATGATTATCTCATTAAGAACATATTGATACCCAACTGATATCAAGTCAGCATTATATCTATCAATAAGTCCAAGGGATATTATTAAGACATTTCCATGAATATCAAGTCAGAATGGTATTTGTCATGATAGTGAACATTGTAAAGTTGTCACATTACAATGTTGAATACAAGTGTACATTATGATAAAGATCATCACCTTTCAGTAATGTACACAGGGGGCCCATAAAGTCATAGAGTCACACATATGACAAAGGAGTTTACATAGAGTCACCACGAATTCTCTCACGTGGTGTTGTCATGGCGTCACACACATGACATCCACATGAACCATATCAAAGGTTGGATTCATCACAACTACTCCTAGAGATGTGGAACACGGGTTCCACATTAAGCTTCTCTCTTACAGAGAAGAATCCAATAAGGTATTTTTCAAGAAATCACAGAGGCTAAGTCTCCCTCTCAACAATGGCTTCATTCTTCACAAGTCCAAATGCACAAACTTTGTTTTGGTACGAGACTTGGTGAGAATATCAACCGTATGTTCTTTAGTAATAATGTCCTCAACTAAAAGTTAGAGAGACCATTGCGACATGGTCTACTCCCTCTGAATCAATATCATTGGATGTCAACAAATGTAGATCCTTAGGTTGCTCCCTCTGTCACGGAGGCATGTCCTATTCATATACTCCAATCATGGAAAATATCTTGTTACAAGGGACTCATCATTTGTTACGTGATTTATTATTTTAATAAGAGCAATTTCACAAAATACACATGTACTTGTCTGATCCCATAGTAACCTGAGTGAATGTAATAAATTGTGGATTTATCCTCAGATTTGGCTGCATCAGGCATTCATGCTAATTTGGCTTCCTTTTGAAGCTCCAAGTACATTTGTCAACTTCTTGATCTCCTCATCCAAGGTTGCTTCTAATGTAATGCTATTTTCCTCTTCTTTGAAGATGTTTCAAGCATCATCTTAGCCCCATGACTGTAAGCATTTAAGTATCCATCTATCCTCAAAGATCAATTGAATTAGATCCTCTAGTTACTCTCTCTTGTCACAGAATAATAAATTTCTACAATAGACTCACATCTTCTAGTATGATCAATGTATGATTAAGATCCAAAAAGCACCTTGGAGCTACAGTCCTAAGATTGAGTCCTCTACAATGCCTCGATAGCATACCTAATGCACCATTCTTCTTTTTCAGTAAGAAAATCCTTGAAGACAGAGAAAAAAGATCAAGGCAAATAGCTCTTTATAGTACATATAGAAATACAAAAGAAAGAGACTACAATAAGTAAATAAATATAATATATAAGGATAATAAATACTTATCTGCACATCAATATCCTCTATACAAGTTGCTCCAATGAAGGTCCATATGCATCAAATTATTAAAAATACCTCCATATAAACATTTGTCAAACAATGGGAATTAAGCATTGGTTATTTCCCCCCCACACTGCGAAATTCCCACTCTTATATCATTTAAAATTTTTGCATCATATCATTATGGAAAACTTCTTTATGTTCTAATTTTTCTTCTTTGCAAAGAATCGTCCTTATCTCAAGATGCCCATTAACATCCTTCCTGATGCGATTTGCTTCTTTCTTCCTTCCCAAAAGTTTGTGACTGAAGGAACTGCAACATCAATAAAATTCACCAGCTACAATTTGATCCACAACAAGCCTTGATGCAATGCAAATTACGTTGTTCTAGAGACCACCACAGATTGAGAGTTACCTTCCAACTCTTTAAATAATATTTGTACTGTCAAATGCTGAGAGACTATCAGATCCAGGACAATAATCTTGACATTACATGATAACCATCACTGACCCTGGCAGATGAAGGAGGGTCTAATGCGCTTCAAACAAAAAATCAACACACACAGACTTCGCTCAAAATATTTGCAGCCCCAAACACAAAGAGCAGACACAATCCACCAACTGCCTTCTAAAATGCAATGTTAATGGCGGTTTATTCATGCTAGCATTCTCACATGCCTTTGTTACTTGAATCAATTTTTAACCCATATTATATTATCTTGCTACAGACAAAATCTATATACGGTAGAATGTTAGAAGAATATTGTCGAAGGAACAAATAGTTTTCATGATGATCTCTTAATCATCAAGTAGTCACACCAATATAGAGAGTCCATGATAGAAATTCTGTAAGCAGTGTAAGCTAATGTTTGGATGACTTGATGCCTTAAAGGACGATGGTTCTTTGAGGAAGCCTACACACAAATCTAGTGCTGAAGATCCAACAACTATTTATGCTCTCACACATCACCCAATACCATGCATATGCTCTCACACAGACCCAGGAGCAGATATTTTCTGACCAAATGGGACGATAGAGCCAGAGCATAACTGAAGGCTTGACAGGGCATCTGTCACCTGACTGAATAGCTTAGTTAACGCCAACACCTAAAGTCCCTCCAATACATGTAAACTTTTTTGGCAGCCCATATCATCGCTATTGTGACTAGACACAGAAGAAGCCTGAATGGTATTTCTTGTAGACATTGTCTTGCTTGTCCTCTGCTAATAGCAGGGGCCACACCTGCACTCGATAGTTATGCTTCATGGTGCTAGAAGACATGGGCAGATTAAGATGTGCTTCATCCAGCTATAAATTCTCTGTGATCTCAACAGAATTCTGCTGATGAGAATTTATAGCGACAAGGTTTTCCCAGAATCGTAGAATTTATAGTTGTGCTTTATCCCACTTACTTGACTCGATGTGGGTAGATTAAGATCACAGTTGCTGTTGAGATCTGACTACTGGGGGTCTTCACACATAGTGGTATATTCCCAGAATATTCTCTGTGATCTGCCTACAAGTCTAGTGAAACACAATACATAGAAGTCTAACCAGTCAATTTTCCATTTTATTTGCTTAATATATTCATCGTAGATATAGCTGAGAGAAGCTACTGCCGATTATATTATGGCTATTTCAATGCCAAATTCCAAGTCCACGTGAAGGGAAATAAAGAAATTTATTGCTTAACATTTTAATCAAGTTCAAGCCTCTAGATGCAATTCAATAAGCCCAAAACAGTGAGCAGGTGTAACCTCGATCTGGCAGCACGATAGATCTGCTTCCAATGAGAGAAGATCCAACCATGACCCTTCATAGAGAGCACCCAATTGCTTGATCTGACCATGGCTCTGATACCATGTTAAAATGCTCAATCAGTATTGAAAAATATTGATTATAAATTCAGAGGTCTGAATCTATACTAGAGGTATTCGATCCCCAAGAGGCAAAACATTTATTGATTTCAATGCTCATATCTCTTGTTTGGATCCTTATCTTATATTTGCTCCAAGGGACACAATCATAGATGGTCAAGTCTATTCACCATATACGTCTTCATGAAGAGACAATTAGATATTTTAAAGAGCATTTATTAAGGAACCCGATTTTAATTGGGTGTGATCAGGTTGAACTAATCATCTGCAAATTTCGATCTGGAATAAACAATAAATACCACAATTTGTTTTCTTAATCAAACATGATCCAAGAGAGTGAATGCTTCAGAATTTATACTTAGTTTTATGATGATAATTTGGTCAATGTCAAGAGCTATTTTGCTGATGGTAACAACAGTTCTGATTATGTATATATGTGTATGCATGTATACCATTTCATATGATGAATTAGTAGACAAACATGCACATATGTATACAGATTTATCAGATCAATCCTTGAATTCTGACCGATGCTACCATATATTTAACAATTTTCCAAGGCAATTTTTTTCTACCAATTTTGGGGATGGCTAGGGGACGATAAAGGGGATGGTTATATAAAAATAGTTAAAATTAAAATATTTAAGGAAATTCAAAATATTCATATGAAAACATGGATAAAACATGCACTTTTATACTATAAATACAGAACCTTACTATAAGTAGCAGCAGAATTCTTATGCCAAATTTTTTATTTATATTGAGAGTCAAAGTCAAAATGCCTCTAAATTTCAGAGTCGAAGCCTCTAAGCATCCCTTGCCCCTGGGAAAAGGGTATCATGCTGTAATATTCCCTTGGCCAGGCCTATGGGATTTGGGACTGATTCCTCAAATTGATTATAAAATACTCCTTTCCAGTCAATGACTTTACTTACAGTATGATACCTTTTAAGTATTTGTAGAACTTCCCCTTCATCTTCATTATATATCAACAGCACTACTATTCAAAGACTTCACCATTCTTGTAATGAATAATAATATTTGATATTTGAGTATGCAAGATGATATTGATAGATTTCTCAATTTTGACATGACACTACAATATGGTCTTAGACTCCTTATGTTCACTTCCTTGACCGGTCATCTTTAATTGCTATCCCACAGCTATCCTACTCAATTACGAGAATCTTTATATATAGCAGTCTTAATATATATATATATATATATATCCATCTTTTCTGTAATGTACGGATTTCAGTTCCTGTTTGGTTTCATTATAAATCTGTTATGCAAGTCCATATCCTACATGTGAATCTCCTCCTCTGGATTGGGACAAAGAGTGAAATCTATGGGCAAGGGTTCCTCTGTTACTATATTTTTACATGGTGTTAATGAATGTTACATTATCTGTCTTGATTGATTCTTCACATACTTTTTGGTATATTGATCGTTCTTATCAGTGATCACTTAAAGTCTTAGATATATTTTCTCTCTGAGAGCAATAAACTCTCAATAAATTGGCCATGACTCTTCATGACTGCGATAGATGTCTTTACTAGTAGTGTATGATGTGCATGTCTTAACTTGTGGCTTCCTTGACTCTGCGTGTAGGTCCTCCATATATAACCAAGTTACAAACTAGTATACAGATCACAATTTGTCAAACTTGTACATCTGTTCTTGATCTTGTGTCTGAAGAGAGTCAACATAGCATATTCTTGCCATCCAAAGAAAGTTGCCATTGTTGCATTAAGTCAACCATGCTTATATCAATTAAGTACTAATAGATTCCCTATCTTCAACCTTTCTTTATTTCCTCCACACTTACTATGATGTTTGGCTCTTAAATCTCTCCCATGTTTTCCTATTGATGAAGATAATAGTTGTCAGAATAGAGGTAGCCACTTTTCATATTAACCCAATATGTTTGGGCTCTCCAAATGATCAAGTCACTACCATCGCTGATATCTATTTTTTGTCAATGTCTATCCCTCTTATGCTCGACGTTCCTCACAGTCTTGGTGCCAGACCCAAGCATTACGACGAATTCTGAACTCACTGTAGTCGTCCATCAGAAATCAACGCTTTTCTGTGGATGAGGATTGTTTAGTTTATTACCGCGTCATATGCATGGGATTGCTCCACTTCTACTAATCCCACAATAATGATCGCTTCTATATTTAATGACCACTGACATGGAGGGTTCATTGCTGATTGTGTATCTAGTTGCAGTTCATTGTATTCGTTCTTTTCACTGCTACCTTCATTTCATATTTCAGTCGCTTCTTAACTATTATCCTTCATTCTGAGTCTGCATCCTCCATCTTCGATGTCCTATTTACTAAGGCAACGACTTCGCTTTCCCTCTTTTATGTATGTCTGTCTATGATTATTGCCGTCATGGAATTTGTTTCTTCCATGTGTCCCCCCAGATTTCTGGTGATTACTTCTATGCTGAGTCCGTCCGCCGTCTGTCATTTTTCCCTCTCCCATTGTTCATGTTCATTCCCTGTATGCTTGAATTTTCTGTTCCCACGTTACTTCTCCAAGTCTTCTCCTCCTATCTATTAGTTCGGAGTAACTTATGCCAAGGCCAATATTCTTGTCTGAGGTGGATATTAGTCTCCCCTGATTCTATTTCTCTCTGTGTCCTAAGTATCTTCCTTTATTTTTCCTTATATACTCGGTCTGTATTATTATCCCAAGAGACATGGCTGATGGGAGCAATAATTTAATATTAGTTTTATAATTATCTAACTATAATAATATATCTAATTACATAAGATTGACTAAGATTGATTAAGTATATTTTATTGCTATATTCATATTAGATTATATTGATTATATTCTTTGATTAATAAGATATATATTTGATTATTTATTTATAATATTATATTATATCATCTTGTATTATTTAATAATAAATTATATTATAATTTATTATTAAATTGATTCATTTACTTTTATTATATTTATTATGAAATACTATTTGAGGAAAATAGGGAACATGACAGGATGGCTAAAAAAAACCTGGGGATGTCTCTCTGGGGAAATGTAGATTCAAAAGCTATAGAATTTTCTGTGTACATGAAGCATTGGACCAACTTTCAAGAAGAGGAGGTTGAACATCTTCCCATCATACTTTCTAGGTACAGAATTATAGAGGAATTTAATTTGTCGCAAATGTGTTATATGAGCACATCATTTCTTGATCCCTGCTTTTGAAGAAACCTGCAAAATCATGGTACGAGAGTCGCAAGATATTTCAGAGGCAGTTGTTTTAAGCTATAAAACAGAAACATCTAATCTCTAAAACTTAAAACAAGCTTTTTCCTTTTTTTTTTGATTGGTAACATTATTATTGATTGAAGCATCTGGGGGACCCCACCCCCTTGGTAGAACATTACATTTCTATAATCCATTGAGACATTAATGCCTCGATACCGCAATACTACTATATACCACACAACACATCACAACATACCGAGACAAGTCCTGTAGTCAGTCAACGATCCCTTATCACTCCATAGCTCCTTCCGCCTTATCCCTCCAGTCCTTATCTCTCCATAGCATCTCCTTATCCCTCCAAGGCAATTAACTGCCATCACCTTATATCTCCCAACGCTAACAACAACAGAACCCACCTCAGCAATGTGTGAATGTGTGCAGAACAGAGAAAGTGGCACGAATGGCGGAACAGGCTGGCAACGGTCAGCAGTGGGGGGCAGGGCCGGAGCAGCTGACAGACCAGTCAATGGTCACCTCGTGAAACACGCCAGGCAGGAGCAACTCTCACTTGGGACGGACATTTGAAACTGCAAGCGAGAAGTTTTGAATGCAAGACCTCAATCAACTGAGGCTTGTGACATAACCGTCACGCTGTGGGGTGAAACTCCAAACTTTTTCCTTCTTATAGAAAGACAATTCTCTATTAATGATAAGAGCAGGTCCAACTTTTTTAAGTTTGGAGATAATACATGCTTTGAATTTTGTTTTAGTCCCCTGCCCATTTAACAGGCGTATAGTTGTTTTTTTTGGGACACAACATAAAGTTTATCATAATTGCAACATTTATTTATGTTTTAGCGTAAGTTGCCGGTTTGTATTTCGGTAGAGATGTGGGTTCGAAATTTGTCCAAATTTTTTTGGGGTTGGGTTCGTACTCATTTTGGGTTCATCTGTACAAAAACATATGTTTTTATAAAATATATATGTGGGTGTATATATATGCAACAACAAATAAATCCATACATCACTATCCTAATGGTAAAGCAACATAGCAAAATACACCACCATATCTATGTTATGGTTCAATAGGATATTAATTGCATCATTTAGCAATACATAGAACATGATACACTTGCTTGGTCACATGCATGCAACATATTTCCATATCAAGGGGACAGTTTGAGAATGAAAGGAATTGTCAAAAGACAATTGCAGTTATCTGAATTTTTATTTTGTATTGGTTTGAGGATTTCTAACCATGTTAGATCAAAAGTTTAGATTTAAATTTTAAGCTCTGGATTCAAAGATATCATATATTTTTAAAAGAAATTCCTCTATCATCGTCAATTTGGATGTCACCTATTGTCAATTTGATTTCCTCATAAGAAACACTTTGAAAAAGTCTAAAAAAATGTTTTGAGACCAAATTCGGCCCAGGTTCGGCTGCTAGCAAATTCTGCCTGGGTTCCTCTGACAGAATTTGCAGCAAATTCGTAGCTCTGCAGGCGAATTTAGTGAGAATTTGACAAGGGCCAGACTTTGTAC
Organism: Cupressus sempervirens; assembly: GCA_028749045.1. Classification (NCBI taxonomy): domain Eukaryota; kingdom Viridiplantae; phylum Streptophyta; class Pinopsida; order Cupressales; family Cupressaceae; genus Cupressus; species Cupressus sempervirens. The sequence goes on from CM053793.1 coordinate 736,551,450, forward strand.
AGAATTGGACCAGACTTTGAGGGTTGCTGGATAGAATCTGGTAACTTAGGTTTTAGCTCATAAATGGTAAATTGCCTGGAGGAGGTGTAGGGCCCATTTGCCGTTGCACCAAAAGCCATGACTGTTAGTGAACATGGAACACCACATAATTAACCACTTGTGGGCAGGGGAGCGCGTCGCATCACCCAACAATCTCCCCCTCGACACGCATACCAGGTGCTTACGCAGGTCGAGAAGGCACCGAGGAGATTTGAACCCATGACCAGGCCAAAACCGGGCTTTGATACCAATTGTAGGGCCCATTTGCCGTTGCACCAAAAGCCATGACTGTTAGTGAACATGGAACACCACATAATTAACCACCTGTGGGCAGGGGAGCCCGTCGCATCACCCAACAAGAGGATTGCCTTTCACACTTGTGTCCTATTTCTTTGATATTATCACTAATCTCTTATCTTCTTGTGAAAAATAAAGAGACGGAAAGAAATGAAGAAAAGACATCCTGTTATGCAAAATTTCTAGCTACTGTTAAATAAATATATATAAATTGAGCTAGAAAATAAAATGCTAGTTTTCATGAATGTGGATTACAGAATCAACAAACTGGATACATAAACCAAACTAGCAGAAATAAAGAACCTGGCATTAAAAGTTGAAGCTCATTGCCTAAGGAGCTATTGTGATGCACAAACTTCCATGCGTTGTGTGTTGTCCAAGTGTGCCACTGTCATTCAAAAGAGTTGCAAAATCCAAAGTCTGCATCAGATCTTGAACCTACCTGCACAACAAAAGCAATGGATGACCAAAGCAGCAAAGTAGAGGAAACCAAATGATACAGAAATGAAGTTGAACTAATTAGAGCAAATTAAATAATGAAATGAAGAGGAAGAGGAAAAAACAAAATGAAACCTCCATGTGATTGGGCTGATTTAAATACCTGTAGCTGAGAAAGAGAGAAATCGTTGGGCTGCAAAAGAGTTTGCCATGAATGGTCAACCCCCTATTTTGTTTTTCAACATCCACAAGCAGCTAGACCAAACTTGGTAAGGATCTTGGAGGCAAGATAATAGAATGGTTGAAGTCTTCACATGGACACTTTACAATTGTTCAAACTTCAAAGTGCTGGAAAGCAATGGTTTAAAATGCTGGCAAGAGAGTAGTAGAACGGAAGAATGAGAGGTTGTATGAGATAGAAAGAGATAATTTTAAAAGGAATCAAAAGAAGGGAGATATGGAAGTTGGGAAGCTGTTTGGATTCACTCAGATATGGCCTGTAAAGAGCTCAACTTCTGTATGTCTAAACTTTGTTTAGCTGGATTGTTAAATCTCAATATAAAAGACTGATTACACAATATTGAGTCAATGCTTACGCAGATTCAAAGCATCAATAACAAATTTTACCGAGTTACTGCAAATTAAGAAATATATTTGTAATTGAAACTGATATAGAATTTCTTTACAATATGTAATGACCATTTGCGAGTCGTCTTTCTATGTATAAATAAATTCATGCTATTTTGGTTATAATTCTGATTTAGAAGGAATGTTGAGATACAGTAGGCCGCTTTGAGACATGTCCTCAAGGCATTCTTTGGGAACACTGATCCTTACCCATCTCGGAATAACCTGTTGGCTGGATTTAAACAGGCCTTCTCTGCACCATATCCCTATTCATTTCTTCTAGTACAGAATTATAATGGTCTGAGGATGGTGCTATTGAAATAAATAGTATATAGATGATATGTAAGGTACTTACCTCAATGAAACATAAATCTAATTTGTTAACAGAATATGTACTGTGCTGTTGTAAATATATTTATTTATCCATTTGGTTATATCAGACACAGATGCTTGTTTATTGATATCCTTATTGCTTGTACGCTGTCTGCCAGTTATCAGTGGTATCAGCTGTCTATGCCACAGTATTACAAAACTTCCTTTTTGCTTCTGTTTATTTCTGCATGTGATGATGATCAATACCTGATAATAACAGGTGCAGTAACTGTATCTATTTATTTCAATTCAGAAGCTCTGTATTATCGTTGCCAGTATCTGGCTGTATAAGCCGTTTTCTATTTTCTTATATCTTTATTTATGATGGTAGTCAACGTTGTGAATGTTATTATCTATTTTCTTTGATGTATCCTGATATCATTCTTTATGTTTTATATACCATTCTGACCGATGCATTGGGAGGGGTTATGTCCTACTTGAGATGCTGTTTTAGCTTGTTGGGACATGCCATGTCATTTGATGTTCTGGTTAATTGTTACTGTTGGTTCTCCCTGCCATGTCAGAAGGGTCTGAATACCCCGATTTGTCCGTGTTAATTAAGGGAGCTGTAGAACTATCGTTAATATATCTGGAGCTTATGGACAATCCACGTATTAATCCTGGATTGCTGATTGATAATATTTTTTTAATAGTTAATATAATTTTTTTGTTTGCCATTAATAATTATTGTATTAATTTATTTATTAATGGAATCCATTTGCTTATATATTTATATATATTAAAATAATGAGAATTCCTTTATTTAATTAGATATTAATATCATAGTCGACCCCTCCTAAATTTGCTTGTCCTCAAGAAACGTACAGTTTTCATTTGATTTGTTAGATCTCAACAAATCCTTAATTCTAATTACACCGCTTTTTTCCATCTCCAAGTTTGAGCAAGAGTTGAAGATTGATTGCGTGCACTGAATGTTACAAGTGATTCAACTTGATGTGTTAAATGCAAGCAGGATTGATTCCCATTTAATATTGGAAGATTGATTGATATATAATGACAAATTGTAGGTCGATGGATAGATTTCATAATGTTTAGGTTGGAGCAATTTGTGATTTCCTACGAGTCGCCCAAATGTATTATTGAGCCTCATTGGATGAGTTCTTTGAATGTATTATTATCACATTAGATAGTTGATTCAATGCTCTATTTTGATGAATGACTTCAATGAATTGACGATGATTGTTTGAAATCTACATGCTCTTCCAAATCTTTGAATGTTATCAACTCATTCATATATTTCTTTCCTTTGAATAAACATATTGATCAGTTCACTTTTTCCTAAAAGATGGCAAAATCATAGCTTTGATACCCACTTGTATCGACCCTTTGTGAGTCATCTTTTTATATATAAATAAATATATTATAATTGTATATCATTTAAACTTAATGCATAATCCAATTGAGAATAATCTATTAGACTATTTGTAAGTTAGGAAATTCATGCTATTTCGATTATAATTCTGATTTACAAGGAATGTTCTGATATAGGTAGCATTGAGACCAAACTCAACAGTCTTCCTCAAGGTTTTTGGGGATCCAAGCCTTTAAGCCATCTTGGACATTTTCTCAAGGCATTCTTTGGGAATGCTTATCCTTACGCATCTCGGAATAACCTATTGGCTGGATTTAAACAGGCCTTTCCCATACCGTATCCCTATTCATTTCTTCTAGTTCAGAATTATAATGGTCTGAGCATGGTGCTATTGAAATAAATTGTTAATAGATGATATGGAAGGTATATCTACTTTGTTAACAGAATATCTACTGTGCTGTTGTATATGTATTTATGTATCCGTTTGGTTATATCAGATGCAGATGCTTGTTTATTGATATCCGTATGGCTTGTACGCTGTCTGCCAGTTATTGGCGGTATAAACTGTCTATGCCACAGTATTACAAACTTCCTTTTTGCTTTTGTTTATTTCTGCTTGTGATGGTGATCCATACCTAAGTATAACAGGTGCAGTGACTGTATCTATTTATTTCTACTTGGCAGCTCTGTATTACCTTTGCGAGTACCTGTCTGTATAAGTTGTGTGCTCTTTTCTTATATATTTATTTATGATAGTATCTATTTCCTTCGACGCGTTCTGATATCATTCATTATGTTTTAAATACTATTCTGAACAATGTGTCAGTAGGGGTTGTGTCCTATTTGAGCCACCATTTTAGCTTGTCCGGACATGCCATGTCATTTGGTGTTGTCCAGTTGTTAATTGCAACTGATGGTTATTGACTCCCTGCCACGTCAGACAGAAGGGTCTGAATACGCTGAGCTGTCCGTGTTAATTTAGGGAGTTGTAGAACTATAGTTAATTTATATGCAGCTTATGGAACATCAATGTATTAATCCTGGATTGCTGATTGATTATATTTGTTAAATAGTCAGTATAATCTATTTGTTTGCCATTAATAATTATTGTATTAATTAATTAATTTAATAATGGAATCCATTTGCTTGCTTATTTATATATATTAAAATATTGAGAAATCCTTTATTTAATTAGGTATTAATATACAATACATTGAAATAACAAAATTTATTTATTCATCAAAATCCTTATTTCAGATGGGGGATAGTACACTAGTAATTTAAGCTTTTAGATCACACAGAACTCAATATAGAGTTCAGCAATAACACAACAGAGGATAAATCTTGAGGTTTTTGCCCCAAGACCATATAGAGCTTTAGCAACAACACACAACAACTACTAGTGTCTATACCTTTTGATATTTGTCGACCATAGTCTATTTCAATGTAAGGTTAGTCTGGGCCTACTTTCAAGCATCTAACTTCAATTGGAAATATTTGTTTGGATTGCACCATCGTTAGGTATTTGAATGAGTATTGACAATATGAGAATCACACCCACATCCTTAGAAGCAAGCAACCTCAACGTAGTTGGTTAGGTCAATTTCAAGGTGACTCTCTAACCTTTGCAACAAATTTAATATATGTGCCTTAATACTTATGTATCTTGGCATACATGAATCAGAATATCTATACTAATTTTGAATTAATTGATATTGTCATTCTAGCATGGGTCTCTTTTTTAGTTCTTTTGACAATCTGTTGTAACTATAGTACCTCTCTTTCTTTCAAGCATTTTATTATCTATCCTCATCAGTCACTCATATTTTATCAAATAGGACTTAGGTTGAGGCTTGCAGTTATTCTTGATTTTAATGATGGAAACCATCTAGTTTTTCGAGGTCATTCTTTACATAATTTTTGTAACTCATTCTTAAAACTCATGGCATGTCAAGGTTTCACTAAAGAAATTGTTACAAGCTAGGGTTGCCATTGCACAAAAAGATTAACATGTCAATCCCTGATACAACCACTAGACTAATAGAACATAGGAGGTGGTTAAGCCATGTCATGAATCCTGGAGGGAAACGTTGGCAGTTAGTCTAACAATCCCACCCCCCCACATTATCTGAGGAGATTTGAACCTATGACCAAGCTTTGATACCACTTGTTACAAGCTAGGATTGTCGTTGCACCAAAATATCGACTTGTCAATGTGGTGATACAACCACCGGACTTATAAAACACAAGATGCAGTTTAGCCATGTCACCAATCCCGAAGGGGAACGTTGGCAATTAGTCCAACAAAAATATGTGACCATCATCAAATGCCCTCCTCCTCCACAGGCAACATACACATTTGATGTAAAAGTTTGAATTTGGATGCGCATATATATATATATATATAAGGACAAGCCCAAATTAAATCCGAACTCAACCCCCAAAAAATTGAACGAATTTCGAAACTGAATCCAAACTGGCAACTTAGGTTTTTTATTCATTTTTGGCATCCCTTGCATGCTATTTGGTCCTTATTTAAATATTTTCATTACGTGGCAGATTTGGTGTCATAATGATCATACATAATTTGCACAACATGACTTGAGACCCACAAAACTCTTACCTTCATATATTTCAACAAGAACAATGCAATAGTTTTATCCCCATGAATTGTATATGTTGATCTGATGATAAGATTCATTTTTAAGATTATATACAAAGACTCTGAAGTGTCTCGCAACTAATTTTCTGCCGCACCATGCCTCAAAAGGAGTCTTTCCATCTAAGGCATTATGAGGAGATCTATTAAGTATTTGATTGGCACTGCTTATAGCTTCGACTTCAAGTGATGGATCAAGAGACTTAGCTTGAATCATGCAACTTGCCATAGACTTAGAGTTCTAATCCTCATTTCTACAACACTTGTCTTTTGCGGACTGAATGCTACGGGGTTTTGAAGATCAATACCCTCAAGCTTACAGAAGTCTCTAAGTCTTGAGTTCACATATTTGCTTTCATTGTCCATGCGAAGAACCTTGATGGCTTTCCTTGATTGCTTTTCAACAAGACTCTTGAAGGTTAGAAACTTATCAAACACTTCATTCTTGTGATCAAGAAAGTAGACCCATGTGTAGCGTGAAAAGTCATCAATGAAAGTGAGGATGTAGCGACCCTTGCTAACTGATGTTATTGCAAAAGGACCTGTTGGTACTGTGTGAACCAACTCAAGAGCAACTGATGCTCTGCAAGACTTTCCTTTATCATACTTCTCTTCTAGATGCATATCCATTGAACAAGTTGAACACTCACCCTTAGAAAAGTTGATTGTAGGTAGAGCTTTGACAATATTGTTTGAGCAAAGTTGATGAAGATAGCAGAAGGCAAGATGACCATACCACTCATGCCATAATTTTCTTTGTGAATGAGATTGAGTCAACAAGGCATGTGAAGGAGACTTAGGCACAAAGTGGGAAAAGGAATAAAGCCTTTTGTGATGATTGACTTTACCCACTGCAACCAATGAATCATCTTTAAGATTGCACACCATTACTGAATCAGGAAGGAACTCAACTTTATTGCCATCTCCATAGTGAGTGATTTGGTAGATTAAAAAGAGATTAGAGCTACGGTTAGGAACATAGAGAACTTCTTTGAACTCCCCATTTTCCATCTCCACTTGTCTTTTCCTTTCAACTTCCATTTTTGTATCATCTCCTACAAAGATGTGTTGTACCTTAGACTGCTTCAATGAAGAAAAGTCTCCTTTTGAAGAACCCATGTGATATGAGGCACCTGAGTCAAGAATCCATTCCCTTGAAGAACTTGAACCTGCCATAAGTGCTTGCCCTTTTCCCTTTGAAGTGGGTGGAGTTGAATCCTTGGAAGCATTTGGCACATTGATTTTGTTCTTCCTTAGTAAGTTTTCCAACTCATCGATTCTCTTAGTTTTGCAATGATGCTCATCATGATTCGGTTTCTTGCAATATGCACAAAATAGTTTGTCCTTGTCATTATTTCCCTTCTTGTTGGAAGAAGAATTGCCTTGCTGTGAGGAGGTAGATTGTTGCGTCTCTGATTGTGATTTTTGCTTCCACTGGTTTTTCTTGCTGTTGGTGGAATTTTTGCCACTTTGATTTGATTGGTTCTCATTGGTAGCCACCAATGCCTTGGTCTTTGATGATTTGAGAATTCCCAAATCTATCAGCTTGGATTGTTCCAACATCAACATTTCTGCAAATGCATCAAATGTAGGCATTGTGAAAGCACTTCCCATGGTCAACCTGTGAGTGTTGTAACTCGAAACAAAAGATGCATACTCTGAAGGTAGCCTCTTCAAAATGTGATGAATCAATCGATCATCCTTCATGAGATTACCACAATCTTTAAGTAGTGCTCTCAATTCATTGGCTTTGTTGATATAATCTTGAACTGTGTCAAAATTCTTAGGATCCAAGAGAAGTAGATCATCCTCAATTTGGTACCCCTTTTCCTCATCCACCTTACTATACAACCCTTCAAGTTTGTCGCAAGCAGCCTTGGCTTCTTTAAAGCTGGAAATGTGGAAGAAGAGATCTCTATGAACACAACTCCTAATAATTCCTAAAGCTTGATTGTCTTTAATTTGCCAATCAACTAGTGCTGTAGCATCAGTGGGTTTTACAATTGTACCATCAACATATAAATTTAAATCTTTTTCCATTAACCTACTCCATACAATATCTTTCCATGTAGTATAATTGTGTGAAGTTAGAAGTGGAGTTTTAGGTGAACCCATGATGCAGAAAATTAAAAAAAAGCACAAGCTAGAAAGAGAGACACAAAAACACAAGAGACACCCCCTCTATTCACTCAATCAAAAGACCCTCCTCAAAAAAGATGCTTTTGGCACTTTATATGTAATGCGTTTACAATAGGCCACTTGTCAAAATGTACAAAGTGGACTTTTGATTTTGCTGTTTACAACTGCTTTTTGAGGTTCAAATCTGGTACTAAGCACTGTAGCTTAGATGTACAACAATTTTGAAGAGTAATCAGAGCAATACAATGTAGAAAATGACCTAATTCTGAAAGTGATATTTTTGTCCACACAACTCTATAATTTGATTGCAGATCTGGAAAGTAGACGAAAAATTAAGCACTTTCAAAAAAATTTCCGACAGTGTATTCTGGGCTGCGAATGACAATCAAACGGCCGTCAATTTTAACATAGTGAAATGTCGACGTCAGCAAAAAAGGGGTGACGTGGCAAGGCTGTACTGTACAGATCGTTTAGATCTTGCTGACGTGGGATACGATTGTCTAGCGTGGCACTTGATGTGTCGGCTGACTTGGCGGGTGGCTGGGCGACACGTGTTGTACGACTTCTTGTGTGGCAAGTTTGTCTCGCTGACTGGACGTCTATACAGGGTCCATGTGGGTGGGTTTTTTGGGAGTGCCGTGTGTCCAAGGATCTGCTGCGGACGTGGTGGGTTGCGTGGCAGAGACGTTGAGTTGGCAGCCTGTGCTGCATGGATGTTGATAGGGCATGGCGTGCGGTGAACTAGGCAGAAGCATTGAAAAAAGCTGACAGAGTGCCGGAGAATGTTGATGTGCATTGCACCGAGATTATGGGACGGTGTTGGCGAGGTGAGCGGCTGGTGCTATCGCCATAGGTTTTACCGGAGGCCGGAAGGTAGGAGCCGCTAGTGACCAACTTTGAATGGATGGTGAGACTTTCGTTCCCGGTGGTGTGGGTTAATAATCCCACATTGCCGTGGAGACTATGCAAAGTTTTGTTTAAAAACAATAGGTTGCCGGTATGTAAACAAAAAGAAGTCATTGGATGTGTTTGGCTAGTAGTGTTATGTGATTGCTAGAATTTGTAGATGCTGGTTTTGTAACATGTAGTGCTGGAAATAGTAGTTGAAACCGCTTGGTTAAAAAGGAATATTCTGTGGGGGCCGAGATTTCACCGCTCGGTTCCTGTAAATTTTTTTTCTCTGCAAGCCTGATGGCCTAAAATAAATTTCGAAAAATTGCTCCAAAAAATGTAGACGGAAATAGCAGAGAAATAATTTAGATCTGTAAATAAAAATAAATAGATCTAAAACTGATCATACCAAATTTGCAAATTGGGGCTTCGGGTGCCGGTTTGCAAATTTTTTTTGCCTCAACTTCGACTATGGCCTAGGGTAGGCGAATTTATAGTCAAATATCACCGAATTGACGTTTTGGACGCAATGGCTAGGTCCGCTTTGGCTTTAGACGCTCCCAATGACTGTGATATTGTAGATCTGAGTCTAGGTCCTCCAAGAGGTGAAGCAAGAAGATGGTATTCAATGGCTATGTGAAGAGAATTTCCCTCAGCTTTAATACCATGTAAGAAGTTGTCTTAGGGAAAAATTACCCAAGATCAAGGAACTCAAGCACAAGCACAAAATAGACCAACAAAGTATGATCAGAATAACAATATGATATTCAATTGATATACAAGTACACTAGGAGTGCTTGAATATAAAGGCCTCTAAACTGACTAGGAGTCAACACACTGATAAGTCTTACAACAAGGCACATGTCCACCAGGAGTGGATTATCCTCCATTAAGCACATGAGTTAGTGCAATGATGAGAGGATAAGCCTACAAAGGTGTAGCACGTAAAATTATGTTGTAGACACCATGTGCTAAAATAAGAGTGCAAATAATTGTGTTGTGAATATGATAACTCAGTTAATTATGCAAACTCTAGTGTTGTAGACACCATGTGCTGAATTAGAGTTGCTTACTCCAGTGTTGTCAACATGACAACTCATATGAGTACGCAAACTCCTAAGTGTCTCAACTAAGAAATAATAAAATAATGCATTGACCAAAGTAAACTTAAGTGTAATAGGTAATTACTTATTTACACCAACAACTTTCAGGGTTGGAGGGTCGAATAGGCCTAATTTGGCAAGATTTGATTTTGAAAAGTCAATGAATGTTTGGCGAATTTGCCCAAAATCCGTTCCAGGTTCCTATGTTCAATTCAAGAGTCTGCAAAATTCATCCAAAAGTCCACCAGAGTCCCTCTGGATATTTTGAGTGAATTTGAACCAAAACCAATATTGCAGCGAACCAAATCTCAATTTTCCACCTTGCAGGAGTGAACCTGGTAAGTTAGAAACAAAAGGTCTGATCAGGCTAGAGATCCAAACCTTGCCTGAGAATGTAACAAATCTGGGCTCTTGTTTTGTGGGGGGACGGGGGGAGAGGAGGGCGGGAAGAGATTTTAAGAGGAAGGCAGAGACCTTGCAAAGATCTCTATGATGAAAGATAAAACAATTTTGGCTTAATCTATTCTTTGGTTTTGGTTTTATCTCATTTTGTATTCATGAATAAGAAAGTTATAAACTGTTAAAAAATTTATGTCACTGATGCAGCTTTACACGAAGGATGTGTCAAAAGTTTGGCGACAAGCTGGATCAAGTAGCAGCCTGGGTATTCAATTGATGCTGAAAGAACCTGCTGCTAACACTGTTCTTTGGGACTACATGAGCGAGAGAAGGGAGGAACGTGTGGTGGACTTTGATGAACATTTGGATGACATTAGCAAGTAAGGAGATATGTAACAAAATCATTATAAGAAATATGCTAGATTTCACAGACAGAAACTCTTAAGTAATTTTATATCCTGATGGAAATAGAAAGATAAGTTATTATGCATCAGTGTGGATTTTGTTCAATCTCCTGTGAGTTGCGAGTACAATAATTAGTCTTTTTACTTGTTCTCTTTTTTGGGCATCATATTTGTGGTCTAATTGTTTTTGGCTGCTGCTGCTTGTTTTCTGCAGGGACTGGTTAAACACCAACCTCTTCAACTAGACTTACAGCTCACTAGAATGCAAATCATTATATTTTCTGTATTATAATCTACAAAGGTTGGCAACTAAACATTATAATCTACAGAGGTTGGCAACTAAACATTAGAATTTATGGCGTAAGTGCCTGTTTCAGGTTCATTTTCCTGTCGTTTCTGACTGGATGTAGTTGTTGTGGGTTATTTCTTTGCAAATTAATTGCAAGCCGAGTCTTTTGAACCTCTTTTTTTGCCATTGTTGAGAGGTACTTTCAAGTTTTTTTATGACACTGAGAGGTTGGTTATTGTTTTTTCCATTATATGGTGTTTGGTGATTATTTTTTCCATTATGTGATGTTTGGAGATTGCTTGCTTAATTTTTTTTTGCTCAATCTACATAATATTCCAATAGCCTGGTGTCAGCTTTCCACTTTTCCTCTTCTGTTCAGCGAAAATAAATTATAATCCCATTTCCTGTTGCTAGGTTGTTTTTGGAAATATTGGAGTGTTGCTGGCACTTTTTCCTGATGTTGCTTTCACTCTGTTTTTTGTTTTCCAGAATTATCTTTAGGTTATTCTGGTTGTAGAATATTTTGTGCAGTGTGTATATTCAGGGTCAACTAAGTTGGTTACTCCTATCTTTCTTCTATGATTTTAGCTACTGAATGACATGCTTCTTTGGAGTGCACATGCTATGAAGAGGGTGATTGGCTTGATCAGAAGTTGTTTGGGCATTCTGAATGCTAATCTAAGAGATTTTGTAAACAGAGATGCCGACATTGCAATCCTTTAAGAAGTTTTTGAGTCTTGACTGATATAATTATCTGCAATATTGCTATTTTTTTTTGCACAAGCTGTATGGGTGTTCTTCACCCTTGACTCCCTGTGCAGATGTGTGCCTATGCACTGTAATAAGAATGTAGCAGAATTTCAGATTAAAATGTGTATTTGTTCCAAATCTTATATCAGTTACATTTCAAAGGCATTGAACATAATCTTTAAATATGGGCTGAAATTCAATAGTGATCTGTTATACACAGTGATTTACTACTTAAAAAGACAGTTGGCCAGGTTTGAAATTGTTCTAGTCAGAAACAAAGACAACATTATCATGAAAAAGCCCTGGTTGGTAGAAACCTAACTTCACCATTTATGGTAAATGTTTTATTACCTGATTTACTGTTCAGTTTTTCTTGAGATTAAAATTGTGACAGTTCGTATTTAGAGTCCTCTATTAATTTTGTTTTGTTAAAATGCTTGTACATGCATATGGTGCAGCAATGCAGATGTATTTACCATCATATTGTTGGAAATTTTGACCTCATCAGATATTTTTATATGGAAAAACTCCTGTTGAATTATTCATGGTGTATGCAGTAGTCGAGTTGCATATCTTTATGGTTAACACAGAAGTCCAATTACAATTGCATAAGTGTTCGGAGCCAAGATAGTCTTCAGGTGTTTTTATTTACTATAGTTTCCCATCTGAAGTTGCATAAGGTCACATTCAATCCAATGGGTGTAGGAAATATAGTGCCTGTCTCTGGGCTAGACAGGCAGGCCATATTATTTATAGAATGTCATTGAAACATTGGAATCTGTTCTATACATTATGTTAGTATTCATTTCTTGTTTTTCTTGTTTTGAAATTTACTTTCCATATTGAAGGCATGCATTTGGATTGTTAGTGTATGTACTGTGCACATCACAGCTTTCGAAGTGACTTACTATCGGTAAAGTTTTGAATCCAGAAATCAATGAATAACAGTAAAGAGGAGCCAAACAGATACAAGAGACACAGAAATATCCTGAGAAAACCCTTCTAAAACGAAGGGAAAAACCCAGCCATACAAGAAAAGATCACTTTATTGATAATAAAAATATTCGAGTACAGGGCTTTCTACTTGATTGATTTGAAATAAAGGAGGGGTAAAAATTTATTCAAGCTGAAAGAGAAACAAGAACAAACAGAGAAAGGGCATCAGACAGCCCTGTCAAGATCAACCAAGTGATCAAGTTGATGGGACAAGCCCATCGGAAGTTGAGTCTTATCAACAATGTTCCAATTACACATATGGTCAGAAGTCCACTTCGCCAAACGATCATCAACACTATTCCATTTCCTAGGAATATGAGCGAAAGTAACAGACTCCAAAGAAGTACACAAATTATGAATCTGGTCTGCAATCAAAGCTAACTTCCAACTAACAACTTCAGAATGTTGCTGATTCAAAAGACGTATCACTACTTGTGAGTCAGATTCACAGATAAGCCTTCTCCAACCAAGGTCGGAAGCATTCTTCACAGCATACAAAATAGCTATGGCCTCCATCAGGTTGTTAGTGTGATGACCTTTATAAATAGAAAACACAAACTAGACATCCCCCTTACTATTTCTACCAACACCACCAATGCCAGCAAGGCTTGGATTTCCCTTGGAAAACCCATCCGTGTTGATTTTAAGAATACACTACGGAGGGGCACTCCACTTCTCCACCCTATTTATCTTTCACAAGGGATGTCTACACATCTTTCTTAGCAGTTTTCCATGTGGGGGGAATTTCAGACGATTATTGAAAATATCCTCCCCTGGTTCTATGGCATTAGAAGTGTCACATTTTGCAGAAACAATTTCCCCCAAAGAATGGATAATTTTCCACAATAAGTGAGGAACATCTAAAAACTCATCCTTAAAGATACGACGGTTCCTTTCCAACCAGATATGCCAAATAATAAAGGAGGGTCCAAGAGTCCAGACAACTTGAAGGAATGAAGTCTTGACAGGAGCCTTACCTTAGCGAGCAAAGAATTTTGCCAGTGAGGAAACATGTCAATAGGATTGGTTCCACACATTCCACTAAGAGTGCCAAATATATCTAGTGAAAGAGCATTGGAAAAAGAGATGAGAGATATTTTCTTCATTATTTCGGCATAGAACACACATTGAGGGTCCTTGGAAGCCACGCTTGCATAAATTATCCCACGTAAGACATCGGCTATGGACCACCAACCACATAAAAAAATTACATTTGAGCCAAGAAAACTTGTACTAGACTTGCTTCCACCAAGGCATCTAAATGTCTCCCAATGTCTGCCGAAGAAGCTCAACATATCCTGTAGACACTGAAAATTTTCCAGACAAATCTTCACTGTCCCAAGCAAGAGCATCATTACCCACCAAAGTAGTACACTCACGAGATTGCAAAATCTGAAACAACCCTTTCCTATCCTCCTCAGATCCTCCTGGAGGCCATTCAGAAGGGTGTTTCCAATGGAAGGAAGGAGCCAAACCTCTAACACACCCTATCTCATAAAAATCAAGAGTGTCCCAACTAGCAGCACTAAAATTTAGATAGAGGGCATGTAGTTGAGGATGAGTGGTAAGAATAGGAGGGTGTCCATCCCAAGAGTGAAGCCAAAATAAAGCTTGTGATCCCGAATGACAAATCCAAAAGAGACCATCTTTAACCAATTGAGCTCCAAACTTTAGCGTATTCCAAATCATGGTCCTCTCCCTTCTAGAGGAAAGTGGTGAACTTCAACCACATCAATATTTGGAAAATACTTATGGGTGAGAATACAAGCCCAAAGTTGATGTTGGTTAGTACACCAACACTAAAGTTTTGTAGCGAGAACTTGTCCATTTAAAATAGCTGATCGTAAGCCAAGGCCACCCTCTTGAGGTCTAATTTGTTTCCCATTTAACCGGACTCCATTTAGAAGTTGAAAGGTTCCCACTACAAAGGAATTGACGGAACAGAGCATCAAATTCTTGAAAAAAATACACAGGAGTAGCCTGAACAAAACACTTGTAAATAGGAAGGGCTTGAATAATCGATTTTAATAGTTAGGTGAGCAACAATTGATAGCCATCGATGAGTCCAATGATTAACCTTTTGCCGTAGTTTATCAAACAAAACTTGCTAGGAAGATCTATGATGTCTACCAATAGTAAGAGGAATACCCAAATAAACAAAGGGAAGAGACCCAATCTGAAACTTCAAAATAGCAACAATATGCCTCTGAATAGCCTAGGGAGTATTGAAGAAAAAAATGGAGGATTTGTTCTTATTAACGTTCTGTCCCGAAGTTGCAAGATACACATCCAAAGCATGTTTAAAAGAAGTAGCTCCTTGAAGATGGGCCAATCCCATAAATGAAGTATCATCCACAAATTGAAGATGCAAAATACGAGGCAAGCCAACACCCCATTTCCACCCATGAATCAAACCCTGGTGAGCATGAAGGTTAAGAAAGTGGTCCAAACCCTCAGCTAGAATGATAGAGATAAGGTGAAATAGGATCCCTTTGGCGAAGTCCTCTAGAGGCACCAAAGGGTTCTGAAGGAACACCATTCACCAAAACAAAAAAATAAGTTGAAGTAACACAACTCATAATCCAGTTCATCCACTGTTGGCAGAAACCAAAGGCCAAAAGGATCTTTTGGAGAAAACTCCATTTCACTATGTCATAAGCCTTAGCCATATCCAACTTAATGAACATAGCTTGTTCTTTTGATGTATGCATAGAATGAATAACTTCAAAAGCAATAACAATTCCATTAAGAATTTGCTTACCAGCCACAAAATTGCCTTGTTCCTTTGAAATCACAACTGGAAGGCATATCTTGAGTCTGTCAGCAATCAATTTGGTGATAATTTTGTACACAACATTACAAAGAGCAATGGGACGAAAGGAGTAAAGATTGTCAGCACCTTCTTTCTTAGGGATAAGAGTCAGTAAAGTATGGTTCAATGCACGAAGCATTTTCTTATTTTGCAGTGATTCTTGAACCGTCTCCAAGAGATCCATATTAATAATTTCTCAAAATTCTTGAAAGAATTCCATAGGGAAGCCATCTGGGCGTGGAGCTTTACCTTTATTCATCCCAAACACAACCTCTTCAAGTTTAGATATCAAAATTGGACGAAGAGAAACATTCATAGCATTAGCGATAAGAGAAGGAATGCATGAAAGAATTAAGTTCTCCTCAGCTACAGGTTGAGAATCCTCAATAAAAAGGTTGGAATAAAATTGAAGGGCTTCCTTGGTCATAGCAGATTGAGAAGAAATCTTAAGTCCTTCAGTAGTAACAAGAGAAGAAATATACCCTTTATTACGACGAGCTTGGACATAATGATGAAAAAAAAAAAGTATTTCTATCCCCTTCCTGTAGCCAATCAATGTGAGCCTTTTGTTTCCAATAAATCTCTTCCCGAAGTTCCCATTCTTCCACATCCTGCATAGCCTGGGATTCAGCCATGCCAAGAGCCTCTATAAGCCCAAGGTCCCTAATTTGGCGAGTAACCACTGCAAGATGATCTAGAGCATTCCTCTTTTTAGATTGAAGGTTCCTCAAGAAAGAAGTATTCCATCTCTTAAGATGATATTTGACATATTTAAGTTTTTGCTCAATGACAAACATAACCGTGCCATAAGCTGGGCCACCCTCTCTCCACCACTTAGCCACCAAATCATAAAGGGACGAGTCTCAGAGCCACATAAGCTGGAATCTAAAAGAAGGGTTCTTAGGGAGTGCAACAAGAGAAGAAGAGAACTTAATCAACCAATGATTAGAACCTCTCCAATCAAGAATTTCAGAACTCGTAATTAGGCCATTGCCAACCCAATAACATGAAACAAGAAACCTATCCAAACGTTCTAAGATAGCTTCTTGACCACTCCGTCTATTCTTCCAAGTGAAAACTCCATTTGAAGGCTTAACATCAATAACAGAAAGAACATCCACCTAGGCTTGAAAAAGATCAGAAGTAGGGCCAAGCCTAGGCCAACCTCCTCTTTTCTCCTCAAGACTTAAAATAGAATTAAAATCGCCTCCTAAAATCCAAGGAAAATAAGGAGCACAAAAATGCACATGCCTAATGTGATCCCAGAGATGAATCTTCCCATGAATGTCAGTAGGGGTATAAACATTTGTCACAAGAATAGTCTGACCAGTCCAAGGCAATAGCCACCATAGAGATTGAGTAATGACTAGAAATCCACCAAAGGGGAGCAATCTTTCAAGGGTCCCAAAACAGAGCCAAACCTCTACAACTCCCTTGTGAACCAATAATTTGACAGTGACCAGCATACCAAATGCGTGGAGCATCTTGATGCATAACCTCAACAGAAACCTTAGTCTCTTGAACACAAAAGACATTCAAAGAATGAATTGCAATCAAATCATGAATATCTTTTTGACGACAGGTGCTATTCAAACCCCTTACATTCCAAGAGAGAATGATCATTGAGGGGTTTGAGAAAAGTGAGCATCAATAGGTTTAACAAACCCAGATTCCACCAATAGATCTCCAATCATTTTTATCTTTTCAAGGTCTTTCTTCCACCCTTTTAAGGAGCTATCAGTAGGACTTTTCTTAAGGGGTCATTGTTGCACTCCGAATCTATGAGATGAACCCTTATTTTGAGATGAAACTAAAACTTCTCTAGCTAAATCTGCCAAAATAATTGTTATCCTCTATGGAATTATTTAAAGTCACCTGAGCCACTTGTTGTCCCTTAATAGCTTGAACTGGTTCTAGTTCAAGAGTTGGTACAACCTCCATACTGACCCCAACACTATTAGAAGTGACCACATGTGGGACCCCTTCTTCCAAAGCTAAATTCTCCAGCACCTCAAACTTGTTAAAGCTTCCATTTGTCTGTCTATCCTTGAATGGCCTCTTCCGACCTCGTCCTTTAGCCTTAGTTTTAATAGGTACAAATCCTTCCTTGTCCTTTCCCTGAGGTTCAACCATCATGGGAGCTTTCCCTTTGTCCTTTTTACCCAGAGGAGGTGCTGAAGAGGGGGAATGAGCTTCCTTACGAACTTTAGGGCATGTCGTAGGAGATGGCCATACTCATGACAAAATCGACATTGAAAAGGTAGAGATTCATAATCTAATTGTTGAATCCATGATGAATATCCCAAACAAATTTTCATTGAATTGGGCAGGGGATTATTTAGATCTATCTCAACACAAATCCGGGCAAAAGAAATCACCTTTTTATCAAGGGTTTGTGTAGCAACTGTCGCAGGCTTTCCCAAGAGACTAACAATTTTATGTAAAATGTCTTCTCGCCAAAACTCTAGGGGGAGATGAGGTAGACGAACCCAAATAGGAACTCAAGAAGGCATCTCTTCAACTGAAGTAAAACCTGCATGCCATGGTTTAATAAATAATCCAACCTGATTATAAAAATATGAGCCACCTTCAAAAACTCTATTGCGATCTGCAATATTTGAGAAAATAACCATAAAATAGCTATTTGTCGTAAGCATAATGTCCATATCTCCTTCGATCTGCCAAGAATGCCAGATTCAAGCCTCAAGAGTGGACAAAGGAATATGAATACCAAGAAACTTATAGATTAGAGCATGTCTACTCCAATATGAGACATCTTCTTCCACCAAATCAGGAGGAATGACCAAAACAGGGCGATCTTGGGTTCTAGGAAGACATCCATTGGCCACCTTCATATTAGGGCCAACACTCGTATAAAATGTATCTGCTTGCTGTGCATGCATGCTAGAAGAGGACCCATTATGAGCCTTGTCCATGCATGCGAGAGAGATCCACAATTGATGCCATAGAAATCTCTGCCATGCAAAGATTGAAGCCAGGAAAACAAACAAAAACTAGAACAACTGCTAACAAACTGAAACAGTCCTCGTAGATGCCAAACAGAAACAAAAGCCATTGCAATAAACAAAAAACTACTTTGCTGCTGAAACTCTTCCACAGAACCCTGCCATGCAAACCTGCAACCAAGCTAGGGCACCTCCATCTTTCTCCAACCATCGCCTAGTCTCTTGTTCCATGAATGAAAACTGAATTAAAATATCGTTTGATGGGTTATTCTGTAATATGTATCCATCTCCACTTGATTGATTTACAATATACCAAGCAATCATATAAATAGATTGCATTAGTCTCTTCATCTTACACAAGGTGGTCTTTGAGTCCCAAAAATTAGACTCTTCATATTTCCACATATTCAACACTTCATATTTCCATACGCATGCCTCTTCACATGACGTATGACACATGTCCTTTTACATAATATTAAGTTATTGTAATCACAAATATCTCTTTCAGCTAAAGATGACCATAACGGTCATTACAAACATATTTGTAGCTCATTAAATCAGAGATAAAGATCTCTATCGCAACTACAAACTTCAACACTCTCTCTTAGCAAGAGAGAGATCTTTAATTAGACATGCACACATAGCTGCAACCAAAGATGATAAATTCACATATGTTATCACAACATAATATAATCCACAATAGTTACTTCATAAGCACATAGAATAGAATCACACACATGACTTTTACCATGCTACTCGCAAAGGGTGGTCCATCGTAACTACTCGATGAGGGCAGAATGAGGGCTCTCTCCTCAAACTTCTCCTAGAGAAGAATGCATTTCCACCATGCCTACTTGCAGAGGGTGGAACAAGGGTTTTAACCTTGAACTTCTCCCAGAGAAGAATGCATTCATAACCAAGTTTTTTCTTAGAGACTCTCTCTCAGCAGGGATATCTTATAATCACCACAATAAGATGATTAACTATTGCATAAACTTGCAAAGGGTTTGGACATCTCCCTATGTCACGTAATCTCCCTTTGAAGCCAAATAGTCTCCCTTTGAATATGCATCACCATGACAATATTCAATCTCAATGCTTCTTTTTTGCACCTTGCAACCATGAGAGGAGATATTAATGACTCATAACTTGCAAGAAATGCAATCTCAACTAAGACTCGTTCCCATTAAGAGTCTCAAAAGAACTGCCATACTAAAATATTAGTAATATATGAACATTGGCAGGGTTTCCATAAATACTCCCTCTTGAATATCAAAAGAAGATAGTTGATGATGTCTCCCCACATAATAGAATGATTTCTTACATCTCTGAATAAGAGCTGAGCCATGAACACCAACCATGTTTTGAGAGGGACTTCTAGTGTTATCTCCAAACACGATTAACACATACGTATGTCGATAACTAATGTAAAAGACCTTTTACCCTTCATAAATGTCACAATGATAGGAAGCTTAGGAAATTATGGCTTGAAATCACGCCGTAACCATATTGGTGCCATGTCGTTCACTCTTAGAAGATGAAGGAGGAGGAGTACATAGAGTCTACATAGGAGTCACACACAGGCTGCCTAGTCCGACGATGCACAATGCAAGCAACTCGACAGTAAAAATAAATTTTGGTAATAAGATATAAATAATTTGCACACCCTTGCAAAGATTGCACTTCACACCAAAACGACAACTGTTACTAACAAAATGGACTTGGAGAAAACTTATAAGCTGACAAATCCAACACTTCTTGAAGCGACATCGTGTCATCTAGGAGACGTTATAAAAGAAACATAAATCTTGTGGAAAATACTAGAAATGGTGACAACTTTTGTATGCGACGTTGCCAATAATAAGTCATAACTTATCAAATAGATGACTCAACAAAATCCACAACGCTTCTATCAAAATCTGAGAGAGACATGATGAACATGAAGCCATATACAAAATGTGAATAGCATCTCAAACATGCACTGAACCTGCCACACAATGATAATTATGATGACCTCTCTTACCACACATGACTATATTCATAACATCTTCTTGATGGTTACAAGATGAATGCATTAAATTTCTCGTGAAAGATCTTTCCTGGAGGGAACTGATATAGAGAGAAATGCTAGAAGAACAAAAACAGTGAAGGCTTCTACATCTTAATATATTGCTCACTTTCGATAATCATAGTTGAATAGGAGCACTAATCACACTTAGGTCTTCCGCAACATGTAGATAGCTTGACATATATGAGAGCTCCCTCTCCAACCATCGAAAGTCCTCTTGGAAGTTCAGTACTAGCAATGTAGATCAAGTTGACACTTGCAATGACGCCATTCATGAATGCATAGTTCTTAGGTAATAAAATGTTAGTCCAAATGCATTGACACGACACCTTCCAGCTTGATCCTCTTTAAGAAAAAAAATGGTAAAACACTAGAACTTACAATGCCAATAACATTGGAAACTAACACAAAAAACCTCACCATTTTTGTTTCATGAAAAGTAAAAAATAGCGATATGAGGCATAAATGTGAACAAAGGAAAAAGACCAACATCATGCCAAAAAACATACGCATGATGTTGAGACATAAAAGCTTTGCAAACATGAAGAACAAAAACAATTGCATATCTTGATCCCAAATCCCGTGGACAAATGCATACGAAAGTTTGATTTTGAATAAGTTTCAATGCACGTATTAAAATCAAACAATATGAACATTAACTTGAATCATTGACGCATTTCCTAAACCCATCATAACAGATCGAGTCATAAAATTGTAACCACAAAATTCCATGAAATATTTAGAATCTCAGAAAAAGAAGCCGACACGAAGAATCACACAAAAACCATTATGAGAAATGACTGATGTAGACAAGTATTCAAAACACTTGAATACACAGATAAAATAATCTCCTTATAAACTATTATCAACCTGGCTCTAATACCATGTTAACTTTTGAATCTAGAAATCAATGAATAACAGTAACGAGAAGGAGCCAAACAGATACAAGGGACCACAAATATCGTACGAAAACCCTTCTAAAATGAAGGGAAAAACCCAACCACACAAGAAAAGATCACTTTATTGATAATAAAAATATTCAAGTACAAGGCTTTCCACTTGATTGATTTACAATATACCAAGCAATCATATAAATAGATTGCATTAGTCTCTTCATCTTACACACGAAGGTCTTTAAGTCCCAAAAATTACACCCTTCATATTTCTACATATTAAACACTTCTCATTTCCTCTTCGCACGCCTCTTCACATGATGTATGACACATCTTTTTACATAATATTAAGTTATTATAATCACAAATATCTCTTTCAGTTGAAGATGACGATAACGGTCATAACAAACATATTTCTAGTTCATAAAATCTAAAAAAAAAATCTCTATTGAAGCTACAAACTTGAACACTATCATTAAAAATTATATTTAGATGATTTAATAAGTATACCCAAATGAGCATCAGGGATCAGGTAGTAGATACAACCTGAATGGGCTTAATGCTGACTCTTAGCACTCCATAGAGGAACACATACTTAATATTGGTAGGGGCAAGGAATGTTTGCTCATCACAAAAAATATGCAAGGTAAATGCATAGAAATAATCCCTCATTAGGGTCTCATAGATCAAATCACTGTCTTGCTTGGTATTGACCTAAAAACTAAATCATTTCTTTTATCAAGATTTTGATCTTGTGTACAAAATTTTTGCTTGGCGTTGAACCAAAAAACCTTTACTTGAACCAAGATTTTGAGTCTTCTATTTATGTTGATATATGTAATTAAGCAAGACAATTGTGGGATTCTTTACTTGACTCGATACGAGTCACATATAAGAATGGGTGTTGGTAAATTGTGATAAAAAAACTTGATATACCAATTTTGAATCTTCATATCATGTAAATATAGCTGCTATAACTTGTGACAGTTGGAAGAAACTGTCATTATGCAAAGAATGATAGTAAATGCATATAGAAAATACATTAATTCAAAATTTTGTTATTTGTTTTCCTTGACTCTCTTTTCATCTGATGATTGATCATGTAGTGTGATATGAAACTTTGATGGTAAAAAACTGTTACACAATCAAACCCAGAAAAAATAAAATTCAATGCTTTTCCTGCCAAAACAAAATAATTCAATAGACACCTAAAAAAATTCAACAAGCGATGATAGAGAATTATAATTGTCACTCTCTTTATAGACCGCATTTAGAAATCCATATTTGAATGCTAATATTAATAATAATTATGGTGTATAGGCATTTGAAACGTAGACATGTCAAGCTATTTAAGGAATGTTTTTTTTTACTAGTTGTAAGTTGCTAATAAATTATACAAGGATCTATTAAATTAGTTTTGTTGTTAGATGTAACTCAAAATCTTCACGACTTCAGTGCTAAAGTTGTTATCCACAATCTTTTAAAATTTCAACTTTTATATCTACCATTTTTCATGAGATGGTTTGGTTCAACTTGCTATATGCTCTCTTGTTATATTATTGCTCCTTTCAAATTGTATAAACTGGTTAATGTTGTGATTTTTTATAGTTGGCCTTAGTGTTATTCTTTCCATTCCTATGTAATTCTCTCTTTGAGCTGTTATTTATTGTCATTCTAATCTTTTAGCTTTGATCAATTTTTTTCCATAGTCGATTCGTAAGGTCAAACAATTATGAAGCCATGCTTGGAAAAATGAATATTAGCCAATTAGAGCACCATGTAATGATAAGGCATAAATTTAAACCTTTAGGGTGAGTGGTCATGCTATTGCTAATTTTTTGTCATGTGCCCAAAAAAAGTAAGTCAGACTTCCTTTTCAAAAACTTTTGTATATGGTTGTGCAGTTTGGGGGAGTAGTTTTTCCAACCAAAAGTGGAAGCAAATTGAAAGAATACAAAAAAGCATCTTATCACTATTGGCCTTAGAGTCAAATTATAACAATTCCATATTCTCTTAGATGAAGCAAGTTTGTACTTGTTGGAAGCCCAATGGTTACTTGATTGTTAACCTAGATAAAAAAGAAAATATGGATAATCATTGTTGGCCCAACTTATTGGTAGGGGAAGGATTAATCTATTGAAACAAGGAATGATTGAATAAATGAGACATTGACATACAACAAAAATGTTCCAACACTGTCGAAGAGATAAGAAGACTGGTGGTAGAGAAATTTAGGACTGCAATGTGGAAAAAACAAATAGGGACAAAAAATGTCCGTTGTGAAATATATCAATCCCACTTGGGGTCATGAGTATAAATGTTATTTATGGGTGAAAATCAAAGGTAATTCTAGATTGCTAGTGACACAACTAATAACCAGACCTCATCATTTATGGTGCAAGACAAGTTGATGGACTGTTGCCAAGGAGGTTTGGGAAGAAAGAACATGTATTTTTTGTAGCAAATGGGTTATTGAAATTGATTGACACTTTAATTTTCAATGTGCTTCTTACTAGGATATTTGTTAACAATATGAGGAAAAATTGAAGAATGACTGCGTAAACTGACTTTTTGATGAAGCAAATTTGCACAAATCCACAAGTATTTTGACAAAGATTCATAATAGGAGGGTTGGGATTTAAAAGAACATGAAAATGGTTTAGTTTTTTTTTTTCGATGTTGGGGTTGATAGACTATTCATCTTGTAGATGTAATCAAAATTCATTCATACACTTTATTTCAATATGATATTATGGTTTCATTTCTTGTCTCTTACTACAAGTGTAGACATCTAAATTTGACTACATCACTAGCTAATCCTATTTAAGTCATCTCCTATGATATTATTGATTAAATATTTTATATTTAATTAATTAATCGCCATCCCCTAGTTAATTAATTAATTTAATTAACTATAATTCAATTGATAAAATCAAATGAGAACCCAAAATCAATTTATCAATTAAATCCCCATTCCTCTATTAAATTAAATAAATGCAAAAATCAATTTAATTTAATTCCACATCCCCATTTATTAAATAAATTATTTAATAAATCAATCCTAAAACCCTAAACCAATCTGAAAACTCTATTACTACCCTAAGCCAACCCGTTCGCCCATACTAACCCTGCTTAGCCATCTAATTAACCTACCTCATTAAGCCCCAACCCACTTGCCTCCTAATCCCATCCTAAGCTAAGCCTACTCCCCCTCCTAAACATGTGCACAACATTAAACAAGGATTAAGACTTTCTAACCCAAACCAAAGTCAAAACTCTCCCATACCCTCTTACGTTCTTATCCAAGAGAATTCATGGCTCTTACACACCACACTGACCCTTAAATGCCTCTTACACCCCTCTTCCACCCTCATAACTCCCCTTGACCCTCCACTTTGACCATCCAATCCCCCTGTGACACTTATCACAAGGCTAGGGCTTTGAAGAAGCACAATCCATGTGCTCCCCCTTCCTTGCATCCTAGCCCTCCCTCACCATTCCTCCATCCTTGCATCTTGACCCTCCATCTCACCTCCCCTTGGCCTATAAATCAAACCCTTCCTTCTTACAATCCATATCACTCCTAATGCAAACTTATAATGCCGTATTGACCACTACAACATAGTCATTTCACACCCTTACCATGTTAAAATCCATCTTCACCTCCATTGTTGAATCTTTTAACCATCCCCATGCATGACCACTTACCACTTGAAGCTTGAGCATAGTGGAGCACACATCCATCCATATTAGGACACATCAACATCATCATAGACTACAAACTTGAGGAGCTTACCATTCTTGGTCTTCTTTCCTCCATGATGTTTGCCTTCATCTTATCGTAAGTGTTAGTTTATTTTGTATTGTGAGTGCTTTTTTAATCTTAGTATTCCATTTGCAATTACTAAAATAGGTGATACATTTTGGCACGACTAATGGGACCCCACATTTAGGTCATTTTAATCAATTTTGCATCTACTTTATCAACTAACCAAAACTAACCTATTGTGCTTATTTTTGTATGTGTTAGGTTTTCTAATGTTTTTTGCAAGTGCCTAAATCTCAAACCAGGAAACACACTCCCAGCCACCTAATTAGTTTTCAAATAAATAACCTTCAAAAAATAGAATATTCATGAACCTGCGACTGCAAATCACGAGGACAAATCGATGGGATTGCGAACCCGTGAAAGCGGGAATGCGTTCATCATGACACCTCACTTCCACGTGGCGGTTGGATCATATGTTGACACCCGCGGGTTTGCTGGTTTAACTAACCAACTTTGTTTTCTAATTTTTTTTACAGGAGTAGCTTGCAGGAACCTTGCTAGAATCCTAACAGTTTGTTTTTGTAGGGTTCATTAATACAATTGTTTAAAACTCAATCTTGAACGCTTAAGGATAAGACTTTCAATATTTTAGTGGAATGAATGTTTGCATATTTAAATACATTTTTCATTGGTATGATTGCTTAAATAATTAGAAAACCCAATTTTGAATGCCGAATACTAAAAATGCACCAATGTGATAAACATTTAGTTATAAGTGCAAATGAATATTATGTGTAAACACTTCAACTTTTGGGCTTAAAATGAACAAAAACTCAATCTTGAATGCATAAAAGTAAATTTTCTCTTATTCTCATCTCTTCCAACACTTTCAATCGCTTGATTTCCTTTTGTCGACTCAATTTCTTATGTTGACCATCGTTGTAAGTTGGAAATGAACAATTTATGTTAATCACATGTGTTTTCAAAGTGGTTATTAAGATACACTAAAGCTTCCAAACTAGAATGAATCAAGTGCCTTTTGTGTCTTGAGATTGTGCCTTTTAGCACATCTTCATCTTCTTTTCTTTTGCAAACTAGGACCATTAAATATGTGACACATGTACCAAAGTTGTTAAAAAGATCATTCACAACAACCTAGGAGTGCTTCTAGCAAGTTCATCCACCTCTGGGAAGTGCGTTCCCTTTGGTGAGAAGCTCAAACCAGTAAATAATTTGGCCAGTATATAAATGAGGAGAGGGGTAAACCTTCTCGCTCCATCAAGCAAGTTCGGGTAGTGTGTTTTTGAAGGTAGTTTAAGGTGGAAAAAATTTCCCATGATTTCAACATGTCCGGAATAGATCCTTAAGTGGATCACATACCTAACACCTGAGTAGATGACTCCACATACCTTATTTACGAACAAACTTAGTAACCACCCTTTTATCCTTGGTATGTTATTTGCGATGCAAGGGAAACAACATTCTTCAAGATTACTCACCATCGTGCTCCCCTAGTAGAGGCATAAGGCTACTTGTGTTTCATCTCCAAGAGTTGTTGTCCTCGCAAAAGAGGGACTTCTATTTGTCATGCCTTGAAGATTCTTTGATATGTATCATTTGTTGATTGACTCTTATATCGACTCGCCTCTTCAATTAGAGGGATATATTGCACTAGAATCAGGAGACATCACGTTGTGGGCCGTTAAATAACATATTGAAGCCAAATTGACCTTAGGGATAAAAAGTGTGTTTGAATTGTCTTATTTGTGCAAATGATCCATGAAAAACATTTTTTGAACATGCACATTCTTATGGTTACTATCAAATCCTTTTACTAAAGAGATAATTTGTTTGTCTCTCTCAAAGTTGCATTCTCCTTTGAGAGACTATTTACTCACAATACACCATATCCAAAAGAGTCTTATCCTTGTTTCTTTCAAAGTAGGTGTTAGCAAGTCTATTTGCAATAGCTTTATTCTAGTTGGTTATACTTTACCTTTTCCAAAGAACAACCGATCCTTGTTGCTTCAAAAATAGTTGTAAGTCTACTCCCAATAAATTTAGGGTAGTAAGTTTTTACTTAACCCTTTTCAAAGAAAACATCATTACATCATGCTTTGGTCAAAAAACCCTTTGCATGCACTCAAAAACATCCATATTCAAACCCAATTGCCTCTTATTATCTCAAAAAGATTGTTAGCAAGTCTATTTGCAACAATCTTAGGCCTAGTTTATCCCAGTTTATTCCTTATAACCAAACTCAAACCACTTCGTCCTTTTGATAAAAAACCATTTCTTAGACCTATTTGTTACCCAAGAAAATCTATGTTGTCCAACCTAAAGTGAAAGATATACTTAGTGTAGTCACTACCTTAACCCATGGTTGCGATAAACCTAGTGGAGGTATCTCATGTCAAACCCACCAAAACCTAGGTTCAAAAAGGTTAAGCTTTTGCAAACAACAGTTTATAGGGAGATAGAAGTAGAACACAAAAAGTATACACCTAATCCAAGGCTCGCCAAATTAGATCAAATTGAGAAGGACTATGTGGAAGTTTCTTTACAAACCAAGTGGGATAAAAAAGTCTAGAACTTAACCCTAAGACATGGAGATAGCACACGCCTTATCGAGTACACTAGCTATACCCACTTTGATTAGGTTCTTACTCTTTCACACAAACTTTGCACTTACCATCTCATAAAGTCAGATCTTCATATAGATTCTCATCATACCTTAAGAATTTTATAGATTCATCATCTTTTAGGTCATATACTTTAGATATCCAAATTCACTCAAACCAAATATAGATTAAAACACCCTCCATCACCCCCATTCAACTTAAACATTTGGTGTCACTTTGTTGAGATTGTTATACCCTACATCCTACATCCATCACACTATCTTAGTTATCCCTCAAACTAAGCATTGTTTAGGGTAATTTGTCTTTTTCATTTGTGTCCCTTATCACCTTGAGAAAAAGGTTGGGCTCCACACATGATCATCTTTATCTTCCAAGAAGGTCACAAGTTTACCTTAGGGTTGATATCACCACCATATCTCAAGCTTAGACATAGGGAAAACATCCTTTCTCTTACTTTGACACCACATCACTAAGCTTTAGGATTCCTAGAGTTAATATTGCTAAAGAACTTATGATCATCTGTCATAGATTTCATATCTTAGAACACCCTTCAACCATAGTCATTTTGTCCTTAAGAGCATTTAGCAACAACATCCATAAATGTATACTTGTACTCATTGTCCAAAGCACCTCACACTTGATCCTTAGAAACAACATTCTTTCATGCCACCTACCACACGTCTCATTAAGAACCAAAGGAAGAAGAAAGACATGGATCCTAATCTTAGTGGTAGTTCAGCTAGTGCACAACCTTACCCTCCAATGTATTTAGTCACACATGATCCACCACCACAAGATCCAAAAGAATCAAGTCCTTCACTAGATATAGATGCATCTATGAACCAACTAGGGCATGCAACCATCATTAATGCCATCATAGACTAGAATAGAGAAACCATCATGGCCAATTTCCTAAGGGACAATGTTGGTGTTTTTGGCTTTGGGAGGTCACAACCTCTAGATATATTTGATCTTGATCACCCCTTATCTGGTAGATTGCCACCACCCATTGGTTTGTCCAATCCAAATGATCTTATTTTCATCCCACAAGGGGGATATCAAACAACACAACCAGAACCTATGGACCCTAATATCCCATCAACCCAACTTGGTACTCCTATCCCAGCAAACAATCAATCTATAATTTCTCAATCATTGGTCCACACAACACCTCAACAACCTATCATCTCCACCATTGTTTCTACCACTGCTTCAGCTTTTGCATTTGTTCCGTTCAATACTGTAGGATCTTCCACTTCCCAAAGCATTGCTTCTACTTCAAACATACCCATTAGTAGTGCATCTGGTGCATCCTAGTCAAACATCCAATCAACATCACAATCCACTATAGGAATGCCATCAGTCAGGCCTACCAATCCACCTTTCATTTATTCCAATCCATTTGCATCTATGCCAAATACCACCACTCTATTTCCACTTGGTCCTTGGGGTTTTGGACAAACACAAGGGGTTATCACAAGCTTTCCATTTAGTACTCCTTTAATGCCAATTTTCCAAGCACATAAATCCATACCACCAATAATCAATCCATTACCACCTATCACTAACTACTTCACTATGCCACCCTTAAGAAGTAGCCAAACTGTCCCACAACAACAATCACTAGCAATAGGGATGATTCCTGTCATCAACTATTTGGCACCCATCACCACTCAGTTGCCTTCTCAAGTAGGAGTGCAACCATCATATGCTAGGCCACATGTACCATCTCACAATATAGCCTCACTATTTCTACCACCACCTCTCCAACATCAACCACCCCAACAATCATATGTCCAAGCACCAACACATAATTATCTATCCGGGCAAAAATCCTATGTTACCCACCTTAGTAGTAATCCTCTTAGTAGATGCAACAATATGTCCTATCACCACCCCAACAAACAATAAATCCTGCTCAAAACACCATTCACTCCACATTTAATCCACCACAATACACCTAACAAAACTATCCATATTCACTCGCACAATCTGAGACATACCCTGCACTAAGGGCACATGGACTGGGGGCACCAATACCAACACTAGTCAACTCTGAATGGGAAGAGATGAAAAATGCTCTCAAGGCACTCAAGGATGGGATAGATTCCAAAAATTTCAAATTTGAAACAGTCTTCCCATATCCATTTGATAAAGCAATAACAATGACACCATTTCCCAAACATTTCAAGATTCCCAAGTTTGATAAGTTTAGGGGGAAAAGAGATCCAATTACACATGTCAAGGAATTTTATATGCATTTCCAAGAAATAGCTTACAATGAAGTGTTTCTCATGCATCTATTTCTTAAAAGCTTAGGAAGGCTTGCTCTTGAGTGGTTATGTCAGATCCCTCATGGCACCATCAAAACTTTTGGTGAATTATCAGAGGCCTTTGTATCCCAACACACTCACCTAGTTGAAACTAAATTGTCTATCGTTGACTTGCTTCACACCAAACAAAAGGGGGAGAAAGCCTTACATATTACTTGCAAAGATGGCTAATCCTCACAACACAGATTTCTTACACAATCCTAGAGCGTCACCTCATTAAAATATTCATCAACAATGTCCATTATAGTCTTGCACATCACATGGTCGTGAATTGTCTCCAAACATATAAATATATCAAGAAAAAGGGTATGGGCCTTGAACAATGACTTATTAAAGATGGTGTCATTAAGATCTACAAGGAAAACACCCAAGATCAAGGTCAATATAATGAAAAACCATGGTATTGGAACAAAAATAAAAACATAGTTATTGATGGAGCCATAGACACTCGACATGTTCATATAGTTGGGTCAGCATCTGACACACCCAACACATTCTATCAAAAATAATCTTATCAACAATAACAACCAATTTATCAACAACTGCCTATACAAAAAATCAACATCCTCAAAATTAGACCAACGCTATTACACTCTCAGCTAGACCAAAACCAAGTATTCAAAGACAACCTCAAGTATACACCCCTTTGGGAGAACCCCTTGATGTTATTTTTTAGAAATTGGCCAAGGATAACCTTATTCGGCACCTACAGACATGACTATTAGAACACAATCAGTCTAGGGCATCCTAGCATAAAGAAAATGAATTTTGCAAATTCCATCTCATTAAGGGACATACCACCCTCAAATACATGCAACTCAAGGACTATGTCCAAGATCTTATTGATCAAAATGAGATCATAGTGGGGTCACAAGCATTGCCAAATGTATGATTATTGATATATCAAAATGATTTCCCCCCGCACAACAAAAACATAGGCAAAGCTAATGTAAATAATCCTATCACCAACAAAGTAAACAATCCCAAAAAAAAACAAGGTGATAATCGAGACGATTCTCAAAACTATATGTTAGCCTACTTGGACTATAGAAACTTGATCAAATTCATATCATAGGTTGATCTTTTGCAAATGTGATAAATATCAAAGGTCCAGATGCCCAATGCGCAGTCACAAGTAGAAGGGCTTGACTCAACATAGATGGACCATTTGTATCTCCCCCATCAAGACCACCTCCATCAAGACCACCCCCATCAGGACCACAATATAACATCTTGGAACACCTTGGAAATATGTCATCTCAAATCTTCATTTTAGATCTCTTAGCACAACACTTTATCAAGAGATCCTTGATAGTGCTTTGCATGAGTCATGTATCCATACTAACATCAACGAAACAAAATTTCACAACCTAGTAGGCCATCTATCTGCATCATGTGCATTATCTTTCAAAACTTCAGACATCCTAGCTATTGAGCTTGATTATATACTCCCACTTAGGATAGATGTCATGGTTTCTAACTTTGCTATCAAAAGGGTCATGATAGATAATGAATTGGCCTTGAATCTATGCACTTTAAAATTTATCAAAAAAGTAGGATACACTGAGGCAGATATCCTAAATTATGTCATCACTATCAAAGCATATAACAATCTGGAACAAACCACTAAAGGAACTATCTTGCTACCTATCAAAGTCGGCCTGACCACTTAGGAAACAATTTATCATGTAGTTGATCTTAACCTTCCATACAACATCCTCCTTAGTTGACCATGGATTCACACCATGAAGGCTATTTCATCCACATATCACCAGTGCATCAAATTTCCACATAATGACACTAAGACAACCATCCATGCTGATCCTAAACCATTTTCTTATTAAAATGTGGTAGAAGCATCATACACCAACCATTATCCTGGAATCGAGATCAACAACACCATAGCTAGCTCCTTTCGAACTTGCCACAATCCAGACACCATTTTTGCCTCCACTCTTTCCATGGTTAAGATCAACTACCAAGGTTTTGGAGAATATAGTCTTTCAGATGCTTTTGCTATTAGTGCTTTACCACTTGATCCACATACTAGAGGGCACCCGATCTATCAGGGGCCAAAGCTAGACATAATCCTTCAGCTCACAAAACTTGGGAACACTACATTTGTTGCTAATGGGATCCTTAATGGGGAGGAAAAAAATCCCGATATTAGCACATGGTTATACAAGAACCCACGTCCAAAAAGTGAAGAACTCCTTGACTATTTCAATAAGAAATATCCATAGTCACATTGCCTTGCTACCGAGAAATGGGATTATTAAGGAGGTGGTCTAGGCTGTGAAGAGTTAGGCATTAGAAAACCTATGGAAGCCTATAAAGAAGAAACAAAGAAAGGCCTCGGTTACAGACTCCCCACAACTAGTGGCACCACCAAAGACGGTCATGCCTTTATAAACATCCAAAAATATCTTGTCGAGGTTGAAGACATCCCTACGAAAGTTGAAAATAAATCTTACAATGATATTTTCCTTGATGAGCTTATCTTAAGAGCCTCTGTTCTCTGTGAACTTTCCATTAGCCTCATAGACTTACCACTTGCTCATCCCAAACTCATTAATTGGGACCAACCAAGTGTTATCCATGTCGACGAATTCTCCATGGAGCATGCACTCCTTAGATTTATGGGAGCTGAAACACCACACAAGAAACAACCTCCATGGTAAGCTTATATCTACGAGTTGGATCCCAAAGGTTAATTAGAGGAGGAGGAAATCTCCAGTCATAAAAATGAACAAAGAAAATAAACAAAACATCAAAAAGGCAAGACAAGAGTAGTCTCTGGTGAAAAATCTTTTGGAGCACCATCGAATCACTCAAAAAATGAAAAGAAAAGAAAAGATGTATAAAATGGTGAAAACCTTTTTGAGGCACCTGAGGATGGAGATTTCATCCTTCCTCCATAAGATCACATGCCTAAAATATCATCAGTCCTTACAAAGAAAACCAGGCTAGTTAATATCAGTCTAACAAAGATACCAAAAATCACATACATTGCAAAAACTCTACCATCAGAGCAAGCAAAACTTCTCATTGAAGTGCTACAAGAAAATATAGGATGATTCACATGGTCCTACCAAGACATGCCAGGGTAAGACCCCAAGTTAGTGGTACACCACTTGGCCATAGATCTGAAGGCTAAAATAGTCAAGAAAAAACTCCATAAGATACATCTCAAAGTTGCTATATTGGTTAAAGAAGAGTTAAACAAATTGCTAGATGCAAAGATCATTTGCTCAACTAACTACTCAAATTAGATCTCCAACATGGTACCTATCACAAAGCCTTCTAGTGATATAAGGATTTGCACAAAGTTTAGGGATCTTAACCGAGCTTTTCTAAAGGATGATTTCCCATTACCAAATATAGACATGATTCTTGATGTCACCGCAGGCCATGAGCTCTTATCACTCATGGATGGTTTCTCTGGGTATAATCAAATTCAGATAGTAGAAGTAGAACATCATAAGATAACATTTACCACCCCTTGGGGGAACTTCTGTTACAACATGATGCCACTCGAGTTGAAAAACATTAGGGAAACTTATCAGAGAACCATGACGGTCATCTTCCATGACCTCATTCACAAAACTCTTGAGGATTTTGTGGATGATATTCTAGTCAAGTCTCTTAATGACCTTGATCACTTATCCCAACTCGAGAAAGTGTTTGATAAGTTTTCTAAGTACCATCTCATGCTCAAGCTCGAGAAATGTGTCTTTGGTGTCACATATGGAAAGCTCCTAGGGTTCATTGTATCATGAAATGGTATTGAGATTGACCCTAAAAAGGTCAAGGCCATCATGGATATGGCTCCTCCTAAGATACTCAAACAACTTTTCTCTTTCCAAGGGAAGCTACAATTAGTCAGAAGATTCATCTCCTAGCTAGCTAATAAGTGTCAACCATTTACACACTTACTAAAAAAGGATCAAAATTTTGGGTGGGATCCTATTTGCCAATGTAACTTTGAATTGATCAAGAAATACTTGGATAATCCAACTATCTTGGTTCCACGAGTTGTAGAAAGACCACTCATATTATACATCACATCTACCCTAATAGAACTAGGTGCTCTTCTAGCACAACTTGATGATGAAGGAAAAGAGAGGGTTATTTACTACATCAGCCACACTCTAGTTGGGTATGAGATTAATTACACACCCATGGAAAAAACTTGCCTAGCTATGGTATTTGCCACCTAGAAGCTCCATCATTATATGCCGAGTCACACTATGCAACTAATATCCAAGATTGATCCATTGAAATATATGTTGTCACACACAACACTCACAGGGTGCCTAGCCAAATTGGTCATGCTTCACAGTAAGTTTGACATCCAATATGTTGACCAAAAAGCTATCAAAGGTGAAGCTATAGTATATCACTTGGTTGATGCACCCTTGGTTGTTGATCAACCTCTCATTATGGAGTTCCCAGATGAACATCTCTATGTGATATAGGAACAACCATCCTAGAAATTATACTTTGATGGATCTTACACATCTCATGGTTCCAAATTTGACATACTATTGGTCACTCCTCAGGGTGACTATATTCCTAAATCTTTTAAACTCCAATTCGAGTGCACTAACCACATCTCAGAGTATGAAGCTCTTATTCTAGGGCTCAAAATAGTAGTTGAGTGGAACATCATAGAGCTATAGGTCTTTGGAGATTCACAACTTATTATCAAACAAGTCCTAGATAAATATTAGACTAAGGATGATAAGCTTCAGCTTTACAAAGAATTTGTAGATCAATTGAAGTAACAATTTACTCAGATCCAATTCACATAAGTGCCTAGATTGCAAAACAAGGCTCTAGATGCCATGGCTAGTTATTGGTTCACTTTTGGAGATCCCTTGGGAGGCTACACAGTATGAATTCTTAGTTGAGCAACTACATGAGCCCACATATGAGAATGATGAATTGACATGGGTATGCATCTTGG
The DNA here is from genome assembly GCA_028749045.1 of Cupressus sempervirens. Taxonomy (NCBI): domain Eukaryota; kingdom Viridiplantae; phylum Streptophyta; class Pinopsida; order Cupressales; family Cupressaceae; genus Cupressus; species Cupressus sempervirens. The sequence goes on from CM053793.1 coordinate 736,586,638, forward strand.
TTGATCCCCAATCCACATGGTGCCACAAAATTCATGCTTAGCTACTAAATGGTATCATATATCCCCATCTCACATGAACCCAACTCTAGAACTTCATTCATAGAGCATCCCATTACACTATTGTAGCTAACACCCTATATCATCATGGTTATCATGAAACTCTCTATCGATGTTTAGACCAAAACGAGTGTGCAATGACTCTCAAAGAGGCACATGCCAAAATTTGTGGTGCTCACACAAGTGGTATAGTCCTATCTAAGAAAATACTTAGGGTTAGATATTATTGGCCTATGCTAGAGCATGATGCCTATGAATTTTTCAAAAGGTGTCTACCCTATCAACAACATGCAAATTTTATTTGAGCCCCAACTCAAAATCTTCAACCTATTGCACCACCATGGCCTTTTGCATGCTGAGGGTTTGACCTTGTTGGTGTTATAGGACCTCTCTCTTCAGAAGGACACTAGTGGATTATCATTACAACTAATTATTTCACTAAGTGGGTAGAAGTAGTCCCACTTATCACCACCACAAGAGTTCAAGATTCCAAGTTTATCCTCTATCTTATCATATGACTCTTCGGCATCCTGAACCTCCCCCCATATCTATCACCATTTTTCTAGCCCCTACTTCCCACAAGGTAATAGTCAAGCTGAGGCAACTAACAAAACCTTAATCAAAATACAAAAGAAAGTTGTGAATGATTCCAACCATGATTGGCATTTGCAAATCAACCCCACCCTATGGGCTCACCGCACCTCATTCCGTACATCCACATGCACAACTCCATACTCCTTGGTCTATGGCATCGAAGCAATACTACATATTGAGGTTGGAATCCCATCCTTGCACATTTCTTTGCGAGGATAGATATTAGACGAGGATTAGAGTAGCTAGACTCACCCAACTCAATTTACTTGATGGAAAAAGACAAAAGGCCTATGACCAACTCATGGTTTATCAAAATTACCTCAAGTGCAACTTCAATAGGAAGGTTCATCCGTGCCAATTTCAAGTAGGTGACATGGTCCTCAATGAAAACATGAAGGTACCAATAGACAAAGAAAAGAAGGGCAAGTTTGAGCCCACATGGCTTGGCCCATATGTTGTCACAACATCTTTTGGCTCAGTGGGATATCAGCTATCAACATTTGAGGGAGAAAAACTAAATAATCTCACCAACATCATTCACCTCAATAAATTCTATGCCTAAGAACCTCAGTGTATCCCACTAATCCTATGGAAAAACCCAAAAAAAAAAGTTCCTAAAAAGAAAAAAAGAGCAAATCGTAAAGAAAAATAAGCATCCAACGGTGAAAACTTGGCAATTCAAGCGCCTTGGATAAGTACCTTTGTGAAAACCTAGCAAATAGGTGCCATGAGTACTTGGCCTATTCATTATCTATTAGTGATCTACATCTTCCACATCATCCTCCACATCTCATCACTCATTCCCCCTTTCTCAAGGTGTTCCAAGAATTCCATCACTGCACTATCACAAATCATGACATACTATCCCTATCCCTGAGCTAGGAAAATCCTATCTGAATAGTGCATTATACCATGGCTAGCACATCTATCATACCCTTATATATTATCACATGTATCATATCCATTGTATTTTTATCTCTTGTACCATACTTATGTATCATACCACTTGTAACTCTAGAAATAATGTGCTATCTCAGATCACATAATGCCAACTCCTCATCCCAGGCTTTTCCAATTGTATACAAAATCACTCACATATCGTACCAAACATCCAAAAATATCCTAAAAATTTGTATAATAATCCTACTACCTTCTCATTCCTTCTTGGTCTTATTTCTTTGAACATACTTCATTTTCCCTTTTTGGTTGTAAGTTATGTTTCTCCTAGAGGCAAGTCATTTTTTGAACCATATAGAAAGATCCCATGTCATCAAAGAATTGTTTAAAGAAAGTTTTGGTTGCCAATTTCGATAAAACCCCAAATATTACCAATAGGTTCCTGTAGGATGCGTCCTTCCTATGGTCTAACCTTGGTCTGTCAGTATCCAGTCCTATTGATCTCTTTGTCAAAAGGTTATATGTTCATGGATTTATTTCTTTCTCTTGATATTGGATTTCACTTGTGGTTCTTGAAAAGTATCTTTTCCAGGCAATTTGGTTGTTCCCTACTCAAGGTTGCTACAATCTTTTATATCATGGTGTGCTACAAATGGGACAATTTGAAAGTAAGGTTTTGATCGGGTCTTTTTTCTACTTGTGAGTCAGTCCGATGTGACTCTTGCATGTTCCAAACATGTTCTCATTCATGATCACATGGTGCAATTGGGAAATATCATTTACTTGTCGACTACCCACTATCGTTTCCACTCCAATTCCTCCAAAATTTATGTGTGATTTGGGGCAATCCTTGCGTGATTGTTTGAGTCAGTCCTATGTAATATTTGGGTAGAGGCCTTGATTTTCTTAGTAACCTTCACATATATCCAATATTCATATATCAAATTAAGAGCTAAAACTACATGGTGGTACTTCTTTATGAAGTATGACACCCTCAAGCTTCAAGCATAATTCCATCATCCCATCACCTTGTTCCATAAAAAGAAAAGAAAAATCTCATTTATCCATACTATCACATCCTACATGTTCTTACCATACATATCTATCCCACCTTCCTAACCAATTTCCCTTCCTAAAATACATACCTAAAACTCCTATCATCTTATCCATTTTCCATCCTATCACCTTGAATCCAACCTATCTTCCTTTACATTATTTTTTCTCCCCTTACCCATCACATCTCCCTAAATCCCCTATCTCGCAAGTATTATGTTCAAAAGTTGTGCACACTATTTCCCCCAACCAAGGCTATGGCCGATTAGTGATATGCTAAAGATCCTATCCCCACATGCATTTCCCTATCATTCTACTTGCATTTTCATCTCGTTTCCACTCATCTCTCAGTACATTACCATGATCTCTTTTTCTCTTTAGTCATATTTTATTATCATATTCTTAGGTTCATTTTTCATTAATCATAGTTTCAAATGCATTACATATCATAATCTTAGGTTCATTTTCTGTTATCACAATTTTAAGTTTATTTTCATATCATAATCTTAAGTACATTTTTTATTTTCACAAATCGTAGGTTCATTTTTCATTATCATAATTTTAATTTCATTCCATACCATAATCTTAAATTCATTTCAATATCATAATCTTATGTTCATTTTTTATTATCACAAACCTTACGTCCATTTTTCCTTATCATAAACTTCGGCTTATTACCATTATCATAGTATTAGGTTCTTTTTTTAATCCTTTTTCATCAGCATAGTTATAAGTTCATTTTTATCATTTTCCATCATCATAGTTTAAAGTTCATTTTATCCCTTTTCGTCGTCATAGTATTAGGTTCATTTTTATCCTTTTCCATTATAGTTTTGGGTTTGTTTTTATCCTTTTCTGTCATCATAGTTTGTCCATTCCTTGTTACCATTTTACATTATCATAGTTTTGGTTTGTTTTACTCATCCTTTTTCATCATCATAGTTTATGATTTCATTTTATGGCATCCATTTTTTATCATCATACATGTTCATAAGTTAAATTACATCATATCATACATATCAACAACATCACATCCTATATCACAAAGTGCCAGTCACATCATACATGTCCTATAGTCCAAACATCACATCGTGCATCACATAGTGTCAGTAACATTATGCATATGGTACATCCCATATCAACAACGTCACGTCTTGTATCACAAAGTGTTAATAACATCTTGTATTTTCATATCATCCAAACATCACATCCTACATAAAAACATGTCAGTCTATCTCATACATCTATCCATACGCTTCATATACAACATCCACACCAAAACATCACACAACACAATACTCAGTACATCCATATCCCACCCCAAAGAATTCTCATATATCACACCCTCAAAAGAATAAAGAATATATCATCCATCCCTGAAAGAATACCAAAGTCCATCATAGTCCAAATCTAGTGTCCATATAGTACAAATATTCATACCAATACATTGGGTCTGTGCCCACAAAAATACATCCAAAATACTATACAAAATGTAGCATATCATTGCTCCTCCTCATCCTCATCCATTACATCCTCGCCATGAGAATCATAAGGGTGCCTCTCTACACCCAACATTGCTACTGGTGGTGGTGGTGGCCTCATCTGTCCTCCTCTAGGACCTAAGCTCTTTGCCTCATCTCTCCTCCCACCTATCCCCCTGTCTTGCCTCTAGCTCTGCCCTGTAGGCTGAGATTCACCAGCCCTTTGCGGTGTTAGTTTGTGGTGACTGATCAAGGAAGTATTGTACATACTTCATAAATTCTTTGGGGTTCGACCAACATTGTGGTCAACATATGGCTGACATATGGCTGACATATTGTAACCCTAAAGCAGCATAAAAATACTTATATGAAAGGGCTTAGGGTTAGGGATTGTTTAATTCTAGTGATACAAAATTGGTTCTTACAGTGGTATTGAGCTATAAGGGATTAAGGATTGCAATCAGGTTGTAATCACTGGATCATAATAATATTGGACTTGCTATTTGGTGGACGTAGCCAAGGATTGGGTGAACCATGTTAAATCTTGTTGTCTTGTGTTATTTTTTATGTGATCTATTATTTTTTGATATTGATTATATTTGCATGTAATTGTTATTTCTATCTAAGGTTTAATCCTAACATCTGATCACCCAGTGCTCTATCCACTCTCTCCCCCTCCCTACATGCCTATATGTATGTTATTTGTACTTGATCATGTCATCCATCTATAGTGCTTTATCTAATTAGATGACATTGCTACATGATATCTACCACAATCAAAAAATTTCCCTCTCCCATAGATCCTCCACCTCCCCCCTCAGTCACCTCATCTCCTCCAATCCTCCCCCTACTGCCATCTATTCCCTTAGTGTAGCCACCTCCACCACTAACCTATCCCTCTCCTCCTAGACTATGTCCATCCTCCCCTACAATCTCTGCCTCTCCAAAGCCATCACCTCCAACCTCCCCTCTAATTTCCCAAAATCCATTTGCAATGTCCTAACTCTCCCTCCACTCTACTTATCTAGCCCTGCACCATATCACACTCTTGACAGAGTTGGTCTTGCTCTGCTCAGAGCTGGTTTCTCTCCTGCTATGTGTCCTAGAACAATTGGCTTATCACTTCATGTGCTTGCTACAAGGACATGTACTTGCCTACTAGTCCATCATCCCCTCCTCTTGAGGATGATCCTCCTCCACAAACTGGCCCCTATGGCCCCTCTCTACCCTCCTCCTATGGTCTCCTCTCCTCCTCCTACCTACCCTCTCCTCTATCCAACTATAGCCTAACATCCTCTTGTCTGTCCTCTACCACAATCCTCTACCTCTGCCTCAGTGGTACCTCCTCATGTACCATCATCTCCATTTGTTGCCTTAGGACCCTAGCCACAAATCTCACATGCCTTGCTGCTATGGTGATCTCTCCTGCAACTGCTACTACTCTGTTCACCTAGGCTTGACTACTAGCCTAGGGCACTCAAACCAATCCCTGTACTCCTATGTTGAGCCAACATCTGCCACCCCACCAAACCAATCCTAGGCCTGTGGCACTAAATCTCACCATGCCTGCAACAACCTATCCCTTTGTAAAGTAGACCCAAAAATAGTCACCAAATCTCTTGTCATGCGCTGATACTAGTTTGGCTCCCCTGGGGCAACTTGTGGCTATCCATACTATCACAGGACCCTATTTGGCCGATATTGCTCCACAATGTACTCCCAGTGCCCAAAAATAAAACATGGCAAAATGGTATAAGGGAGATGCTTCCTCTCCTCCGCCCATAGTCCAAGACCCATATATGACCTCCATATGATGACCTAAATCTCATCTAACTAGACTCACCAGTAATCAACCTCCTCTATGTGGTGATAGGTTAGAGGATCACCCTAGTTGTATACTACTGACTCCTCTACCTACCTGTCTCTTTGACCAATTGACCTAAATAATGCAATGTGCTTCTAGGCCCACACCTATAGTAATATAGGGAAACCTATACTCCTGTCCTAGTACCTTGTACCTTGATATACAATCTGATGAAGATCTCGGTATAGCTCAACTAACATTAGTGAGCCTGATGCGGAAGGGACTCCATCATCCATGATCTAATTGATCATCAGTATCAGTGCCAGTGTCACTCATGTACCACTAGTATATGGGAAAATGTACCTTAGGACTAGCCCATACACATAAAATTATATCCTCCTATCCATTGCCACTTGATCTAAATGATCATCTAGTGGAAGTTGGACCCTCTAGATGTGGAATTGGACTTCAAGCCCCACCAATAATTACACTACCTTCTCTCCTAAAATCTCCCTATTGACCATCATTGGCGTACCTTACACAGGTAGCCAAAAAATCCTATACACATCCTCTAGGGTAACTGTCATCTCCCTTGTTGGCAGATGGAATGTACTAGTCTCATTGTGCCAGCTCTCACATAGTGCTGTCACCATTGCCATGTACGTTTGGGTATACGGTAACCTAGCTAGGTACCCAAGTCCAATGACATTGATCCTTGCCCAATTTGATCAGTGTAAACTTCTCCCAAGAATGCAACACAACACTACTTCTCTCTCGCAACACCAAAGCATCCAATGAACACTACATTCAAGCCAAACAAAACTCACATTAGTTTTCCTTTCCTCTTCCCAAAATAATCTACCTATGTTTCATCCCCCTCTCCTTTCCAACCCACATAGTTGTTTACTCTTTCCCCACATTCTTGCAATAGCATTCCCATCAATGATCATCCCTAGTGTTCCCACCATTATATTTACATCAAGATTGCTCCTTAACCATTTCCTAATCCCTAAAACCTTAACTAGCATTCCCACAACCCCATCTACGCCCCTATGTTCCTACAACTATAGATCACCATGGGAACATACCCTATGCTCAACTTGATCCTTGTACTTTATTACATAATCATAACTCAACCTTTCCTCTAGGTACTTTTGTTACATCTTATTGATCAAATCGTCTTCATTAATCAACTAAATGATAGTACTTGAATCTTATAAGTAGCTATCTTACCAAAAAATAGCAGGTTTGACATTAGTGACAAAATAATGATTGAAACATAGTCTTCTTCAACAATCTCCTTCTTTCAATAATCTCTCTCAACAATGATCTTTTCAATAAGATCTCAACAATCTCCCTCTATGGCATTGATGACAAACCAAAATGATCATCTAAGTCAATCAAATGATGAACTTTTTAAATTAAACTAACTAGGTTAAAATAGTAAGACAATACCAAAAAGAAAAACTTGTATCAAAATTTCTCCCTCTATCAACAACTTCCATCTTTTGATTAGGTTACAAAAATCTTTCTTATAACTCCATCTTAGCTTCTTCTTATATCTTCCTCTTTTTGGGTAGATTAGGATTTCTCCCTCTTTCTTACATTCTTCTCTATCTTTTTCACCATACATGTGTTCTTTGCTGATTAGAAATATCTCCCTCAACATTTATACTAGATTGATCAACATAATATTTCCCTCTATGATTATACATTATTGCTTTGATCTATCTCTCTTTTGATCAATAAATCTCTCTTTTCTAGATCTTGATTAATATCTCCCTATCTATTCTGACTCTTGATCAGTAGAATATCTCCCTCTTTGAAAACAATGCCAAAGACGTATACCAAAAACTTGTCATCTTAAAATTTGTAGATATAGGCTTTTGTAGTTTCTTCAGTTTTTTGCTCTATCAGCTTGCTTGTGACTGATTTGAAGTTTCAATTTTGTGATTACTTTAGGCAGCTCCTAAAGTAAGATCCACTGCATCAATTTGTATTATATGAATATCAACTTATTTGATGTAGGGCACTTCTTCTATTACTTAAAAATCCTTTGATAGGGGTATCACCCCTAATTTACCTCTTAGATATTCATGAGCATCCTTATGTAATGCTTTTGTGAAGATATTAGAAATTTTCTCCTTTGTGCTAACATATTCCATCTTCACCTCTTTATCTTGAACTAACTCTCTCAAGTAACAATACTTGATTGCAATGTGCTTAGTCTTTGTGTGCATCATTGGATTATTTGATATATTGATAGCACTTGTATTATCATAATAAAGTATCACTAGTTTTGAGATCTCTTCCTTCATTCCTTTGAGTAAGTACTTGATCCACACAATGTTTGTAAAATTTACAGCAACAACAACATATTCAACTTCAACAGTAGATTGTGAAGTACAATTTTGTTTCTTACTAGTCCATGTAACTAGTCTATTGCCTAAGAGAAATGCTCCTCCATTGGTGCTCTTTCTATCATCAATGTTTCTAGCCCAATCAACATCAGTGTAGGTTCTTAGTTCAAACTTTTCATTCTTCTTGTAGTATAGAACAAACTCTTATGTTCCTTTTAGATATTTCATTATTCTCTTCACAACCATTAAGTGATTCTCCCTCAGATTAGCACAGAATCTTGCAACTATCCCTAAAGATAATGCAATGTCAAGTTTTCTATATACTACATATTGCAATTTTCCAATCATGGACTTGTATAATTTTTTATTCACCTCAGTTGAATCATTATTCTTTGACAACTTGTGTCCTATCACCATAGGTGTACTTACTAGTTTGAAATCCTCCAATCCAAAAGTCTTCAATATTTCTTTGGCATACTTTGACTGAGTGATGTATATACCATATTTCATTTGGTATACTTGTAAACTCGCAAAAGTTTTGATCTCTCCAAGAATAGACATTTTAAATTCTTGCTTCATCTAATTTGTAAAATCCTTACATAAAGCATCTTGACCTCCAAATATGATATCATCAACAAATATTTTAGATAAAAAATACCTTTTCCTTTCTCTGTCTTCATGTACAAATTGCTGTTATCATCAGTCATTTCAAATCCAATCTTCACAAGATAGTTATTGATTCTCTGATACTAGGCTCTTAGTGGTTGTTTCAAACCATATAGAGCTTTGTGCAGTCTACATACCATGTTCTTATTGTTAACATCAACAAAAACTTCTAGCTATTCTATGTAAAATTCTTCCTCTAATATGCCATTCAGAAATACAGATTTAACATCCATCTGATAAACTTTGAAACCTTTGTATGCAACATAAGCAAGTAGAGTTCTTACTCCTTCCATTCTAGCAATAGGGGCAAATGTCTCCCCATAGTCAGTTCCTTCTTCTTGTGCATATCCCTTGCAATCTAATTTTTCTTTGTTCCTTGTGACTTCACCATTTTCATCCAGCTTATTTCTAAATACCCACTTGGTGCAAATCACATTTTTGTCTTCTGGTCTAGGAACTAGACTCCATATTTTGTTCTTCTCTATTTGTTCAATCTCTTCTTCCATGGCTTTATACCAGTTCACATCTTCTAATGCATCTTTCACTATTTTGGATTCCTTCATGCTTACCAAACATGATTCACTTCTCAATCTATTTCTTGTCATTGGCCTAACATCTTTATCTCCAATGATTTGAGCAGTAGGATGATGTTTTTTGACATATTTGGACAATCTTGGCTCATCTCTAATTTCCTCATTTTGTCTTTCAGCTTTAGAATCACTATGTACATCTTTGTCAAGTATCTCATCATCTCTTTCATGTGTACTAATCTCAGAATCAGAATGTGCACCCACTACATTCTATAACTCGACATCTGAATGTAGCTTGGTTCCTGAATGCAACTCAACAATCACTAAAACTTGCTGTTGGTTTGTAACTTGATTTGCAACATCTTCTTGAGCAGGCATTCTTTCATAAAAGTATATAAATGATTTTTATTCTTCTGGTTCTTTTATAGGTTTAGCCTCATGTACTTCTGTATATTCATCAAAGTTCACATTTGCACTTTTCAAAACTTTGTTAGTGTTAGTATTCAAACACTTATAATCTTTACTTCTTGTGGAATATCCAAGGAATATACCCTCTTCACTTTTTGCATCAAGCTTACCATTCCTAACATCTTTAAGAATGTAACATTTGCTTCCAAATACCTAAAAATATTTTACATTGGCTGAGTGTCCATACCATAGTTTAAAAGGTGTTGAATGAGTACCTTTCTTGATTTGCACATGGTTCAAGGTATAGACAACTATACTTATAGCTTCTCTCCAATATTTCAAAGCATCATTCTTTTCCATCATGAGTGTTCTAGCACAATTCATTATAGATCTATTTCTCCTTTCAACTATTCCATTTTTTGGAGGGGTCCTAAGGACATATGTCCATCTTTTGATTCCTCTGTCATTATAGAACATCTCAAACTCATTTGATGTGAATTCTCCTCCTCTATCTGATCTCAAACATTTCAGACTCTTGCCTATTTCTTTCTCAACTCTTGCTAAGTACTACTTAAACATTTGAAAAGCATCAGATTTAAGTTTCAGAAACATGACTATCATCATTCTAGAATAATCATCAAGAAATAGCATTATGTACTTATATCCTTTGTAACTTTGCAAATCAATTGGTCGACACAAGTCAGTATGAACAATCTCTAATATTCCTTTAGAGGTATAAGCTTTACTCTTAAAGTTTGTCTTTTTTATTTTGCCTAATTGACATTGTTAGGTTTCTTCAACTTAGGCAAACCTCTAACTTTATTTATGTTATTGATACTAACCAGGTTATCAAAATTAACATGACATAACCTTTTGTGTCAAAGCCATACATCATCAAATTTCACAACAAGACAAGAATCATTCTCTATATCAAGATAGAATAGATTACTTCTAGTTTGATCACCTTTTCCAATCAATTTTCCATCAGTATTATATATCTTACCAATCCTATTTTCAAACTCAACCTCACATCCTGAATTAATCAATTGTGGCATACTTAAAAGATTATAGTTTAGTCCTTCAACATAGTAAGCATTTTCACATGAAATCTTGTCTGTGAGTTTGGTAGAACCTTTTCCTTTTATCAAATATGGTGCATCATTACCAAATTTTATACTATTTCCTACATAACAATTTAAGGTAATGAACTTAATTTTGTCTCTAGTCATATGATGTGAGCATCCACTGTCAATGATCCATCTATCATTTTTGTTCACACAAGTCACAAGTGTAGTTGCCTCATCTTCATTAGATTCATCCTTCATTGCAACATACACCACTTTATCCTCATGTTCATTACAATCATCATTTATTTCCTCTTCAACAATGTAGCATGACTTCTTGCCTTTATCTTTGTAGTCTTTGCTATCATCTTCTCTTCTATTTTTGTACTTGTCACCACCTTTATAGTTATTCTTCTATGTACATTTTGTAGCAGTATGACCAACCTCATTGTAATTGAAACAAATGATAGGCAACTTACCTTTGAACTTGCCTTTACCTTTGTGGAATCTTCTTACCAGTAGTGCTTCTAGTTGTTCAACATCTTCCTTATCTATATCACTATCACTAGACACATATTTTATCTTTCTCTTCTTCTTCTCCTTCACCTCATTAGAGTCCTTCAATAACAACTTAGCTTTGAAAGAAGATTCAATACTCTCAGGTTTGTAATTGTCATAGTCAGATAGCTCAAAAGAAGTGAGTCTACCTACTAGACCTTGAAGGGTTAGATCATTCCTTGGAATACATCTTAGTTCTCGAATTACAAAAACTCTAATAACATAAATAGGCAGTAGTGTTCTCAAGACTTTTCTTAGCATAGTATCATCATCTATCTGACCAATATCTACTTTTATTGCACTAACAAATTCTTTTATCCTAGCAACATATTGAACAATATTCTCACCTTCTTCCATTCTCATATCATCAAACTTACCTCTGAGACTCTCAGATTTGGCTCTTTAAACAATTTTTTCTCCTCCATAGATGGTGCGTAGGGCATCCCAAATTTTCTTTGCAGTGTCACAACCTTTGATATCATCAAATTTGGCATAGATTAGAGTAGAGGCAATCTCCAACATCGCTTGATTGTGTTTTTTTCTTCTTCTTCTTCTTCTTCATATCTTCAATAGTTAGGTCTCCAACTAGATCAACATGTTCCATTGAAATGGTAGATTGTACATGATCTCCAAGTCCTCCAAGGTGTAGCTTCATTAAACTTTGACATGCAGGAAAGTTATCTCTATTGAGCTTGGGTACATCTCTTTTTGACATCTTGATCTTTGTGCTTTTAGTGTCTTCAAACTAGTCCTCTTAACTAGATGGCTCTAATACCAATTGTTGAAATTCTTTAGAATAACTAAGAGGTGGGGGGGGGGGGGGGGTGGGTGAATTAGTTATCCAAGGTCCAAATATATAAATAAAATTTTTCATAGCTTGGTGAACCCATAAAACATTCATATCCATGCATGCATCCATAAGATTATGCAATCACTTAAAAACTTGTAGGTTACTGTCAAATTCACTTGCAGAAATGTAAAGCATGAAACATAACAGATTCATCAATACACTTAACACAATGATTTACATGGAAACCCAATTTGGAAAAAACCACCAGTAACATGCTTCTCTTTCTCACTCTTCTGAAGTGATGCCTTGTGAAAGGCTAACCCTATTAAAGGTTACAATACACACTGTTAAATGCGATCTTGTTAAAGGATCTCAATCACCCTATTAAGAGTGAGCCTTGTTAGAGGACTTTAGGCCATTCACTTGGAATGCCACCTAGTTAACAGATTTAAAAATGACTGTTAGGTCAACCTTAATCTAAAGGATTTACCCTAGACTGATACAATTGTTAGAGAGTAATAGTAGAGCTTTGATATGATATAACTTACAACTTCTCTTCTAGATTACAAATCTCTATTTAGTCCTCCATTTTCTTGGCCTTCATACTTTGTAGCTCTAATAGCTTGTTCACCCTTCAAGCATACATCTCTTTAAGCCTTCTTGCTTAACATGCCATTGCAGACTCTTCTTTTAGGTCACTTGATGAAAAAAAACCCTTAACTCCTTCTCTTCCTTGGGTTCTCACACATGACAACTTTTCTTCATGACTAGACATTCCTATAAATAGGAAATTTAGATATTTTTCGCTCATTCTCCATCATCCAAATTTATGATTCAGATGGATTAGGTAGGATACAATGTATCTACCTCATATCTCATATCTCTTCTAGAAACTTCTCCTAGAATCCATTTTGAATTTGCCTTAAAATGGTTTACCTCAAATTTTGTGCCACCAGCTCATCTTCTTTATCTTTCACTTGGTTCACAAAATTCAAGAAAACAAACTTATCGGCTCAGATTTAATGAATAATTGATCTTTAAAATAATGCAGTAACTCGACATTATCAACCTTTTGATGCTTGACACATACTACATTGCTCGACATCAACTAAAGTTTATTGATGCTCAACATCAATTGTCTTGCTTGGCATCCACTAGAATTTTCTTTTACTCAGCTCGAACTAACTTTTTGCTTGGCTTGCAATGACTTTGCTCGACACCTACCATCCACTCGGTCAAGCTTGGCAGACAAAATTTGTGTAACTTGTTCTTCTAAACTTTTTTAATGTAGCCAACATTTGTAACCTTAAGTAGATTATCAATACATCATGTCATCACTGTCTTAACTGATCCTTGTACTTCATTACATAATCATAACTCAACCTTTCCTCTAGGTACTTTTGTTACATCTTATTGATCAAATCCTCTTCATCAATAAACTAAGTGATAGTAGTTGAATCTTGTAAGTAGTTGTCTTACCAGCAAATAGCAAGTTTGACATCAGTGACAAAACAATGATTGAGTCACATAGTCTTCTTCAAGAATCTCATTCTTTCAATAATCTCTCTCAGCAATGGTCTCTTTAATCAGATCTCAACACATAAATCACAATGCAAAGTATTTCAACCCTATCGATCAGTTTGGTGTCCACTGCACCCATACTCAACATACCACGTCCACCTGATGCTTTGGTCATCCCTGCACAGCTATCACATTGTCCAAATATGAGCTCCAAACAACAATATCTCGACATCAATATAAGAGAAAATAACCCTTTCTAGCCATCCTAGCCTACCTTATATGGGTCCCGTGGTGCCATATTTTCCTCTATGATCCCTCCAACATTTCCTCTTGCCTTATTATTTTTGTAATTTAATTTCCATTTTAACACTCCTTTAGTCCTTCTATGTCCTCTTGCTCACATCGACTTATTGTAATATTTTAAGAAGTCACCGAGCCTCATTTTCTCTCCCCTTTGCTTTCTTGAGGGGACACCACACAATCCATTCTCTCCTCTTCTAATCAAGACTGGGGCAACCATCTTTCTTTAAAAATATTCTTTACATCATTTATATTAGTATTTTTTTGAAATATCGTTGTCCCACCACTATGTCAAAGGGGAAAAATGTAGACACCTAAATTTGATTGCATCACTAGGTAATCCTATTTATTCATCTCTTAGGACATTGTTGATCACATATTTTATATTTAATTAATTAATCATCATCTCCTAGTTAATTAATTAATTAAATTAACTATAGTCCAATTGATAAAATCAAATGATAACCCAAAATTAATTTATCAATTAAATCTCCATTCTTCTATTAAATTAAATAAATGAAAAAATCTATTTAATTTAATTCCACATCCCCATTTATTAAATAAATTATTTAATAAATCAATCCTAAAGCCCTAAACCAAGCCGAAAACCCTATTACTACCCTAAACCAATCCATTCACCCATACCAACCCTACTTAGCCAACTAATTAAACTACCTCATTAAGCCCCAACCCACTTTCCTCCTAATCCTATCCTAAGCTAAGCCTAATCCCCCTCTTAAATATTTGCACAACCTTAAGCAAGGGTTAAGACTTTTTGACCCAAACCAAAAGAAAAAGTCTCTCCTACCCTCTTACATTCTTATCCAAGAGCATTCACGGCTCTTACACACCATAATGACCCTTAAATGCCTCTTACACCCCTCTTTTTCCCTCATAACTCCCTATGACCCTCCACTTTGACCATCCAATCCCCTTGTGACACTTATCACAAGGCTAGGGCTTTAAAGAAGCACAATCCATGTGCTCCCCCTTCCTTTCATCCTAGCCTTCCTTCACCATTCCTTGTTCCTTGCATCTTGACCCTCCATCTCACCTCCCCTTGGCCTATAAATTAAATCCTTCCTTCTCATAATCTATATCATCTTCAAATACAAATTTATAATGCCATATTGACGACTACAACACAACCATTTCACACCCTTGTAATGTTAAAATCCATCTTCACCTCCATTGTTGAATCTTTTACCCATCCCTATGCATGACCATTTACCACTTGAAGCTTAAGCATATTGGAGCACATGTTCATCCGTATCAGGACACATCAACATCATCATAGGCTACACACTTGAAGAGCTTACCATTCTTGGTCATCTTTCTGTAAGGTTCCTCCTCATACGTACTTATTCAAATATGAATTTCCCTATTAAATCTATTATAGGAGAATTGAACGGATATGAAGTTATGTTTTATGTTGTGAATATCTTAATGAAATTGAGAGTAGTTGATACATCCATGTGTAATACTCAGTGTTTCAAGAACTACTACATTATCTAAACTGTTTAAACATTGAAAGTTCACTAACAATGATATGAGACATTTTCACCCGATGATAAGGGTGTTGATTTTAGTATTTTGATGATTGAGTGTTATGCTTCAGATAGTTCAATATTCTTTAATTGGTGTTGTTACAATGATTAGGTGTATGTGTGCCTAATGATGATTGTACTAGTACTTAATCTAAATTAATGAATAAGTTATGTTATATTGATTATGTGTTGCTGGTGATTAAATGTGAGTAGAAATGAATTAAATAGTAAATTATATGAAAGATTCATGTTTTGATTTAAGTAACCACTCAGATAAGTTTTGAATATATGTATGTGATTTTCTTGAGCTACTGATGTGTGCAATGAGTGTGCAGGATGTTTATTAATCAGAAAATCTAACAGAGAAACAAAATTGAACCCTATGTACCATTGTGAAAACCAGGGTTAAATCTAATGAAAGATGCGAACCCCGTTGTTCATATTTTATCATTCTGTAATCAGTAAATGTTAATGTTTCGTAACAGTGTTTTTATATAGTGTCGCTTGACACT
Source organism: Cupressus sempervirens (assembly GCA_028749045.1). Classification (NCBI taxonomy): domain Eukaryota; kingdom Viridiplantae; phylum Streptophyta; class Pinopsida; order Cupressales; family Cupressaceae; genus Cupressus; species Cupressus sempervirens. Next base: position 736,602,780 of record CM053793.1, read on the forward strand.
TGTGATTTGTATATGCATTCCAACATGATAGTTATTGGTAACCATGTAACCTAAAGATCTAAGTCAAACTAAGTTAGTGACCTTTTTGCTAATCAGTGAGTAATTGAGATTAATTACCTCTAATCAAGATTAGTGCGTAATCTTTATTTTGAAGGTTGTTAGTAAGTCTTAAAATATTCCTAGCTTTTGATAGGTCTCTAATTACTCCTAAAAGCCTAAAATCATTAAATCTAATTACCTAAGAGGTATGGGTATGGGTTGGGGACATTTTCCATCGCTTTAGCCCCTTTAGTTGACTTTTATGGTCACTCTAAAAGTCCATTTTTGCTTTAGTGCAAAAATTGATTGCTTCCTTCTTGAGTTGGTAACCTTGACTCCACCTTGAGGTTTACCTAATGTCTAGTTGAGTTAGGATCATATTTAGAGGCATCTTGAAGAAGTTTTGGTTGTCACCCAATCTCTAGTTTTAGAGAGAATTTTTGAAGATTGAAGGAAGGAAGGAAGAGCTCATCTCAAACTTGTTCATGTTACCATAACCTTATTGTGGAGGTAGGATTTCTTCATCCCTTTTGTTCATGTTGTTCATGTTTTTCATGCTTGGTTCATGCTTATGCTATTTTATTTTAATTGGTATTCTTGTATGTATGTTGGGTATGTGTGGGAGGGATTGAAACATATTTGATTGAATGCTTTTCCTTCACATTTTACTTGATTTTCAAAGATATTTTGGGGGTTGTTTTTGCATTACTCACCCTTGGATAGGGAAGAAGTGGCCATGTACGGGAGAAGGGCTTTAGTTGGACCCTAATAGTGTATAGTCTCTTCTCATGGTGAGAAGAGGGAAAGAGGGTAGGGTGTTATAGGCCCCTACTTGTCATCACATACTATGTTTTGAAAATTTGAATTCTTGAAGAAGAGAAGGAATGAAAATCCTTGTTGTATTGGCCTCGAAAGGGCATTTGTAGAAGAATAGAAGTTCTTGAGTTTTTAGCCCCGAAAGGGCTATGTTATGGTATGGTGATCGATGTCTCCTATTGGGAAAATCCACCTCCCCCCTAGTCTAGTTCAATGTTGAACCTATTATGCAAATCAGGATGGGAATGCATGCTTGTTTTGTTTTTCATGTTATGCTTGATTTGTCTCCAGATCAGTTTCGTCTTCTCCATGATCACCATGATGTATTGAAGAGATTGAGAAGGATCCTTGTTAAGGACCAAGAAGAGAATTTGAATTGTATTGTAACATTATGTAAAAATATTTTTAAACTCTTGTTGAAGTGGCAAGGATGTTAGGTTTTGTTACTGGTTCTTTCCCGACAGAGCCTTGAACTAGGTTGATTAATAGAAGAAAAAAAGAAGAAGATTGAGTAATGTTTCTTGCATATGAGATTTTTGTATTTCAGTTTTTTATGCATATGAGAAATGAAGAATAGGTAAATTGGTGATGTTTCAATTATGAAAATTTCAAGTCCAATTATGCTAAAGAAGAAATTATGTTAGCTTGAAATTTTCAATTTGATTCGTAAATATTGGGAGATAAAACAAATGAATCTTGCATTGTTGATGAACTAAATTATTCAATCTCCCTTGTTAAACTAAGTAGTTAGTAAAAATCCAATTTGGAAAGGATACATACACCTCTTGTTAAAATATAGTTGCAAAAAAAATAAATATATACTCATACTTCAAAGAAACCAAAAAGAAAGAAAGAAAGAGAGAAAACAAAATTTCAATAAGCACCTACAGGATGCTGGAAAATACATGAGGAAAGGATAAAGGTTTAAAAAAAAAAAAGCAAAAGACTTAATAGGGATTATAATATTATGTGATAATTTAAATATCTAAAAAAATATATATATGTATAATAAGCAATTTTAAAATATAAAAGGAATTGACAGAGATCTTACCACTACCCTTATCTACTCCTAGCCCTCACCTAGAAAACTTTTCATCTTAACTCCTTCTCTATTCCCATTATTCCCTAGGCATTGACAAGGCTTTTATGAAATCTACAAAAAAAAAAGAGTTAACTCATGTGCCCCTAGGTGAGTTGACATGTCACCTTTCTAACAAATGAGAATTGGGTAAATTACTTTATTTGTGCAAATTGTGTTAAAAGTTCAAAGTTTTTATACTTTCTCCTTCCTTGCCTATCTATCCATGCGTACAATTCCTTTAGTAGGCATATTAAATAACCTCTGACCCATTCCTCACACAAATCCATGCCTACACTCTCCTGCGTCAGCTGCAAGTGGGGATGAGGGATAACAAGTGACAAAGCTAGATTACCCTAGACATAGCTCTGTCAAAGGGATAACCTTGGTGAGGCTAGTGGATTGGTCAGATTGATTGGATAGCAAATTCTGGCAGAGTGACAACAACTCTTTAAAGGCTTGGGTGAGATTTTGGATTGGGTTTCTAGTTGGCTGGGGGGATGATGGATGGACTTTGGATTTGGGATTTTTCTAAAGCAAAGAACTAAGGGAGCTTGGATGATTTTCTGATGAGGCAGTGACTACGCTAAGTATGCCTTGAGCTGGGAGATTTTTGCTTTTTTGGGATTTTGACCAAAGTTGGCAAACATTCATTCAAAAGCTATGAACTAACAAGCAGACAAAATTTTGGAGCAAGCACGTCAAACACACCAACATCCTAGAAAGCTTTCTACAAGGATGAAATTTGGTTTAGCTAGGGAGTCCTCGATATATGCAAGGTACGTGAGGACCATACCCGTAGATGAAACCAAAAATATGTCACACAGCCGAGAGGAGCGGTAACCCACTTCTCCTCTTTCACTTCTCAAGGGTATAAAGTTCCTTGAGGCTTAACCCGAGTGACAAAATCTTGATTCCAAGAGAGGTGTCTTTGGATTCACCTCCCGATCTTTATACTCTGCCGAAACACTGGAGTTGAGGTCGTCCCAAGGGGTGATGAAATCCCTAAGCAGGCCTCCTAAAACTAAAAACAAGGTTTTGGATCCTAGTCTTATGTACCCAAGATGGCCTGCAAAGGCGACAAGGGGAGAGAAGATTCAGATGACCTTGGGCTAAAAAGAAGAGTTCTTTTCCAATTGATGATTTAGATTTTGTAAGCTATGATTGAAGACACTCGTGATTATGGCATGCAATGTTCATTCTGACAGCGTCGTCAACATAATGGAAATCGAGAATTCGTCAACGTAAGAAAAGTGAGTGTCATTGAGATGCATCAAAACCATGCAATGTTCATTGATTGTTAGGCATTCAAGATTGTGTTAGAGTGTTTTAAGCCCAAATTGGAAGTGTGAGATTTTGCAATGGTTAATTGATCCTTGGCATTCAAGATTGGATTTGTTGTTTTAAGCATGCATTCAAGGAAAATTTGATTTTAAACCCTTGCATTCAAGATTGTGTTTGAGCAACATTCATTCAATAGAAAATGTGTTTAACCATTCAGGTTCATTCCTAAAAAACATGATTAGTCACCCAAAAAGTTGCTCCAACCTGCAATAAGACAAAAAAGAAATTGATTAGTCACCAAAATCTTCAAAAAAGGAAAGCTTAACTATGGGAAATTTTTTTAAAACTTTTTTTGCTATTTTTTCTAGGCGTAAAAATGCTTAAAATGGTCTAAATCCTACAGAACCACTAAAAGTCAAATTTTGATTTATACTTTTTTTTTTAAATTTTTTTTTTTTTTTTTTTAAAAACTACAAAGTGCAGAAATAAAGATTTTAAAATAGAAATGCAACATAAACAGGCAAAGACGACAGTCTATCAAGCGGAGACGCTAGACTATGGAGACGCTGAAATGTGAAGACGCTAGTATTCGAAGACGACAGAGCAGAGACGACAGGTCAGATTTGCAGCATAGAAAATAGGTGACAAGCAAAGATGCCGATTTGCGCAGACGCGGATTTGAGTTGGCGGCGGTGGAGACGATAGAACAAGTTGCGAAGATGACAGAGTAGCTGGCGGAGACGCGGATCTCCAGAGATGACAGTTGAGGATGCACAGACGACAGTCTAGTGGTGGCGTCGACAACAGAAAACCAGGTGAGGATGCCAAACTGCAGAGATGTCAATTTGGTTGCACAGACGACAAAGTAGCCGACGAAGACGACAATTTGCAGGCGCAGACGCCAAACTGCGGAGATGACACTACGCGAAAAAAGCTAAAAAATAGAAATTTTTTCTAGAATTTTTAAAATTTTTTTCTATTTTCAGATTTTTAGATGGTATTTCTTCTTCTTAAGTGCGTTCTTTAACCTGCAAAAATAAGCAAAACACCCTACAACACACTCAAACAACAACAAACATTAGATGGTTAAAAAAAACAACATATAGATGAAAATGAATGATTAAATGACCCATAGTGGGTCCCACCAGGCGTGCCAAAATGTATATGAGAAATATGTTTGCAAGTAATACTAATCTATCAAGAAAACAAAGCATTAACTAGCATAAAAGACATAACATATATGAGAGACAAAGTGAAACCCTCAAATGAGAATATGAGCCATGGAATGGCTCTCCCAATGAGGATGGTCACTTGATTTAGGGATGAGTCTATTTGATAGGATTTGGGATGTATGCTCAAGCTTCAAACTAGCTTCAATGGAGATTTTTGAGATTTTTGGTGTGGATGCATGCAAAAGTATGGGTTTGGCTTCAAAATAACATTATAACTTTACTTGATGGATTGTGATTAAAATGGCTTGGGAGGGGATTCAATTTATAGGCTAAGGGCTTGAGGGATGGAGGGATAAGATGGAAGAAAAGATGAAAGCTTAAGGAGGGCTAGGATGCACTCAAAAGGGAGCACATGGATTGTGCTTGTTTAGCACCAATCAGAGAGTGACACATGTCACAAGGTGAGTGGATGGAGGAAAGGGAAAGGATGAGTCAACAAAGGAGGCTCAAAGGATAATATCTTCATAAAGACCCTTCACTATGGCTTGTAAGAGCTTGTAAGAGTCTTTATGGCTTTTGTAAGAGCATTCATTGTTGGGTGGTTGGAATATTTTGGAGGGAGTTGAGATTGTTGACTTTCCTTGGCTTAGGAAAGTCTTAAGCTTGTTTAGGGAATGTGACAACATTAGGGGGTGCATTAGGCTTGGGTTTATGATTAGATTAGGGATGTTAGAGATTTGCAAGTGGATGGCATTCATGAGGGTGGGTGAGTTAGTGACTAAGCTTAGTTAGTATGGGTGGATGGGGTGGATTAGGCTAAAAAGGGGATTTAGGAATAAGTTAGGGGCTTTTAGATTTGAGGGTTTTATTTATCAAATAGGTTTATTCAATAAATGGGGATTTTGGATTTAGATAGAAGAATAGGATTTAATTGATAAATATTAGGTTATTTGATTTATCAATTAGGACTATAGATGATTAATTAAATTAAGCAGCTAGGGGATGGCAAAGGATTAATTAAATAAGAATTTAATTAATGATTCCTTTTGAGATAACTAAATAGGGTTATCGAAGCGATGTAATCAAATTTAGGTGTCTATAGATGTTAGTAGGGATAATAGGTTCCAGGGAGTTAGTAGGATAGTTAAGGGAGTAGATTAGTTTATGTTTTACATGAAGTTTAAAAAAAAAATAAACTAGTATGTCTTTTTAACAATAGGATATGTTAATATGTTTTAAAGTTTAAGGTGAAGGGATTATGTCAGAATATTAATGTTTTTGGTTAAGTAGTTTTTAGTTATGTTAGTCTCAGAATGGTTTTGACATTTGAGTGCCAACACACTTAACCACTTTCTACATTGGAGCTGAGCACACTATGTATGCCGAGCCACAACATGTGCCGAGTCAGGAAATCCAACAGGTGCTAAGTGATCTTCAGGTGCCGAGCAACCTTCAGTTGCCGAGTGAAGATTAAGTGCCCAGTGAATTTAGGTGCCGAGCATGATACAAGGGCTGAGTGCTATTTAAGTGCTGAGTCACATATGATGCCAAGCAAAATAGAAATGCAACAGGAGCCAAGTAAGCCAGTTTGTTATATGTGCCGAGCATCAGGAATCAGTAAGTGTCAAGTAACATAGAATGCACATATGAGTTTGTAACTTCACTAACTCAGATGTAAACCATTTTCATGGCTAACATATGATGAATCTTGAAAGATTTAAGTGATAAGATTGAATCTTTTCTATTTCCTATGCAATCTACATGCAGCCAATAAGAAAAATGGAGAAGGCATGCAACCAATAACAAAAGTGCAAGGAATGACCGAGAAACAGAGATTCAATATGGATCATAGATCCACATCTAATCCTAAGTCTTTGAATGTCTTTATAAGGAAGACTAAATCTCATTGAATAAGTGTGATGGATGAAGGAGTGTATGAGAAATTATACTAGAGTTCAGAGTAAAGAGTAAAAAGACTTAGAGGAAGAGAGCAACATTTAAATATTCAATTGATCAGAACAAAGCAAGGGATACAAACGAGTATCAGATCTCAGAGGATCAAGATCAGAGTAAGCAGATCAAGTGCTTGTATTCAACAATCAAAGGATTGTAAGCTTTCAAGTTTATTATGCCTAATAGTCTCTAGCCATTGTATTACAAAGGAAATCCTATGTTGATAGGTTATCTTAACAACTATTTTGTAGATCCTTTAAATAGGTGATTAAATCCTTTAATAGGGTAACACTTCATGTAAAGTGTTTATAAATCCTTTAACCAGGTCACTGTTGATAGGGCAGGCCTTTAATAGGGTAGACCTTTAATAGGCCTTTCATGTAAAGTGTTTATAAATCCTTTAAATAGGTGATTAAATCATTTAACAAGGCAGGCCTTTAATAGGGCAGAACATCAGAAGTGGTCAAACATTATTGCTACAGTAATTTTGTGGGTATCATCCCCACCCCAGTTTTTCCTTCTTATTCCTAGAGGGTTTCTGGGTTACCAAAATCTCAAGTGTTATGTGGTGATGCATATTTGTTTCTCACGATTGCTTAATGTTTATATGCATGCATATTCATTTCAATTATATGTTTAAAAATAGGATAAAAGCTAGTACTTCTGATTCACCCCCCCCGCCCTTAGAAGCATTCTTTCCATTAAGACATTCCAACAAGTTATTCATTAAATTTTAATTTAGGATTTGATTAGTAGAGGTTGAAGTTAGTTGTAATGTAAATTAACTAGCTAGTATGACTTGTTAGTAAATTTTAGTTTTATTTAATTTGTATTAAATTACTTTAATTAGGATGTTTTAGTGTTAGATAGTAAAGTTAGAGGTTAGTGGTTAAAAGATTGATGCATGTCAGTTTTTAAATCATTTTGGTTAATATAGTTAAACTTAGTGGGTTGATGTTAGAAAATTAGTTAGTATGTTAAAAGTTATGTTAGTGGAGTTATGCTTTTTTAAAAATCTAGTAAAATTAATATTCATTTTAATTAAATGAATTTATTTTAGTATTAGATAAAGGAAGTTAGTATGGTGTTAAATTAGATGTTAGTATAATTGAATTTGAATATTGTTAAATATTATTAAAATTAGTGTATTACTTATTATCTAGTTTAACTTAAGTTTATATCATTATTGTGTTATATTATTCTTTTTGAATTATTTATGAGGTAAGAACAAAGATACTAAAATTGGTTTAAATTAATATCAGAATTGTTGTTTATGTTTTAGTTATCTATATTGATTATTTAATTATAGTTTGATCAAAGGGATGTTTCACTTATGATAAATTTAATAAAGTTAGTATCTGATTGTTAGGTGATTTTATCATTTAGTAAAGTTTTATGTTTAAGGTAAGTTAGTATCTTTATTGGTTAATATGTTATCTAAGAACATAAGTTAGTAATTTTATCCATCTTAAAAATAGTTTAGATTTATTATGTAAGTGATGATATCATTCTTAAATCAAAGTTTAGTGTTAATTTATCTTAAATGGTTTTGGATTAGTAAAGGTTGTAAAACTAAGTTGGATTATTAGATAAAATTTTAAGTGTTGTAGTTATATCTAGATAGTTGTTTAGTATTGCGAGTTTAGGGTAATTTGATTTATTCAGTTTAATTAAAATATATTACCTTAAAATTAAAGTAGTAACGAAATAATGTTCGAAACCAATTTCATAATGAATGCTCAGATTTAACAATCTTTTCATACTCTTTGATGATAAACTTAGATGGTAATGACAAGACATCATTAGGAGATCCCATATCTGTCTCATTTTCCTTATACTTTAACATGTGTAATTAAGTGTATCAACTTAGTGGTGTTATTAATCTTTTAAATTTAAAAAATAAAATAAATTGTTGGTGTGTTTTGACCCAATTTTTGGGCATGACACTTTCCTCCAAAAGGTTTGCCTTCATCTTATCATAAGTGTTAGTTTATTTTGTATTGTAAGTGCTTTGTTAATCTTAGTATTCCATTTTCAATTACTAAAATAGGTGATACAATAAGTATACATTGTTTGTATTGATATAGGTGATATACAATGTATTCTTACATTAAGCAATGCCCAAAAAATTTAACATAAAGAAACTTAGAAAATATAATGAAAAAGATAATTGGTAGTAAAATATGGGTAAACATGAAAGGGGGTTTATAAAAGATATTATTTTGTTGTTGAGAGTTGTAATGTGCTCAAATTGATAGCATAATATTCTATTCCAAAAATTCTCAAAATCTATTGAGGATTGAAATGAATTGTTGAGATTGATTTAGAAGATCAATGGATGAGGTTGATTGAGAGGATTAAAAGAATGGAGATATTTCATATACCAGTTTGTGATTGGTGTACGTGAGGTGGTCTATGATCCAAAAAAAATTGAATGGTTATAATTTTCTAGGAAAAAACTAAAAGGTGAGGATCAAAATATCAATTTTGGAAATCTAAAATGTATTTTTTTGGAGTCTCATATAGGGCTATGGTTCTCTTGGAGAAAATAGCATGTTAATATTTTGAAACACTCCTTTCAAACTTTAAGTGTCTTTTGTCTAGATCCCATAAGTCATTTAAAAAAAGTTGTGCAATCATTAACCTTTAGCGAGATTTGTTGATAAACCATAATTTGGACGATCTAAATGATGAGATGTTTTGAGGGTGCTCAAGGTATCTACAAATAGCCTATGTAATCAAAGGTCATGTTTGCACCGATTTCAATATGATAATCGAATATTAAAAAATCTATGAAAAAAGTGGGGTTCAAATGTGAATTTTTCCATGCTAACTTTAGAGAGATAAGTTGAGATGTTTTCTTAAAAGAGGGGTAAAATTTTTATTGAATACCAAAGAGAACAGAACAACACAAGAAACAAAGAGAACTACTGAGCTTTATCCTGGTACACAAGTTGAACCAAAAGCTGAGAAAAATCAAGGGGAAGCATCCTATGATCAATAATGTTCCAAGCCGACCCATGCTCAGAGGCCTATTTAGCTAGACAATCAACCACATCATTCCACTCACAAGGGATATACACAAAAGACATAGAATCCAAAGAATTGCATAACTAAATTCACTTACTTTTGATTATCATGTTTTCAATATGTCTTTACAAACAATGAAATGATTATCACGAGAATGCATAATAAAGGATGCAACTTTGTACCTTTTGTCTTATATTATTCTCTTTAAATGTCTTTGTTTAGACTATTGAGATATTCATTAGCGCCTAAATTAACCATGCATCATTTTATGTTTTTTGATTTATACATAATTTCTTAATTTCATGTAAATTTATCCCTAGCTCTCATCATATTTTTATATTTTTATTTCTCCAAAAAAAATTTACTTGCTATAACTAGGATTTGGATAATAGTCATAAACTACATTGACTTGATTATATTTCATAATCATAACTATAGAAAAAGGATTAATGTATTAATGTAATTTTGTTTTAATGTGATCTATTTAAATATGAAGTCACATTATTTGGTTTAATATTTAAGAGCATTTCATTTTTTCTCCTTGAATGGTTTCTATAGAGGCCCGGTGCCCAAGAGGCTACCACAAATACTCATTACAGAGGAGTTAGTAAAAGCTATGTAAGTTTTTCCACAAACTTAACTTCAATCACTAATATTTTGTCTATCACACATGCTTATCCTTTTCTACCCATTATTTGCATTCTTCCTTTATGATGCAGGGAGGGATGAATAACTAGGGCCAAAGGCACACCTAACTATCCCAACCACCATGCATGAGTTAACACAGTGGAAACACAACATAAAGAACAACAACCAAAGGAGGAGGAAGATCAAAACACTTTTATTGATTTATCAAATAATCAGCATACATGCCCAACTGTAAGGCCTTCTAGGTTATGACTAGACACAAAATACAACTTCTAGATCCATGATCTAGCTTTAAATTTGCATTTTCAGACACATATGCATTACCCTTTCAAACCCTCTCGCTTCTCTCTTTAACCTAATCCTAAGCACTCTATTTATACTTGCCAAAATAGTTTATAGAAGATTCTAAAACATTACATAATAGAAAGACTGACCTCAAAATGGTCAACACTCATTCCTAAACAAGATCCTATCATTAAATTCATGGTCAAAATTAAATACGCACGTTGTCTCCCACTAAGAACCAAAAATACAAACAACTCGGCTAAAGAAGGAACCAAAAATCAACAAATAACTGGCTCACTCAGCACACACTAGTGTATTGCATAAAATTGTAACCAAGATTATGCAAACCTCAAACTATGAACAAATGAATAAGAAAATGACAAACAAAGACCATTCCACCTCTACAACTAAAAAAAGGAATCCATAAGAAGCCTTGTTGGTGTATCTTAGATGGAGAGTATGTTTGGTATGCTCTTAGGAACACAACAATGGATGAATCTCTTGGATGTGTGAATGCAAGTGTGAGTGATGGAATATGTACCTAGACTAGATGATATGAGAAATCAAAATGATAGAATGATGATGCAATGATAAGAGATTCTAATGGTACCTAATGGATGATAATGACTTCTAATGACTCCTAACCCCCTGGGGAAAGCTTGAGACAAGACGTCTATTTAAAGTAGATGGAGGAAGCATCTAGAATGTGCTTAGAAGCCACTAGACGATAAGGATAAGGATTGACAACTAAGCACCTTATCTCACATTCTAGATAGATGGATAAGACTGATGAGGTGGCATGTGTGTGTAGAAGGTTCCTATGGTGTAGACAACATGTGCTTAAAAGATATATGGACCCATGTGATGACAACTCATATGAATGCACATACTTCTAGGCGATTTGGATAAAGATTAAATTAAATGAAATTTAATTTAATCAAGGTCTAGAAGAATTAATGGGAATATGGAGGATTTTAAATAAATAAAACTTATTTAAAAAAGGAATGTGTGGAGAATCATGTGTTGATTTAAATTAACACATTAGAGCTAGGAGTATTTAAATTAAATTTAAATACTTAGGCAAAAATGAACCTATTTAATTAAAATAATTTAATTAAATAAGTAGAGGAATGTGACTAGTATTAATTAGATTAATATAGTCATTTGGGATGATTTTTGATGTCTACATTTTGCCCCTCTTTGATGTGATGTTGGCACGACATCATATCAAAGAAAATACAGGTTGCCCCAGAGAAGATAGGAGAGGACTGGTGACAATGACAAAGGAGAAGGGTGATGGGAAATAATAATCTAAATGCAACTTAACTACATGATTGCAAGAGATTCAATTGTGTTCATATGGAGAGCAAACCTTATTTTAATATTGCAAGAGGAGTTATGCACCAAATGCTATAGAAGCATAGATGACAAGATTCCTTTGCGTGTATTAGACTCTTAACACAATGGATGTAGGTTTTAGAGTCATGAGGGAACAAATGACATATACGCACTAGAGAGGTTTGGGCACACCCAAAGTCTTTTTAAGGAGCTTGGTGGAAAGTGTGCTAACCCGTTACCCCTAGTGAGAAATGCATTAACATAACTTCAAACTTACATAGATGTGCTAAAGAATCATGAAAATAGATCATATTGCAAAATAACATGTGTAATCAGGATAAGCCATTCAAATGATACCAGGATATGGAAGATCGAGGCACACTGGGGGAGGCTATCACTGACACACAAAGATAAAATTAACAAAAAGACATTATGACTAAGTAGTCATTCAATTCACCATGCTTGCCATGAACCTGATAAATTTGTTAAATTTGTTAAGCCTGTGTAGGAAGGATTCATCCTGTAAGGCAAAAATTGATTGATTGATTGAATTGAAATGAGATATTTGTGATTGGTTGCTAGCAATGACAGTAAAATGAATGATGTTCTCAAATCATTGAGTCTAAATGTGAATTTGTGTAAGCTTGTTTGCAATCACTATTTTATGAGGTTGGTTTTATGGATGGAAGCTTAGTGTGGTGAGAATATGGATAAGATAAGATAAGATAATGGATGAATTGAATTGGAATGGAATGGAAGGAATCGATTATGAAAATAATAAATATTCTATTAGAGGAAAATGTGTTGAATGGAAGACTAGAAATTTGATCAAGGTAGATGCAAATAGAATGAAGGAATTGATTCTGGAAATGATGTGAATGAAGTGATTGGAAGAAGAGAATATGATGAAATTAGAGGATAAATGAATTGATTGAATAGATTGGGAGACTTGGATTACATTTGATATGAATGAATAGATAGAATGGATAGAAATGAATTGATTGAATGATTGTGGAATAGACATGAATGAATGTGGAAGATTTGGATTGAATTTGATATTAATGAATGGATAGAATGGATAGAAATGAATTGATTGAATGATTGCAGAATAGACATGAATGAATGTGGAAGATTTGGATTGAATTTGATATGAATGAATGAATAGAAGTGAATGAATGTGGAATAGAATGAATTGAGACCAATGACAAGGGAGAGCCACGATATTTGTAAATGGATAGGAAGGTTGGGTAGATATATGAATGGAGGAATAATATGGATGACCAACGGATATAGTGTCAGATAATGGGGAACCAAGAACCATATTTCAAAGGAATGACCAACAATGCCCCATTCCAAGGATATGAAAATAGAAGGAAATAATGGTGGGGAAGGATTGCATGAAAATGGACGGATGGTGTGAAAGCTCGCATATGGAGGAAGAAAAGGCATGTGCTCTTCTTAAGCATGTATGAGCATTTTTGTTGTTGTGCCTCTAGTATTGATTACGAGCATGGGTATGAAAGTGGAATGAAGGAAGGCATGAAAAAGGGATAATGATACGAAGGATATGGAGGAGGGATAATTATATGAAGGATATGGAGGAAATGCGTGATAAGAAGTGGATGAAATGAAGGGGATAACCAAGATCAAGGGTATATGGAAGAAGGATAGATGTGCGTAGGATTACAGATGGAAAAGATATGAATGAACATGAAAAGAGGATGGGAATATGTATGCATATGGATGGAAAATGGATGCATGAACATGAACGTGACAAGGACTATGGAATGCAAGATAGGGATACCATGTCAAGATCAAACATATGGAAGAATGTAGGAAGTATATAGGATAATGTATGGATAATGGACAAATGAACATGAACATGACAAGGACTATAGGATAGGGATGTCAAGATCAAATATATGTAAGAATTATGGGAATATATAGGAAAGGATATGGAAGGTACTTATGGATGGATGAGAGGAAGGGGAAAGTCACGATCAAATATGGGAAAAGTATAAAGACATGTGGATAATGCGGAAGGGATATGGAAAATGTAAATCAAGATCAAAGATGGGAATGACAATGGACGATAGATGGAATATAGAAGATAGGTAAGGAAGAAAAATATGGATGGAACTTGCCCCTAGTGTAGAGTGCAAGTGGAAAAAGGGAAGTTAATGGATAGGTAAGTGAAAGTGGAAGACAATGGATACATAGTAGGAAAATGAAGGGAGGAATCAAGCATCTAGGTATATGGATGTATCCCTTGATATTTATGCTTCTTTAATTTGTTAATTATTTTTTTATTTTCAAGGAATTGTTGGTATTTTCTCGTAGATGTTGATAGGGTAAGGAAAAGAATGCTAAAGTGAATTGGGGAATAGAAGACAATGACCTATGAAAAAGTTTAGATTAAGGGAGTTGAGTAGGTAGGAGGAAGACATGGTTGATGGATACTAGGTTGGAAGACTTGTGAAGGAAGTGGAAAGATCTTCATTGGCACACACCTTGAAGGGTGGTGGAAAGGAGTAAATTGTGAAGGATGTGTAGGAGAAAGTTGGAATTTTGGGATATAGGGACCCAAAATGGATGAAGGAGATGATAGAGTTGGGATGGTGGATTTGGGTGTATAAGGACCCAAAATGGATTTGGAAAATGGAGGTTGGGAGAATTTAAGAAGGAGGGAGGCCTTTGGATTAGCAGAATTGGATGTCATTTGGAATCTTTCTTTGAGATTCATTGCTACATTAAGTAGCTTTGGTATCCACATAACTTTTGCACTTTTGATTTTTAGCCTTTGTGGCTTTTTGATTGCATTTTGGATCTGATTTTTCTTTTCTTGGACATGTCGCTTAGATGGGACATGTTGATCCTTACGCTTTTGTGGATTTTTGACTTTGTTTTCTTTTTCTTTGGCATCCAATTTGCTTCCATTGGCCATGGTATGGGTGAATGAAGGTAAATAAGATGGAGAACATATGGAAGGTGAACATTGGAAGGAATTCAAGGACGTGCGCCTTTGTTGATCTTTACTAGGACTATGAGGGGATAAATTGGAAAACGTGGATAAGGTAGAAGGATGTATATAAGGACCTAATATGGAAGGAAGGGAAGAAGAGTTTGATGATGGAACATAAGGACCTAGAATGGATGGACTATAAGAACCTAGAATGGATGGACTATAAGGACCTAAAATGGACTTGGAAGATGAAGGAGGAGAATTTTTAGGTGTAGAAGGAAGAGTTTTGGAATTAGAAAAAGTGGAAGGTGTACCAACATCTTGAGGAATTATTTTTTTAAGGGGATACTTAGTATTCTCAATGCAAGATGCGAGTCTAGGTGTATGGGGTTCATGAGGAGATTGGATAGGTGTGATAGGATCATGTGAAGGAGTAGGGTTATGAGGGGGATCATGAGGAATAATAGGATTATGAGATGGAGAGGGATCATGAAATATGGATGAAGGGGTGCATTGATCTTGACTTGGAAGAGGATCATTGAGTAGAACGAGTGGATTGTGAGATGGAATAGGTTCATGAGATGGAATGGAGGGAGTGGAACTATGAGATGGAGTACTTTGATCTTGACATGAAAGAATATCATATAGCTCAAGGACTGGATCATGAAATGGACTAGAATCATATGAGGACGTGGAAGGAATGGAATCATGTGGTGAAAGAAGATCATATAGCATGGTAAGTGGATCATCATATGTGGGCGTGGAGGAAATGGAATCATGAGATGGAGTAATTTGATCTTGACATGGAGGAGTATTAGTGAATGGAGTGGAAGAAACTTTTTCATGAAGGGGAATATCTATGGATGGTAATGCTGGAGATGGAATGGAATCGGTAATGTGCATGGTAGGTGTAATGTCTTGATCTTGATTAGGAGGGGAATCAGAAGATGGACTAGGAGAGATGGATGAATCTTGAGGGATAGTGGAATGATGGGATGGAGAAGTGCTCAGATTTAGAGGAGAAGAGGAATCAATAACATCATGCTGTGAAGGAAGGTCTTGAGATGGAACTGGAGGTGTGACTTTGGGTGATTGGCTCACATTATGCTGAATTTTCAATCTAGCCAAAAGTGATGTGAAATACCCCTGACGAGGTGGGTATGACATTGTTGGAGGCTTAGGAGATGATGTTGTTGGAGGATTAGGGGATGATGTAGTTGGAGGACTAGAGGATAATGTTATTATAGGATTAGGATTTTGTGGAGGTGGAATTATGGATAAAGGATTTGGATTAGGTTCATAGTAAGGGGGATTACATGGAGGATTAGGATTGGATGGGACATGAGAACTAATGCCTTTGAAATATGAGAGATAATTCTTCATTTCCTCCATTTTATTGGCAAGGGTATTTATGTCTGAGGCATTGTGTGGGCCATGAATGGAATTGTATGGAGGGATATGAGAGCTAGAAAATGAAGGACACATAGCAAAGAAAATGACCTTTTCCTGTGGACTTATTTTGTCCAAGAGTGTATTCTTTAGTTCCTCAATTCCTATGGCGAGGTCATTTATGACGGAGGAATGATATTGGCTATGGATGGAATTGTCTACAGATGAAGGATAAGGAGATAGATTTCCCTTGTCAAAGGTAGGAGAATGATGAACATGAGATAGATTAGAATTGAAGTGTTGAGAAGGAATTTGATATGGAGGAGGTATGAGACCATGTTGTCGTGCAATATTGTCAATCATTGGAAGAAGCGGATTTGAATCCATGGATGAAAGATGAAAAGTGATGAAAATATTTGAAGAGGGAATATGAACTTGGAATTAGGAGCTTTGTGCTGATTGGACTTTGATTTGATTTGATTTGAAATTGATTGCACTTGATATGATTCGATTTGATTGAATTTGAATTGATTTGATATTGATTTGGTTTGGATTTGGATGAGGGTTCGATTTGATTTAATAAGAACCCTATGATAGTGCAAACAAAGTGAATGTTTGATTTGAATGAAAGTCCAATGATAAGACAATGCTCCTATGTCCGAAGTAGAATATGTGATGTCAAATTGAAATAGAAGAAGACGTGAATGAAGTTTTTGAAAGATTGATTATGACTTGGATGACTGAATTTGACAAGGGATTGGATTAGAAGAATGCTGATTTGAAGGATCGAATTAAGAATACATGATGAGCTTGACTAGGGAAATTGAATATGAATAATGATGAATCATGACTAGGATGAAGATTAAGAATGTGATTGAATGACAAGGAAATGATTTAGATAAATAAAGAGGATGAAGATGTCAAGCAACGTTTTGAATGATGAAGGTAAGATATGTAAGAGGGAACGATGTCTTGGATGGAAGAAGTATGTGACGTGAAATGATTTGGAATGATGATTAAGAAGAGGTGTTTTTTTGTGTTTTTGAAATGTTTTTGATTTTTTTTTGGATTTTTGAACTTTTATGATTTTTTTTTTTTGAATTTTTAGGTTTAAGATGCAAAAGCAAACAATGAAATATGTACAATACAAATATGTTTCAAACACTCCAAACACACCAACAGTCCTATAAGGTTGAACTAGGCTGTACAAGGCTCAACTAGGGGGCGTCCTCGATATACACAAGGTATGTGAGGCCTAAATTTGTAGATGAAAAGAAATACTGCCACACAGCCGGGGGGAGACGGTAACCCAATCTCCTCCTTCACTTCCCAAAGGTATAAAGTTCTTTGGGGCTTAGCCAAGAGTGACAATATTACACTTCCAAGAGAGGTTTCTTTCGATTCACCTCCCAATTTTTATACTCTGCCAGAACGCTAGAGTTGAGGTCGTCCCAAGGGGTGATGAAATCCCCAAGCAGGCCTCCTAGAAAAATAAAAACAAGTCCACTTATTTCTTGTGCACCCAAGATCACCCAAAGGCGTGAGGGGAGAGAATACATAAGTGGACTTGGGTTTTAAAGACACACATTCGTTGCCAAAGAAATTTTAAGTTTTCTAATCTAATTGAAGACACACGTGATTAAAATGTACAATGTTCATTCAATGTTGCAAAAATCAGGCACATGAAAAGTAAAAACTTTTTTTAGTTTTTTGAATGTTTTGGCTAAAAGGAAAATAAAAATAAAGATCTAAATGCCTTTATGCACAAAATAAATTTGATTCTAAATAAATGTAAAGGCCTATTTGAAGGAAATAAAAAGAAAATTTTTATTTTATTTTATTTTTTATTTTTGATTTTTTAAATTTTTTTAAAATTTTTTTTCTTTGTTTTCTTTTTTCATTGTTTTAATTTTTTGGTTTGTTCTTGAAGATAATTTTTTTTTTTTAATAACATACAATAATAAAGTTTTTCTTTTTTTAAAAAGTAAATAAAATAAAATGTACAGAGGAGCGAGGGTTTCAGCGTGTGGGAGGATGTGAGAAGGATCTATTGGAATGCAGTGAGGGCGATGGATAGGAGAGCCACGACGATGAAAGCTTCACAAAGGAGGAAGGGAGGAGACTCGATCGAGGAGTTGCAGGTGCGGGCCTGAGTGCCGTGGGGAGGCAAGGAGCTGTGGAGCGGGTGGTACCGGGGAAGGAGTTGTAGGCGGTTGTGGACGAGATGCGCAAAGGGTTTAAAACAGTAGAAGTAGCAAGCGGCACTCGGGCGAGGGGCTACAAAAATAAGTGATTACGACTGCGGTGGTAGATTTGCTGTGGCGAGTTTAGGGTTGACAGTGGTGAGTCGTTGGCAGAAATCCCAGCGAGGCTTTTAGAGCATTGCATGGGGGTTTCTCGTGTCGGCCGCGGGGAGATGCTAGGGGGCTGCACAGCGGTGACCGTTGGGTGTTGCTGTGGTTGCGAGGTGGCAGAGCTGTGCAAGGTCATGGGAAGATGGCGGTGGCGGACCGAGCGGCGTGATGGCCGTAGTGGCAGAGACGTGAATGAGAGGCTGTTGGCAGCGATGGAGGAGCTCAGGAGGAAATTGGGGCGGTGGCGGACCGAGCGGCGTGATGGCCGCAGTGGCAGAGACGTGAATGAGAGGTTGTTGGCAGCGACGGAGGAGCTCAGGAGGAAATTGGGGCCGCGCCAGGCAGCGACTGTAGGAGATAGGGGTGCGGGGAAGACTACAGGGAGATTAGAGTGTGGGCGGAGCAGCGGTCGAAGATGGAGACGCAGGTGGAGGACGGCGGCGACGGCCACAGGTGGACGATGCAGGGAGCTGGGATCGTGGCGCGGAAAAGGAAGTAGCGGCCGTGGGGACAGAGCCGCAGGGGAAGGGTGCCGACCCTGAAAAGGGTTTTAAAAAAAATAATTTTTTTTAAAATAATAAACACACCCTCTAATAACAAGATAAGATGAAAAGAGTAAAGGAAAATATTTTTTTGTTTTTAAATTACCCAACAAAGAAGAACAAGATATAGGGTACTCACCTCATGCGCTCCAAAGATGGTGACGGATCTCGTGGCTTGATTAGACACTCCTTATGCAAGTTAATCTCCAACCGCAAGCCTCCAACCTTAGCTTGAACAAATTTGAACCCGTGAAGTGGGTCCCACCGGGCATGCCAAAATGTATTGCATAAAATTATAACCAAGATTACGCAAACCTCAAACTATGAACAAATGAATAAGCAAATGCCAAACAAAGACCATTCCACCTCTACAACTCAACAAAGGCGTCCATAAGAAGCCTTGTTGGTGTATCTTAGACGGAGAGTATGTTTGGTATGCTCTTAGGAACACAACAATGGATGAATCTCTTGGATGTGTGAATGCAAGTGTGAGTGATGGAATATGTACCTAGACTAGATGATATGAGAAATCAAAATGACAGAATGATGATGCAATGATAAGAGATTCTAATGGTACCTAATGGATGATAATGACTTCTAATGACTCCTAACCCCCTGGGGAAAGCTTGAGACAAGATGACTATTTAAAGTAGATGGAGGAAGCATCTAGAATGTGCTTAGAAGCCACTAGGAGATAAGGATAAAGATTGACAACTAAGCACTTTATCTCACATTCTAGATAGATGAATAAGACTGATGAGGTGGCATGTGTGTGTAGAAGGTTCCTATGGTGTAGACAACATGTGCTTAAAAGATATATGGACCCATGTGATGACAACTCATATGAATGCACATACTTCTAGGCAGTTTGGATAAAGATTAAATTAAATGAAATTTAATTTAATCAAGGTCTAGAAGAATTAATGGAAATATGGAGGATTTTAAATAAATAAAATTTATTTAAAAAAGGAATATGTGGAGAATCATGTGTTAATTTAAATTAACACATTAGAGCTAGGAGTATTTAAATTAAATTTAAATACTTAGGCAAAAATGAACCTATTTAATTAAATTTTTTTAATTAAATAAGTAGAGGAATGCGACTAGTATTAATTAGATTAATATAGTCATTTGGGATGATTTTTGATGTCTACAATTGGATAACTTGACATACACTGGATAACTCAGTACACACTCAAACTTGATAGTAACTAGAAAATGGCACTTGGAAATAACTGATAATCGACAACAATTGGAAACTAACACTCGACAATAATTGGAAACTGGCACTCTAGTGTAACTAAAAATTGGCACTCGGTAGTAACTGGAAGAATGAAAAAAGTGTAGGATTAGAAGGAAACCTAGGATGCTCTTGCATCTGACAACTAGGGTTGGAAGAAATGATTCTCTTGAATCATGCAAGTGTCACAACCTAAGCTGAATCCAACTCAGATTGAGAAAGCCATGTAGCATCTTCAACTGGTCTATTCTTCCACTTCACCAAATACTCATAGTAATCTTTTCCTTTGGTGCTCTTACTGACTCTTTGATCCAATACCTTTTCAACTTCTTCAATTAGCTTCTTAGGATAATCATTTGATACAACAACTTCATCATCTAACTCATGATACTTATATAAATCAACAACATTGAATATAATAGATATATCTATGTCATCAGGTAACTCAACTTCATTAGTATTACCACTATCAAACTTCTTCAAGATCTTACAACATCTAAACTTCTTCATCTTCAACTTACTGGATGTTCTAACAGGAAATCTTCCTTTCTTCAAATGAACCATCACCTCATCACCAACTTGAAAAACATGATGTCTTCTAGACTTATCAACAATCTCTTTATACTTCTGATTACTTTGTTCCAATCTTAATTTTATTTCCTTATGCAAAGACTCCCTAAAATTAGAAAATTCTTCTTCTACAACACTTCTCTTCTCTTCACCAACAATGTCCCTCAAATCTGATACTCCTCTAGGTTGCATTCCTGTAACAATCTCAAAAGGTGTTTTCCCTGTACTACTATTCACAAAATTATTATATGCAAACTCAGCTTGTGCTAATACTACTTCCCAATTACTTGGCTTATCTCTAACTAAAAATCTTAGCAAATTACCCAAGTTTCTATTCACAACCTCTTTCTATCCATCTATCTATGGATGGAATGTACAACTAAACTTCAACTCAATACCCATCTTCTTCTACAAAGTCTTCCAAAAAAAACCAACAAACTTACTATCTTTGTCAGAAATAATACTTCTTGGTAATCCATCCAATCTCACAATCTCTTTGAAGAAAAGTTCAACAATGTGCTCAGCATCTGATGTCTTTTTACATGGTATGAAATGAGCCATTTTAGAAAATCTATCCACAACAACAAATATAGAATCATACCTCTTCACTATTTTAGACAATCCAAGAATAAAATCCATACTGATGTCACTCCAAGGTTTATCAGGGACAACAATAGGTGTATACAAACCATTATTTTGACTTACTCCTTTTGCAACTTGACAAACTCCACAACTCTTCACAAATTTTTGAACATCTTTATACATTTGTGGCCAATAATACTTATCCTTCAACAAACTCAATGTCTTATCAATTCCAAAATGTCTAGCCAATCCACCACTATGCTTTTCCTTGATCAAATTAATTCTCATAGAACTTCTTGGGATACACAACTAAATACCTTTGAACAACATACCTTCTTGAATGAAATATTCATCATACTTACTGATGTGATCTATCAGATTGGGTGCTCTGCACTCTCTCCATGCCTCGGAAAGATCACGTTCAGTATCATACAACTCTTTCACATCATCAAAATCAAGAACTTCAACCTTCATTTCAATCAACAAGAAACATCTTCTACTCAATGTATCAACAACTCTATTAGTAACTCCACCCTTATGTTTGATAAAAAATGTAAAACTTTGCAAGTACTCAACCCACTTTATATGTCTCTGATTCAATTTATGTTGACTTCCCAAGTACTGTAAAGCTTTATGGTCAACATACAACACAAATTACTTAGGAATAAAAATATGTCTCCACTTCTTCAAGGCTTGAACAATAGCATAAAAATCTTGATCATACATAGAATACTTCCTTTTAACATTATTCAACTTCTCACTAAAGAAAGCAACAAGTTTACCTTCTTGACTTAATATAGCTCCTATTGCACTACCACTTGCATCACATTCAACTTGAGAGACATTATTGAAATCAAGCAAAGCCAATATAGGTAACTCAACAACCTTTTGTTTCAAAGTCTCAAAACTATTATCAGTTCCATGTGTCCACTTGAATTCTTTTTTATCTCCTCTTATTGTCTTAGTCATAACATTACAAACAACACTAAAATTCTTTATAAAATTTCTATGAAAACTAGCCAAACCATGAAATGACCTTACCTCACCCACATTCTTAGGTGTAGGCCATTCCAAAATTTCTTTAACCTTCTTTGAATCCATTCTCAAACCATTAGCTGAAATTATAAATCCCAAATACACAATCTCCTCTTGCATGAAAGAACACTTTTTTAGATTAATCATCAACTTCTCCTCTTTCAACCTTTGCAATACTTTTCTAACATGCTCAAGATGTTCTTCCTTGGTCTTTATGAATATCAAAATATCATCCAAATAAACAATCACAAACTTACCCAAAAATCTTTTCAAAAATTTAATCATCAACCTCATGAAAGTAATAGGTGCATTAGTCAAACCAAAAGGCATAACCAACCATTCATTCAAACCATCTTTTGTCTTAAAAGTAGTCTTCCATTCATCACCTTCTCTGATTTTGATCTAATGATAGCCACTCTTTAAATCAATCTTGGTAAAATACTTTGCTCCACTTAAATAATCCATTATGTCATCCATCCTCGACATAGGAAACCTATATTTCACTATGATCTTGTTAATAGCTCTTGAATCAGTACACATTCTCCACTCTACATTCTTCTTAGGTGCTAGTATAATAGGTACAACACATGGACTCAAATTTTTTCTAATTAATCCCTTCTATAATAACTCATGCACTTGCTTGTTAAGTTATTCATTCTTTGTAGGTGTCAATCTATATGGTGCTTTATTCAGGAAACTAGCTCCAAGAATCAGATCCATACAATGACTTATACTCCTTACTGGTGGTAAAACATTAGGAATATATTTTACAACAATATCCTTGTATTCATTTTCTTCCAGTACTTGGCTTCTACTAGTTTCTACTGTCACTCGGTCATTACTAGCTTTTGCTGTCACTCAGTCATTACTACCAAAACTTGGTCCTCTAGAAATTATAGAAAAAAAAACTCAATTTCTTTTCATTTCTTTTAAAATTTTTTTCCCATTAACCATGCAAAATTTTATTGTGGTACAATTGACCTCATCTAGATTTTCAATCAAAGGCAACAATATTTTCTTCTTGCATTCACCCAAAGAGTATATTGATTCAATCTTCCATCATGTGCAACATATCTATCATATTGCCAAGGTCTAACCAAAAAAATATGACAACAATCCATAGGCATGATATCACACAATACTTCATCAAAGTAATATCCAATCTTAAAATTCACAACACATTGCTCACTTACCAATATCTTATGCTAATCTTTGATCCATGAAACATGATAGGGTTTAGGATACTTTAGTCTCTGCAACTACAACTTTGTAACCAACTCTTCTGATGTCAAATTTGTAGAACTTCCACTGTCAATGATTACCTTGCCACATTTTCCAACCATATTACATCTAGTTTTGAAAAGACGTCTCCTTAGGATAGGTTCCTCATCACTTCCCTTATTACATAAGGTTCTTCTAACCATCATATTTTCACCAGCCTCAGGTTAACTTGGTGAACCCTCAATGTCTTCTTGAATCATAACATTACTATTACTTTGCCCACTTATAGAAGTTCTACATTCAAAAGATCTATGTCCTTCTTGACCACATCTAAAACAATTACCACGAAATCCACCTCTAGAATAAGATTTACCTCTTCCTCAGTAAGAACTAGTACCTCCTTGGTAAGAATCACCACCTTTCCACTTGGTCTTGCCTTTGTCATCATTATTCCATTCATATTTTCCCTTATCTTGCACAAAATTGTCAGATTTGCTACCTTCTCCATAGGATCTACCTCTACCTCTTTGGAATCTACCACCTCTACCTCTTTTTATTTGTTCATGTCTCCTCAACTTTCAAGGCATATTGGTATGCTTCCTCCACACTTTCCAATTTCAAAAAACTTATTTCATCTTGAATTTCAGATCACAATCCATTTATGTACCTTGCAACTTTCTCAAAATCATCATCCACATGTCCAAATTTGATCTCTAATCTATAGAATTTCTTAGTATACTCCTTCGCACTCATGTCTTTTTGCCTCAAGTTTTGCATCTTTCTCAACAAGATCACTTGGTAATTAGTAGGAAGGAATTTGTTCTTCACTTTGTTCACCATCTTCACCCAAGTTCTAATCTTCTCCTTTCCTCTCCTTTGTCTACCAGTTTTCAAATGCTCCCACCATAGTGAGGCATGTCCTTTTAGTCTAGTAACTACAATCTTCATCTTCCTATTATTAGGAGTTTTTTCATACTCAAAGAACTTCTCCATTTCAGAGATCCAATCTAACATAACATTGGTATCCAATTTTTCATCATAAGGAACAACTTCTACAATAGGCTTTGAATTTTCCCTAGACAACACTCTCAACAACCTTGCTTCATCTTGATCTTCTTTAGGTTTTGGATTAGGGTTTGGTGCTACTACTTCATCATCACTCACATCATCAAGATGTTCTCCTCTCCTCTGGGCTATCTCTATAACATCTAATCTGGCTGCAATTTGTCTCAATGTGTCCAATATTGCATTATCGATATTTTCTCTGCCACAAACCATCTTTACAAATTAGGTTCCTACAAGATTGTAACCTTCTAGAATTTTTAGGTCAAATCCTTAGATCTGTTACCCCACAACCAAATTCACTTAGGGTTCTACACAATCCAATCTCCACAAGGATGAACCTCGAGCTATGATACCACCTAACATAGGAAGGGATGAATAACTAGGGCCAAAGGTACACCTAGCTATCCAAACCACCATGCAAGAGTTAACATAGTAGAAACACAACATAAAGAAAAACAACCAAAGGAGGAGGAAGATCAAAACACTTTTATTGATTCATCAAATAATCAACATACATGCCCAACTGTAAGGCCTTCTAGGTTATGATCAGATACAAAATAAAAATTCTTGATCCATGCTCTAACTTTAAATTTGCATTTCTAGACACATGTATTCCCATTTCAAACCCTCTACCTTCTCTCTTTAACCTAAGCCTAAGCACTCTAATTATACTTGCCAAAATGAGTTACAAAAGATTCTAGAACATTACATAATAGAAAAGATGACATCAAAATAGTCAGCACTCATCCTTAAACAAGATTCTATCATTAAATTCATGATCATAATTAAATATGCAAGTTGGCTCCCACTATGAACCAAAAACATAGACAACTTGGCTAAAGAAGGAACCAAGAATCAACAAATAATAGGCTCACTTGAGACACACTGGATAACTCGACATACATTGGATAACTCAACACACACTGGATAGCTCAACACATACTGGAACTCAATGGTAACTAGAAATTGGCACTTGGCAACAGCTAGAAACTTGCACTCAATAGTAACTAAAAACTGACACTTGACAGTAATTGGCAGAATGAAAAAAGTGCAGGATTACAAAGAAACCTAGGGTGCTCTTGCATCACTTTATTGCATGTGTAACTTCTTCTAATAAATTATCTAACCAAATAATATATCCTAATTACACCTTTGAAGAAATGAAACCTTTGACAAGTAAACATCCTCCAAGAACTCAACCATCTGTACTACAAATATAGGAAAAAAGAAAAAGAAATAGAGAATACTATGCATGTAACAAAGATGTGATAGTTACCCACAAACATGCTAAAAGATTATAGAGAGTTCCAATTACATTTTCTCAAATACAAGCAAAGAGTACTCTAAAAGCAACCATAGAACAAGACCTTCAACAATTAGAGTTCTATTAATTACCACCTTCTATACTACAAATACATGAAAGTAGAAAAAGTAATAGAGAATATTATGCACATAACAAAGAAGTGATAGCTTCCCATAGACAAACTAAAGCATTACAATGAGTTCTGACTACCTTTGAACAAATAGAGGTAGAGACTGTTGTAGAAATAACCAAATAGCAAGACCCTCGATGGTTAGAGTTCCACGAATTACAAAGCAAACAAGCTCCACTACAAGAACAATGTACCTACCACCCAAAAATTGCACTTCATGAACTTCAACAACAATAGATGAGATGGATAAATTGAGAATACTATGCCCATCATAAAGATCAAATAGCTGCTAGAAGATGTCCTAACATATTTGAGAAAAATGTAAATCCCTTGCAATAAACAAGAGCTGAGAGTGTTGAGAACACAAACACACAAAAAATAGTTTCAAGATTACTAGAGGAATCACATGAAGTTAGACAAACTCCATTGCAAAAGAAGAAAGGAATAAACAAGCAAGGATTACACAAAGAAATGATTATCCAATGGCACTTAGAAAATTTTGCCAAAAGGATTGATGCATTGCCTAACTTATGAAGTTGCACTATATGCAAACAACATTATGTAGGGATAAACCTACAATCATCAACAACAAGTGCCACATGCAAGAGATGCTTCCATGAGAAAGGAATATACTGTTTCTCATGCTTAAATAACATGGATCTAGGAGAACAAGCTATTGTACTCAAGAGACTGACCCAAGTTGAAGAGATGTTGATTGCTAGAGTCAATCCAATATTACAAGTATCTCATAATTTTGGGGGTCAATATAAATGTGATGGTCACACAATAAGCTTCTCAGGATATAAATAGTATTGCAAACATTCTCTCACATAAGATACAAGACCTAGATATACTCATTGTTCAAAGATTACATACAACATACCAATCCTATGATTGTTATGTAAAGAGAACTCACATTATAGATGCATTGCAATATAAGGTGAAATATGAACCATACTACAAGGAGGTCACAATCAATTCTAAACATCTAGCCAAAATCCCTGAAATAAGAAAATATATCTCAAGTATGCTCAAAACTATTGAAATAGTAGAAGACATGCCAGTGCCAAATCATGAAATGGATATTGATGAAGAGATAAATGGAAATAACACATCATACACATTTTCATTTATGTCTTAGCATCAAAAAACAACACATGAGCTACAAATAATTAAGAAAAAGTTACAACTTAAAGATAATGTAGACAATGTTATTAATTGGCTAGTGATAGATTCATCTCCAATACATGAATACAACACTGAGGGCTTGCTAGATATGACATTTCCCACACTCTTCTCAAATGGATCTGCACTCTACATGCAACCCTGTATAAAGGAAGTTCATGCTCATGAATTTACACAACACTTAATGAGGTTCTATGATGACATATCTGGGAGGCACCCCCACTTTCAAGACTTCATCCTCAATGTCATGGCTAGACATTATAGCCAAGCAATTGCAATTTTATACATTAAAAGAAATGAAGAAGAAAATATGTCTACTACTATAAAAAATCTTCATTCTCACCTTACAAATTTTCCAAACAACCAACTTACATAAGAGCTGGTGCACTATGGTTCTTCCATGCGAGGTATACGACAATATTAGAACAAATGCCAGATGGAGTTGATAAACTTGATCAACTAGATAGGTTCACCTACACCTTTCTTCACACTAAGTGTAGCAGACACAAAATGGCCGAATTTACATTAATTGTTCACAAATGACACTCCCCAAGGATATTATCAAATAGACAATGCATGGACAACATAATCAATAACCCTCATATAATAGAATTATACATGCACTATTGCTTTACAATATTTCCCAAGGAAGTCATTGAAAAAATTTTGGGTACAAAAAACTATTGGTATAGATCTAAGTGGAAAAATAGAGGAAGTGCACATATGCATGAAGTTATTTAGATTAAAAATGCACCAAATATGGATAGACTCGATTGGAATAATGTTGCAGAACTTGAAAGAGCATGACTTTTTTTTATAAGTATGTTATCACTTGGAACCCTTGTGAGCCTTCACAAAGAAATAACACACTCTTCCACAGTTCACTAGATGATCCATGCTTGTTGGACATGCATGAGATATTATCCAAAAGGCTAGTTCTTTGGGGATCCTTCATTGGGAAATGTCCTATTCAAGCCAGGAAATGATAGAGAATTAAATTGCTCAGGACTAAAATTTAAACAATGATCATACATTTATTTTCTGTCCAAAAAATTGCTTTATTTTTCCACTGCTACATTTTTTTTCTCAATGTTTATGATCAAGAGATGATCGAATTAGAGAGCTCACACATTTCAATGAAAAGAATGCTTGGGCATAATGCAATAACTTACATATACAAAATATTAAAATTATAATTAAATTGAATACTATTATTACAATTAATTTCGTAATACACAACATATTTAAGTTATAAAACAAATTTATAAAATTAAGTTTCAAAATTGCTGAAAATCTTTAGCAGCCCTTTTGATCTTGCCAATTCTCATATTGAGCTCTAAAACCAACCCCTGGTTTTACCACAATAATCATTGGAATCACATGGCTGGTCATTTTATAGCTATTATTATTGAAATAAGCTCATAATAAAGTATAATAAATATAAGAAATAGTTAAACAAATAGTCATAAAAACCTAGCACACGTTGATCCATGTTCTACCCATTATTATGGGATCTCTCTGCTTTGAAAGACTCTTAATGATGGAGTGGGCATCATTGCTTGAGATGAATGGACTTTGTATCTGGTTCATGAATTTTATAGGAATGACTTTCAGTCAGAATTTTATTTGTATAGTTAACTTTGAATTATGTATATATGGTTTTTAGGGAAGGGTTTATCGAGAGGAGAACAATTTTACAGACCTATATATTGTATTGCTTAGGTTTTTCAGGTGATTTACTTCATTGCATGTTAACTTTTTATAATATTGTAATTTCAAAATGTAGCTTGGTAGCTTTGTTTATCATTTTGACCATGATTTTATGCCAAGACAAATTTGACCAATTTTTATTTTTTATTTTTTAATTGTGTCATGAGCCTTTTTAAAAATGACAACTTTAATTTTTGCTAAATGGACTGCTGCCAAGTTTTAGTGATGACTAGTTTTGACAATTAAGGTGGTATATAGGGTTGAGCTAGGCTTTGGTGGTTTTAATTCATTAGTTAGATGCAATGTCATGGTTGCAAGATATGTGCAAATGATTATTGGGGAAAATGATTTTCAAAGACTTCTATTCTTATGCCATATAAAATGAGTAATAATTTCTGTTACACTTAGGGTTTTTGCTAAGCAGAGGGAACAATAAAAAGATCCAGTAGTAGAGCCAAGAAATTGGTAATAGCCACACAAACTTGCAGCAAATTACCAAACCTTCATGATAATGCAAGTATGTGTATATCTATCTATTCTCCTTTTCCACAATGAAATTGCAATAATTGATAATTATAGTGGTCTTCCATAGGATAAAAATGATCCAAAAGTAGTACCAATAATTCCTCTAACCTTGGGCATGAGAAGGCAAATGCCCCTAACAATGGCATGGACTTTAAGCATTCAAAAATCCCAAGGGCTTACACTACACAGAGTAACAATTGACATTGGTAAGATATAAATGTAAGGGCTTACATTCACATCAATAAATAGAGTTAGATCACTAGAAGACCTTCACATTCAACCAGTTTTCTTCTTTGAAAGGTTCTCCAAAATCAAGAATAATCCATACACAATCATAAGGAAAGGAGAAGAAACTTGATTACATCAAATTTCTCTCTCAACAATCAAGGTATGTAACATTTCATAGAGTCATGCTCTCATTATGAAATAAAAGTCCAACTATGTTCTTCTCGATATTCTAAAATAGTTATCTTTCCATTGACAAAATTTGATCACTTATATCCAGGACCCCAATTCAACATTCCAATGACTAGAAATTGTTCTAGTGGATGGCTCAAGATTATTTGGTAAGGTCAAAAAATCACTTCATATTTTATTACCTTTTATACCCAATTTCACGTATAGTTGTGGTAAGTATACCACACTTCACAATCTGCATAATTTTACCTAGAATATACATGCACTCTAATTTGGTTTAATTTCCAATTTTGCTAATAATTTTTGTTTTCTCAAATCACAAAACTCTTTGAAGATGGAAAAACAATCATCCATTCTTCTACATAGATTTAGAAGACATATTGAAACAACCAAGACTGAAATAGAAAAGTTGATTCAACTAGTACACTTGGATAGTTAGTTCTAAAACATTTTGGTATTTACTTGTAACAAATGTCGTCTAATATAACCATGTAGATTTCCTATTTATTTTTTACTTGGTACTGTAAGAGAAGAAGATTTATGAAAACACTTGTCTTGGAGTATATGGATAATTTGTCCTCATCATGAAAAAATTAAAAGTATTTTTGTTTTACAATCAGCCTTATCCTTGGACTTACAGAGTACAAGTGCTAGTTTATGAATGGCGAGAGGGATATCCCCTGCTTACACATGCACAAATTCTAGGGTGATAGTGGCTTCCATTCCCTTGCATGCACATCTATTACCTACTGGACCTAGCCATTCAGAGATGCTAGATGTGTTTGCTGTGGAGGATGACTTCTTGTCTGGTGGGTTTGAGTCTATTTTAGGCACCAATGTTTCTTTGGGAGATGTTGATTATTTGACTCTTTCTTTGGCTTAGGTAGTTATTAATAGTCACTCAGTTCCTTCCCTACCTATGCCAATGGGTGTTGAGAAGGGATTTATATCTAAATCCTCACTTTCTTTTGGGTGTGTATTTTCTTTGGTGAGAGGGTTATAGAATGGGTCTTTGACCTTTGATTTAGCTTCAAATGAGGTGATCCTGCGAGATGCTTTTGAGTGGAAGGAGGTTGCTATGAGGGGTTTGAGAGGCATGAAAGGGCTTGCCCATTCTATATGTGTTGGTGGGGTGTGGGGGCTATAACTATGGCCTTAGTTTCCAAACCCTTTTCTACCCATACCTTTATTTCAATCAATTTGGAGGAAGATACTATCTTGGATATTCACCAATGCACTGCAACCCTTGAAGTGGATATGGTTACCTATCATTTTAGGGGCATTTTACCATCTATAAAGGAGATCCACACTTGGATCCCTAAGAATTGAGATCCATATCTTACTAACTCTATACAAATTTTTCCTTTGGTAAGAGGTTTTTTTATTGCTAGATTTGATAACATTGATGATATGAGAACTATTCTATGTGATCTTTTCTTCACTTGGGAAAACTATTTCTCTTTGATGATGAAACCTTGGCTTAAAGACTTTAATCTTGCAACTACATCTTTTTGCAAAATGCCTATTTGGATACATCTTCCTAATCTTCCTCTTCATCTCTAGCACAATCTTGTTCTTGAGTAAGTTGGTGAGGCTTTAGGTGATTTCTTAATGGCAGACTCAAAATCCTCTAACATATTGCATTCTACCTATACAAAAATTACTATTGATATCAATTCTTCTAAAGGTCTTCCAAATGAGATTAGACTATGTAGTCCTATTGGCTCTTGGATACAATATTTAGATTATGAAGGTCTTCCTTTTAGATGTAGAAAATATTTCAATACTAGGTATGTTGCAGCTAAGTTTGGCTAAAAAAACTAAGAAAATCACCTCCTAGAGGAAGGGTGCTTTATTGCAGCATTATATGGTGGTCAAAAAGCCTACATCAAATGAGGAAGTCCCTTCAGATGATACCGTTTCTACTAAGTGATAGGTTGTTGTAAATGTCCTTTCTCGTAATCATGCTAGTTTTGGTCTATTTTTTGCTATTGATACAAACCCCCTGTGGCTGGCTCTGTCTCTACTGTTTTAGTTGTTGCTGATTTTGAACAAATTATGGTTGATGCTATTGGCTCTACTCAACATGGTGTTGGTGAGTCTATTTTAGCACCCTATGGATGTTGGCCTTTCCAAAACATATTTTTTGGAGGGTAGATCTAGTGTTGATGGTCTTGCTACTGCTGACCCTACTATTATTGGTGTTATTTTTGTTGGATCTAACTATTTGGATGATTTGCTAGCTTGGTAATCTGTGGCTGCCAGGATTGAAGATGGATGGATTATGGTTATAGGAAAGTGTTCAAAGAAGTTTCCATCTCATGGCTCCCCTTATTTCCATAAACTAGGGTTTAAAGGGAAATTATAATTCTATTATCTTTTTGTTTTTGTAGGGTGATTAGATTATTAAGGATATGTCTTTTCTTGATTACTAGATTGTTTTGGTGGGGGGTTTTGTGATGTTTCACACCCCCTTCTCTATCTATGTTTTGTTGTGTCTCTGGGTTGTATTTCCTTGAAGAGCGTATTAAATATCTTTTAGGTCATTTTGTATGTTGTTTAGTTTGACACCTACATTGTATTTGGGTTTCAGGGTCCCTTCAAAACCTATTTTTCTAATAAAAAAATTACTCTTTAAAATAGGCATGAAAATTATAGATTCAATAAAATCCAATGAAATAAAGTAACCTCCTATAAAACATCTATTGAACTAAACCACTAAATCAATTTATGCCCTTTTTTGGGAGAGTTCAAAATGATAAATGTGTTGGCATAACTAATGCATATGAGGTGAGTATGTTTTTGGCTTGATGATGTGTTTAGTTAGTTATGGTTTTTTTAATGATGTCAACTTAGGTGTTCATAGTTGACCATGTTCTTGATGTATCATGTCATGATGTAGGATATGAAGTGAGAGTTATATTGTGAATTATGGTGTACGATTTGGCACATAGTCTCTAGAGGTATGTATCAGGATGTATCTATGATCACATATGTCTATGATGAGTTTGATGCAAGTTATAATAAATTTGGTGAAGATAGAGAATTGGTTTAGTAATGTAGGAACAATATTCAGATAGATTTTATTACTATGCTTTACAAGAATGGAATTAGGTATTGAAATTCAAGGTGTTCAATTTTGATGATATTATTGGGTTGTTGTTGTTGCAATCACATCAAGATTGGTGATTAGTGGACAAAGTTACATGACTCTAAATTTCAAATAGTGAAGAAGAGAAGAACACTAAAGAACAATTCGTTAGATCCTTGATCTATGAAGACAGATCAATTTATGAAGCTGATTGAGGATTGCATAATATGAGATGCTGTGTCTAATATGACATGAAATATTAGTTATGATTCTTATTGGTCAATTTGACCGACAATTCATGAATAGGGGCATGAACTTAGGGAAGTGTAATATTGAATGTTTTTTGTAAAATCAAAGTGTGTGATTAGTTCCCAATGACAGTGTGAGTTGGAAAATGATTCCAACTTATGTGGTAGACTTCTATGGAGGGAAACTTGAATTTGAGAAGTACATTTTTGTAAATATATTAATATCATTTATAATTTATTTTTCCATGTACAAGGGGCTTGTTTATATTTAATGATTTTTCCTATAACATTGATTTAGTCCATCTCAGGTTCTTTAATAAAAAATTTCTTGGCGAGATTATTGATAATAAATGAAGTTTAGATATCATAATATGTGGTAGCTAATTAACTTCACTAGTATCTAATTAATTTCAGTACTTGATTTCAACTTATCAACCATGCTATCTTTGATTTTCTTGCCATCACTTTCAATGGATGCATAATGGGGACAATATCCCCTCCTTACTAAAATGAAACACATGATGAATTGAAGAGGTAGAAGGACTAGAGGTCATGGTAGAAAGATTAGGGTTTAACCTAACACTTGGTCAAAGAAAATTAAAGTGTTTCAAGAGATCATGAAAATTCAAAGATGTTAACTCAAAAATCACTAAATGCACACAATAAAAATATTACTCTTAGAAATTGGCATGTAAATTATAGATTCACTAAAATGCAATGAAATAAAGTAACCTTATATAAAACATCTATCCAACTAAAGTACTAAATCAATTTAACCCCTTTTTTTGGGAGAGTTCAAAATGATAAATGTTTTGGAATAACTGATGCAAATGAGATGCATTCATATGTTTCTAGCTTGATGATGTGTTAGTTAGTTATGGTTTTCATTGATATCAACTTAGTTGTTCTTAGTTGACTATGTTCTTGATGTACTATATCATGCCATAGGAGATGAAGTGAGAGTTATAATGTGAATTATGGTGTATAGTTTGGTAGATTGTCTCTAAAGGTGTCTATAATGCTATATCTATGATCACATATGTGTATGATGAGTTTGATGTAAGTTATAATCAATTTGGTGAAGATAATAAATTTGTTCAATAGTGTAGGAACATAGAAGATATATTTGATCAATATGCTCTACAAGAATAGAATTAGGTATTATGATTCAAGGTGTTTGATCTTGATGATGTTTTTGTATTTTTATTGCAATGACATCAATATTGGTGACTGGTGGACAAAGTTATAAGACTTTGAAGTTCAAATAGTGAAGAAGAGAAGAACAATGAAGAACAATTAGTTAAATCCTTGATCTATGAAAGTAGACTAGTTTGTGAAGTTAGCTGAGGATCACAATATGTGATGACATGTCTAATATGACATGAAATATTAGGTATAATTATTATTGGTTGATTTGATCAATAATTCATGAAGAGGTGCATGAACCTAGGGAAGTGTAATTTTGAACTTTTGCTATCAAATCAAAGTGTGATTAGTTCTTGATAATAGTGCAAGTTGGGAAAATGATTCCAACTTATTTGGTAGACTTTTATGGAGGGAAAATTGAATTTGAGAAGTAATATTGAGGTGGTTATAGGATTATAAATGTATTATGTTAGGCTTAATGAGACAAAAATAATAATTACACACAAGTATCCAATATCAAAAAATAGTAAAGCACACATAAGAGAATACAAGACACAAAGATTTAATGTGGTTCACCCAACCCCTAGGCTATGTTCACCAACAATAAGTTCAATATTCTTATTATCTAGTGATTAAAATCTGATTACAATTTTCATCCCTTACAACTGAATATTACTGCAAGAAGCTACAATCTCATCATACATTATGAAATCCCTAACCCTAAGCAATTTTATAAAAGATTTTTTCCACTTACAAATTAGGGCTAGAATAAGTCAACCAAATTAAAAAATATAACTTTTGATGCCTTTTACAATAGTAAATTAATTTTTGGGTTTAGGGGTGCTACCCCTTGACCCCACCCTATATCACAACATGGAGTTCACCAAGGGTATGCTAATCCCTAGACCTCACAAGGGCTACAACCCCTTGACCTTGCCTAGGGCACTTCCCTAGGAATCTGCAAGGGGTGTTTCCCCTTGACCCCTAAGCATGGGGGTGCTACCCCCAAACCCCTATAGTAAAATTTGGGGGGAAATCACACCGAATAAAGTGGGAAAAAATTACCTTCTAAGTCTGATTAGCCTCCAAATCACAACACACTAATATCATTTATATTCTAATTTTCCATGTATGAGTAAAAGAATAGGAAATAGAGATTTTGTGTGTGGAAGATATAGATAGTGAATCAAGAGGTGTGATTCCAATAAGTTAATTTGCAAGTGAGGAAACAGTGTGAGCCTAACTATATCTATACAACCAAGGCATTGGTTCTATATTCTAGATCAACATTCTTATTGTTCTCCAATAGTTACAGTATGTTAAATCTCTTAACCAGGTAGATCCTAACATATCTTTATTGTAAATTATTTGACATGGTGGAACTTTAGCTAGTGTTTGAAGTCCTCTCATAAAAATATTCTTGAAAGGGCAAAGCTTCTAACAAGGATAGTGGTAAAATCCTTAATCAGGTGGCTTTTGACAGGCATTCCTAATTAGAATTTATTACAAGTTGCTAAAATAGATAATCTTTTAACTGAGCATACTTTAGAAGAGTAATTTCTTACTTGTGGGCATCATTCCCACTGTGATTTTTATCTTTTGGGTTTTTATGTGAAAAACACTTGTGTTACATGTTGAAATTGTGTAGTTGCTTATTTCTTAGTGCATGTTTCATTAAAAGAAAAGGTTATTTATTACATTCATGTGGTGAGTGTTTAAAGGATAATTTTTATTAGATCCAATTTATGATTATTGGAAGATTACTTATTCACCCCCCTCTTAGTAATCTTAGGGATTGATAATTCCAACAATTGATACTAGAGCCTAGGTTATCTTGGTGATAAGATTAAACCCTTGAGGTAAAGATTCAATTGAAAATATGTTATACATAAGATGTATAGGTGATCAATAGTGGAAGCATGTTGAAACTCTATATATCATGCCTTAGGGAATACCTAAATGTAGATCAATTAAAGGAGAACCAAGATAACATACAAGCACAAGAAGCCATAATAAGTTCCCCTTCCTATACTAATTATATTGATATAGAAAGACTTAGAAAAAATTATGAGGTTTGGAAGAAAAAATTGGAAATGGTAAGAGAAGATAGTCTTAGAGGAAAATATGCCAATAGGAAAATGGTAGAAGGAGAGTCTTGGAAACTTACAATTGGAATAGTTGTTGCTTTGTCAGTGATGTCAAATCTATTGATGAGACATATTGATACCTAATCTAAATGTCATATCTATTTGATTGATGAAGATAATTTGCAAAGTTTCTCATAACAATAGCATCTAGAAGAAAGCTTGAGTTATGAAAAGGAAGTTACAATAGACATTTGATTAGATAGACTTTGATAAATAAAATTAATTGTTTCTATCAATAAAGCTAAGAAAATCTTAGTAGAAGTATGAAATACATTTAGTGCTAAGTAATGCTGGCATCAACTGAGCTACAGTTAGTGCTAAGAAAATCTAGTGTTGATCAAGTATTAGAATTGACCAATTAAGATAGTTGATGCTAAGCCAGAAAGGTTTACATCAAACAAGTATTCTAGTGATGGCCGAGTGCCAAAATTTAAAGATTGCCAAGTGAAAATATAAGAATGAATTCAAGGAAATTGTAAGATCAAGATGACTCAATTGATTTCTTAGGAGATGAAAACCACATTGAAGATAAGATTTATGAGTTGGATCGTTGAATTCAAGGCAATGATTAGGTAAATATCTAATAGGAAAATTCTAGAGAAGTTTCTAGAAGAAGATCAAGAAGATAGACATATACAATGAATTGAGTTAAATCTGATTGTAAATCCTAAGATCTATAGTAGATATAGAAAATGGTGAAGCATAGATTTTCTATTTTTAGAGAGATACAAGGCTAAAAAAATTGTATGAATAAGTGCTAGGGAAGAGTGTGTGTGTATGTTTATATGCAAAGCTTGTATGTAAAGAGAGGTGTATAGAGAACAGTTGATCAGAAATGCATGAGTGTGAGTGAATGCAAAGCTTATAGAGAAAGCTTATAGATATGATTCTATTGTTGATAAGTACATTTGAGCATAAGGCTTAAGTATTGATGAGAAGAGTGGGCTGATTTCTTGAAGGGTGTCCACGAAAATCAAGATGAGAGATGTCAATGGAAGGCTTATCAGTAAACCATCATACGGACCTAACAAAGATATGGACCTACAAAAGTGAGTTATAATCACACAGATCAAAACCTATTATTTTCTTTCTAGTCATTGTAAATAATTTTTATTGAAATTTTTTTAACAGAGGTTGACCTAAGAGTCATCTGAAGACTTAATAGTCTATATAAATTCTTTAACTAGGTAATATTCTAAATGGAATGATCAATGTCCTCTTACAAGGACACTCCTAACATGGTTATTAAATCCTCTAACTAGAACACATTTAACAGTGTGTTTTGTAACCTTTAATAGGGTTGGCTCCTAACAGAGGTCACTTCAAAAGAGCTCACTTCGAAAGAGTGAAAATGAGTGACATGTTGCTAGTATTTTTTCCCAAATTGGGTTTCTACATAATATCCTAGTGTCAAAACTAGGATGAATCCTTTATGTATATTTACATTTGATAATTTGTTCATTATGCAATGCATGTTAGTTTGTGATAGTTTTATAGTATAGACTGAGCAACAACATGATAAGTAGAACAATGAAGTATTTATTATTTTATTGTTCAAGTGGTACATATTGACCTTGAGTAATTGATTCACCCCCCCAGTTATTCTAAACACTTCTAACAATTGGTATAAGATCTCATTTCTTACAAAGAAAAGTTTGAAGGTAATTAAAGCTAAAGATCATGACTAATATGAGAGATGTACCCAAGCTAAACAAGGAGAACTTTCCTAAATGGAAAACCTTGATGAAGTTGTACATATCTAGTATCGGTGATGCTATTGTCAATTTTTTGGACAATGAATATGTAAAGGTAACATCTACTCCCATGACTATTGAACAATTGAACAAAAAATAGAACACAACCAAGAAATGTTGGAGATTGCCTCAGCCCTAAGCTATGCCAAATTTGATGATATAAAAGATTGTGAAAGTGCAAATAAGATGTGGGACAAATTGAAGACCATACATGGAGGTGATTACAATGTTGTAAGAGCAAAATCAGAAAGCCTGAGAGGTAAATTTGATGAAATGAGAATGAGGGAAGGTGAGAACATATTACAATACTATACAATAGTTAAAGAGGTTGTGAATTCTACTCAAGGTGCAAATGGAGAAATTGAAGATGAAACAATGATAAGTAAGGTATTGAGGAATCTACTTCCTATCTATGCCATTAGAGTCTCTGCAATCCAAGAATTGAGATGCACACTAGGTAAAAATTTGACCTTAGAATGTATAGTTGGTATACTTACTACTTTTGAAATTTCTAACTTTGATAACTATACACCTG
Source organism: Cupressus sempervirens (assembly GCA_028749045.1). Lineage (NCBI taxonomy): Eukaryota > Viridiplantae > Streptophyta > Pinopsida > Cupressales > Cupressaceae > Cupressus > Cupressus sempervirens. The sequence continues at coordinate 736,641,574 of CM053793.1, forward strand.
CTACTATTGAATATTCTTTCAAGTCACAACTAGTTCTTAGCAAGAAGAAAGGAAAACATGTGAACAGTGAAAGTGATAGTTCTAATGATGAGATTGATGAACTTGAAGCCCTCATTGCAAAAAGGTTTTGAATAGGAAGAGGTAAATACAAAAGGTAAATTACCTATCATTTATTTTTCATGTACTAAAGTTGGTCATATTTTTACTAGATGTCCTAATAGAGATGATAAGGATTAAAGGAAGGAAAGAAAGTACAAAGGAAGAAGAGATGACAAAGACTACAAGAGAAGAAAGGATGACAAAGGTAAGAAATCTTGTTATATTGCTAAAGAAAAGACAGATAATGAATCTAAGAGTAATGATGATGAAGTTGTCTATGTTTCTATGAAAGAAGATTCTAATGAAGATGAGAAAACTACATTAATTTATTTGTGAACAAAAGTGATAGATGAATAATTGATAGTGGACGTTCTAATCGTATGACCAGTGAAAAAAAAAAATTTGAAGATATTGGTCCATAAATTGGTGGATGTGTTAAATTTGGTAATGATATCCCATGTGTTATAAAAGGTAAAGGTACTATTCAACCGACTAACAAGATAACATGTGATAATGTTTACTAGGTTGAAGGACTACAATTTGGTGAGTGTTTAAAAGCTAAAAAAAATCAAGTTACATAGTTGAATTTCAAAATAGAAAGGACAAGATACATGATGGTGATGGTTAGATAATTGGAACCCATGAGAAGAAAAGAGGTAACTTATTGTATCTAGACCTATCAAATGAGACATGTTTCTTTACACATCAAGAAGATGTTTGGTTATGGCACAAAAGATTATGTCATTTGAAGTTTGGAAATTTGGTGAACATCAATAAGATGAAGAAAGTAAGAGGGTTTACTAAACTAAAGAAGCTTGACACTGCTATGTGTAAAAAATGTCAATTGCGAAAGATGACTAAGTCTAGTTTTAAGAGAGAAGCATATACTACTAATGATATTTTGGAATTGGTTCATACTAACCTATGTGGATCTATTGGTGTTCAAAGTTAGTATGGAGATCAAGTTTTCATTCTACTTGTGGATGAATACTCTAGAATGATGATTGTTATTTTTCTTAAAGTTGAATCTAATGCAGTTATTTATGTGGTATTTAGCTAGAGTTGAAAAAAAAATACATAAGAGTCTAAAGTGTTTGAGATTTGATAGAGGTGGTGAATTCATTTCACATGAGTTCAATACATTATGAAATGATAGAGGAATCAAAAGAAAAATGTGAGCGCCAGGGACCCCTCCTTAGAATGGAATAGCTGAAAGGAGAAATAGATCAATAATGGATTGTGCAAGAATAGTAATGATGGAGAAGAATGTATCATAAAAATATTTGAGTGAAGTAGTTAGTACTATTGTTTATACCTTGAATAGAGTACAAGTCAAGAAATGTACAAATGCTACACCTTTTGAACTATGGTATGATTATACTCATAATGTTAAATATTTCAAAATTTTTGGTAGTAGATGCTATATACTGAAAGATAATAGGAATGGAAAGCTTGATGCAAAAATTGATGAAGGCATATTCCTAGGTTATTCCACTAAAAGAAAATATTATCAGTGTTTAAATTAGATAACACTAACAAAGTTGTGGAAAGTGCAAATATGAGATTTGATGAGTTTGTAGAAAAAGGTGACACTATGTGGATGATGATGCTCCCAACACTCAAAGTGAACAGAAAAGTCAAGCTACAAGTTCCCATAAGGAAAGAAATGATGAAATGCTAATGCAAAATGCTAAGCAACAGATTGAAGATACTGAATCTCAGACAAGAAATGTCGACCATCAGATAGAGAATGCCGAGCATGCAAAAAAAAAAAACTAGAACTAGAGCAAGTAAGAGAAAATGAACTTGAGATTAATTTTCAAGATGAACTTGTAGAAGATCATAGAAGGAAACTACTTGTGCTAAAAAAATATGCGAGAAGACATCATAAACTTGAACAAATCATTGGTGATGCTGAATCAAGTGTTATGAAAAGAAGAAGACTCAAAGATAATACATGCTTACTTTGTGAGTTTGAGCCCAAGTCAATAAAGAATGCTTTAGACAATGAAGATTGGATCTAGACAATGAACAAAGAAATTGATCAGATTGAGAAGAACAATACTTGGACCTTAGTACCAAGACTTAAAGACAAAATTGTCATCGAGACAAAGTGGGTTTTCAAGAACAAGCTCAATGAGAATGGATAAGTAACAAGAAACAAGGAAAGACTGGTATGCAAGGGTTATACTGAAGAAGAAGGGGTTGATTATGGAGAAACATTTACTCCAGTGGCAAGACTTGAAGGAGTCTAAACTCTTCTTGCATACTCATCCTACAAAAATTTCAAGATATATCAAATGGATGTCAAATCTATATTTAAAATAGTATACTAGAGGAAGAAGTATACATTGAAAAACTTGAAGTATTTGTAGATCCAAACAAGAAGAACACAATATGTAAATTGAACAAATCGCTCTATGGATTGAAGCAAGCCCCAAAAGATGTTAGGAATAAGGTGTCTCAACATTGGATAATTCCTATCCTTATTATTTTTTTTGTAAATGTATTTTTTGCAAATAATGTAATCAAGTGTGAGTGTACATGTCTAGTTGGTATGTTGACATGTCATTCCACTTGCATGTGTTGGCATCTTGAATTGTGTGTAGGGAGATCATGACTATAACGGGTATGCCAAATTTCTATGATGCGTAAGAGCTATCTCTGGAAGAGATGATGATGGGTGAAGATGTGAAGACATGTGGCAATTAATCATTGAGTACTGTATGCTCAAGTCTCCATCTAGCACATGGGGTTCGGGGCATTGACCCAAATTTTTTTTGGGTTCCTACTTTTTTAGAGAATGGTAAAATCCTAATACAGTTCTTCTTTCAAAGTTTTCCTAAAATGGAAAGTACATGATATAAGTGACTTTAGGGTTGCAGATAGTAGAGAGTAGAAATTGTATTCTTGGTAGTGTTTTGCTGTGACTGGATTTGTCTTCCATGTCTTGAAAGAACTTGCATTGCAAGTGTGTTGTAACCTTTGTGTTGAAGATAATACATTGTGAAAGTTTTGGAGGGGTAGGGTTGTTTTACCAAAAGGTTTTTCCCCACTGACATATCTTTTTGTTTGTGTTTTCTTTCTCTATCTATTTTCTATATTCATGGTTGACTACAATATTATTGTTTACATAATATTGAATCTAAAATTGTAAGGATTTAAATAGAATTTGCACAATATTTTCCTTAAGGGATTAGTGTAGGAAGCCATTTCTGTACCTAAGTTTCCTTACAAGTGGTATTAGAGCTTGATCAACTATTGATTCTAGTTGTTGGATAGGGTTTTTTGAGCTAATCTCAAGTTGAGTGGGAGTTTTGTGTAGAGCATTCTGAATCTTATTTATAGATTAAGATGGCTAGTTTATCATATAGAAAAATGGAGGTGGAGAAATTTAATGGTAGTAATTTTGAGTTGTAGAAACTCAAGATGGAAGAATTGCTTGAAGATCATGATCTATGGGAGGCAGCTTCACTTGATGTGTGACCCACAACAATATCTCAAGCAAATTGGGATCTCAAGGATCAAAAAGCTAAGAGTCTCATTAGACTCTATCTAGGTGATTTAGTTCTCCTAAATGTTCTTGATGAGAAGACCACAAATAGTTTGTGGATATGGCTTGGGTCTATGTATTAGGAAAAATCTCTAGTGAACAAGTTGTTCCTAAGGAAGTTGTATTCTCTAAGAATGGAGGAAGGAGGATTTGTTATAGATTATCTAAATGCTTTTAATTTACTGATTACATAGTTAACATCATCTAGTATCAAGATAGAGGAGGTTTCATGTATGACCCTATTATGTTCCTTGTTGGATTCATGGGACCATCTTATGATGGCTCTTGGAAGTACTTTAGTCACTTTTAGAATGGATGATGTGGTATCTTTGCTGTTACTTAAGGAGAGATGGAGGAAGTCTTTAGATTTGGCTAAGGAAGCTCTTGCTATTTGTGGTAGATCCAACAATAGAGGGAAGTAAAATGAAAACAAGTCTGGAAAGGGTAGATCCAAATCCTATGGAAAATCAAAGATGCCTGGAAAGTCCAAGGCAAAATGCTAGAATTGTAATAAGGCTGGGCACTTTTGTAAAGATTGTAAAGAGCCAAAGAAGAAGAAGGCCTCAGATTTTGGTTCAAAAAAATCTCAAGAAGATGGTGATGCTTTCATTACAGCCTTGGTAGTGCATGCATCTAATGATGTGTGGTTGATAGACTTGCATGCTTCTTTGAACATGACCTCTCATCGAAGCTAGTTCTCAAAGTATGAAGTTTTTGATAGTGGAAATGTGTACTTGGGTGATGATTCTCACCTAAAGATAGTTGGATGAGTCAAATTCCCTAATGGATGAGTAAAGGGGATCAAAAAGGTAATGCACATCCCTTGTTTGGCATGAAACCTATTATCTGTAAGTATGCAGAATGATATAGGTGTGCAAGTTGTTTCTTCTAAAGATGGATGCAAGATAATGAGAGGAGCTATGGTACTTGCTAAGGGTACTAGGAGAGGTACTCTATTTTAGCTTGATGCATGCATTTCTTAGTGCAATAGTTCTTCTATTTCAAAGAAGAGAGTAGCTATCACTTCATCCCCATCATTTGAATGAGTACTAAAGAAGACTATGGTTATTGGTTCCAATGGTAGTGAAACATGTGTACCTAAGGGTGCAAACACATTGGAAGGAAAGCTTCCTACAGAAAAGAAAATGTTGTGGCATATGAGATTTGGCCGCATTGGTGAGAAGGGTCTCAAAACCCTAAAAATAAGAACCTCATTGAGGGGTTAACTGATTTTAATATTGAGTTTGACTTCTATGAACATTTTGGCTATGGTAAACAAAATCATGTTCAATTTTACTCTAGTTCTCACAAATCTTTTGCCATTTTTGATATTATTCATTATGATGTATTTGGTCTTGTAAAAGTTCCTTCAGTCTCGAAGTTTTTATTTTTGTATCTTTCATAGATGATTATAGTAGAAGGACATGGATTTATTTCCTAAAAATTAAGACACAAGTCTTTAGTTAGTTCAAGGAATTTAAATCCCTTGTAGAGAATTAGACTAGTAAGAAGATTAAGTGTGTGATAAGTGACTATGGTGGTGCATTTTTCTTAGTAGAGTTTGAATAGTTCTGTAAAGAATGAGGTATTGAGAGGCATAAGACAACTCCTTATACCCTACAACAAAATAGAGTTGCAAAAAAAAATAATAGGACACTGATGGAGAAGGCTAGGAGTATACTTAGTGGAGTTGGTCTTGAACAAAGGTTTTGGATTGAAGCTATGGCCACTGCTTGCTATCTAGTTAATAGATCTCCTACATCAACCTTTATTAGTAAGACACCCATGGAGGTGTGGTCAAGTAAGAAGCCTTCAATTAGACATCTTCATGTTTTTTGGTTGTGAAGCTTATGCACATGTTCCAAAGGAGAAAAGATCTAAGTTGGAAAACAAAGATATCAAATGTATTTTCATGGGATACAAGCTTTGGCACCCTGCAACTAGTAAGGTGTTGTATAGTATAAATGTTATTTTTAGAGAGCTAACATCTTCTCCTATTGTACTACAACTAGATGAAAAAGAGAAGAAAGAAGATATTGCTCAGTTGCCTCCTACCCCCGAGATGACTAAACTTAAAGACCATGTTGGGTCTAATGATGAGGAGAGCTCTAGTAGCTCTAATAGTTTAGAAGAAGGGGAAGAACAACATCAACCTTAGTCCTTGAGGAGATCCATGAGAGTAAGAAAGAAACCAAAAGGTTTGGTTATTCTATGTTAGATTATAGTTGTGCTTTTGCTTTGACTACTAACACTGATGAGCCTAGATTTGTAAAAGAGGCTTTGGATATGGAAGATGCAAGTTTCTAGATTGAGGCCATGGATGATGAGATGACTTCATTAGATAAAAACAAAACTTGGGACCTTGTACCTTTGCCTAAAGGGTGAAAACCTATTGGTAGCAAATGGGTGTTGAAGAAGAAATTTTATGCAAATGGTAGTGTTGAAAGGTAAAAAGCTAGATTGGTTGTAAAGGGGTACTCACAAGTAGAGGGAATAGATTATGGTGAAATATTCTCAACTATTGCAAAGTTGACATCAATTAGATTTCTTTTATCTCTTGCTACATCATATGATTTAGAGATAAAATAGATGGATGTGAAGACAACTTTCCTTCATGGTGATTTGGAGAAAGAGATTTATATGTCACAACCTGAGCACTACATTGTTAAAGAAAGAATCTTTGGTTTATAGATTAAAGAAGTCTCTATATGGTTTGAAACAATCTCCTAGTATGTGGAACCTTAAGTTTGATTCCTTTGTGTTGTCAATTAGATTTGTAAGATCAAAATCAGATCATTGTGTTTAATTCAGAGTTGAAAATGATTGCCTTCTTATTATTGCATTATATGTTGATGATATGTTGTTGTTTGGGAAGGGAAAGGGTATGATTTCTGATTTTAAATCTCAGTTGTCACCATAGTTTGAGATGAAAGATCTTCGAATAGCAAGGTACATCTTGAGTATGTAAATCAGTAGAGATAGGTCTAACAAAAAAGTTTGGTTGAGTCAGAGGAAGTATGTGAAGTTTTTGTTGGACAGGTTCAACATGGTAGATTGTAGACTATTGTGTGTTCTTATTTCTATGGGAACAAAGTTATCTGTAGATGATTGTCCAAAATCCCCTAGTGAGGTGGAGGACATGAGTAGAGTACCTTATACTATTGCAATTGGTAGCCTTATGTATGCTATGATCTATATTAGACCAGACATTGCCCAAGTAGTGGGAGTTCTGAGTTGGTTTATGGCTAATCCTGGATGGGTTCATTGAGATGCAATTAAGTGAGTATTAAGATATTTGAGGGGTACATTAGATTACTCCATTTTTTATCATGGTAAGTCTTCTAGAGCTTCAAATTTAGTTTGTATTTATGGGTTTGTGGATTCAGATTGGGTAGGTGATATTGATAGAAAGAGATCCACTAGTGCTTCTGTGTTCACTATGTATGGTGGTGCCACTAGTTGGAGAGTAAGTGACAACCTGTGGTTGCTTTGTCCACTACAAAAGTTGAGTACATGGCCACTACTAATGCTTGTAAGGAATCCATTTTTCTTAGGATATTGTGTTATGATATCAGTGTTGATGTAGGACATATTACTATTTGGTGTGATAGTTAGAGTGCTATTTGCCTTGCAAAGAATCCAACTTTCCATGCAAAAAAAAGCACATTGATCTGCAATTTCACTTTGTGAGAGATATGGTGGAAGATGGAAAGGTAAATTTGGAGAAGGTAGATACTATAAATAATGTTGCAGATGCATTGATGAAACCAGTGGGAATAGAGAAGTTTAGATGGTATTCAGAGTCTATGGGCCTCTCAACCTATAATAGTTAGTTCTTGTTATGTTCCTGTTGCTCATACAAGGTATTCGACAAGTGGGAGAATGTTAGGAATAAGGTGTCTCAACCTTGGATGATTTATATTCTTAATATTTGTTTTGTAAATGTATTTTTTGCAAATAATGTAATTAAGTGTGAGTGTACATGTCTAATTGGCATGTTGATGTGTCACTCCACTTACATGTGTCACTATCTTAAATTGTGTATAAGGAGATCATGACTGTAATAGTTATGAAAGATTCCTATGACATGTAAGAGCTATCTTTGGAAGATATGATGATGGGTGAAGATGTGAGGACATCTAGCAATTAGTCATTGAGTATTGTACACTTGAGTTCCCATCTAGTGCACAGGGTTCAGGGCATTAACCCAATTTTTTTTTGGGTTCCTATTTTTTTGGAGAATGGTAAAACCCTAATACAATTCTTCTTTGGAAGCTTCCGTAAAATGAAAAGTGCATGATATAAGAAACTTTAGGGTTGTAGATAGTAGAGAGTAGAAAGTGTAATGTTGGTAGTGTATTATTGCGACTAGATTTGTCTTCTGCATCTTGAAAGAACTTGCATTGCAAGTGTGTTGTAAACTTTATGTTGAAGATAATACATTGTACAAGTTTTGGAGGGGTGGGGTTATTTTACCAAAAGTTTTTTCCCCATCGAGATATCTTTGTGTTTGTGTTTTATTTCTCTATTTGTTTTCTATATTCATGGTTGACTACAATATTGTTAATTACATAATATCAAATCTAAAATTGTGAGGATTTAAATATAATTTGGACAATACTTTCTGTTGGAGTTCTTTCTGGTAAATAACATATCAGGTTGATTTAAACCTGATACCAAGAAACAAAGACTAGGGACAAGCCTAAGGATGAGCTAAATCCTATATTCAGCAGGGCTAAATCTTAGTTTTGGACCAATTAATAGAGTCAACAGGACTCACTTCACTTTAGGCTCTGCTAAGTCAAGGTGGGAAAACCTAAGGGATTTATCTTATTAACCTGATACTCTTCTATGGAAGACTATCCCCCATAGCAGAAATGGTCAATATTCTTCTATAATTTGCTGAAAAACTTCCTAATTGCAATAGCTAATCACAACCAAGGAAAGTAACAACAAATAAGCCATGACCTGCACTTCTAGTTCTTCAAAACATAAAAAGGGAAATTGATGTTCATTTAAAGTTTTGATATCTCAACATAACCTAGGTTTTAATTTGGTATTATTTTCAATGAGATGGTCAAATGAGAAAATTTGGTATCACAACTATGAGAAAACTTGGTATCACAACTATGAGAAAACTTAGGAAATTGGAACCAAACTGGTCTCACAATCCACCTAAAATATTCAAAGAATTGGAACCCTTACAATAAGCAGAAAAGGAAGATATATAGGATAGAAGATCATTCTAGGTCTCTCATCTAAATTTGACATGTGTCCCACTGAAAGAGTCTTCAATCTAGAGTTGTTGAAATTGAACTACCTCATCTACTTGCACTTTGAAAAACATAAATGATGCCAAAATATCTGTTATATCCCCACTTAAAATATGCAAATATCTCATGAGGGAATATCAAGAAATCATCACAATATACACTACGGCTCCAAAAATTTGATCTTTACTTGTCATATTTGCTTTGCCATGAAGATCAACTTGTGTAGTTGCTAGAAAAAACAAATTCCTTCAACTACCTCCAAAACATTCAATTCATCCTTACAATGGTTAAAGGAGTTAAATCAGATGAAAAAAGTATCCAAATCTAATTGAAATTTCATCTGCAACATTAAATTCACACATCCTCTCTGTATAATTTCTACCACAACTCTCCAGATCGCTAGATGAGATTTCTGTGTCCTGGCTTTGAGCTCCACACCATATTTAACTCTCAGTAAGTGTTACCTCCAAATTGCAATCAACTTTAAATTTTACCCATAGATCCTCACCACATCAGGTAGTTCTAATTCAAAAAGCAACAAACTTTATACCTTTAAGATTCAGGCCATGTGTCGCATTACCGCTTACCCACATTCCTTAAATTTCCTGCATCTTAAAATTGTGGGTAAGTGACAACTGTTGATCAAGACAAGATCAATGACTAGGGAATGAAAATTGGTTGACCCACCTTCTTCTTAACACACTAGTAGTCAACCCAATAAAATGCTTCCATCTATACCTTTCCTTCATTGTTGGCACCTTTGAACTGGACCCACAGAATTCTGAGGACACATTTGTGTAACTCACCATAGCAAGATAGTGACGGACGTCGATCTGAGACCAAATCAAAGGTAGAAAAATTGCACAAAGTACCCTAATGAAGTGGTGGGTCCCATACTTTCTATGTCGCATAGACTAAACAACTTGCAACTTTCCATAGCGAGATAGCAAGGACTGTTGATTCGAGATCGATTTGACGATCAGGATCCCTCATATGCTTTATGAATGGGCGTGGGTCCAGGGCACTGATGAAATAAAAAAATATGCACTACTGGCAACAAACCAAAACCTTACTTTTGTCCTAGTCACCTTTCCATGTTGTTTCAAGTCCCACCATGTGTTTATTTATCGGCAAGGTGCTATGTCGCTAACAGCAAGAAGAAAAAGTTTCCTGATAGTGATATAGTGACCTCTAGTGCCATCACTTTTCTTGGTGTATATGTGTATCCCACTAGATGCCATCGTGTGCCAAAACTTTATAATTGATATTTGACGGAGCATTATCTAGGACCCATCTTCTGAAAAAGTTTCTGTAGGATTACTTTTTGTCAAGGCGCTATGTCGCTAATAGCGAGAAACACAAATTTCTTGATAGCGATATAGCGACCTTCGATGACTATGCTTAATTCAGGGCCAAAAAGATAAAGGCAAGTGAATTCATAACCACCTTCATTAATTCTTCTGACATAACAATAAAACTGCACGTCCATCATGCCACTTGGAAAACTTATGGTCATCAGAAAACTTAAAAGTGACTGCCAACCATTACTTTTGGTGAAGGCGCCATGTCGCTAATAGAAAAGTGCTCAATTTTTTTGATAGTGACAAAGTGACTAATCGAAAAAGTTGAGATTTCTGTTGACGCTTTTTGTACTTCAATGTTCTAATTCATTTTTAGGTCCTAATAGGTCAGTCATAAAATGTGATCAAATATTTTTGAAGCAATAAAATCTCCAATCACTGTACCTCCATTTGATGGAACCACCTTTCAACTTAGCAGTAGTCACTATATCGCTAAGGGTAAAACACTTGCATCTTTTCATAGCGAGATAGAAACTTTCGTAGATCTTTTAGGGATAGGGTGGTGAGAAACAAAAAGGAAAAGGGGAGACTCAGGGTGCAAAAAGTTTGAAAAGGATGGAGAATATTTGCATATTTTTAAAAAGGTTTTCATTCCATCAGTAGATCCAGTCTGATTTTTTACCTAGGCAAGGGAAAATTATCATGCGAAAAATCAAACCAACACTTTCCTTAAGGGATTAGTGTAGGAAGTTGTCTCTGCACTTGAGTTTCCTTACAAAAGCATGATATGAAAGATTACACAACTATTTGGTGAAGATTGATTTTGAAAGGAAAAATGATAACAATAACCTATATTTGAGGAATAGTAAAAAAAATTAAGCATTGTTATATAAAATATTTGTTGATGATATTATATTTGGAGGAAGAGAAGCTTTATGCAAATCATTTGCTAATGAAATGAAGAAGGCATTTGAAATGTTAATGTTTGGTGAAATCAAATTCTTTATTGGACTACAAGTGCATCAAATGAAGTTTGGTATTTTTATTACACAATCCAAATATATCAAGGAGATACTAAAGACTTTTGGTATGGAAGATTCCAAGCCAGTGAATACACCTATGTCTACTGGACATAAGCTATCTAAAACTGACAATTCTACTGATGTAAACAAAACCCTATAAGATCCATGATTGAAAAATTGTAATATGTTATTCACAGCAAGCCAGATATTGCTTTGGTAGTTGGGATAGTTGCTAGATTTTCAAAACATCCTGAAGAGAATCACATGATGATAATGAGATATCTAAAAGGTACATAAGACTATGGATTGTATTACAAAAGAAATTATATGTTTGAACTAAGGGTATTTACTAACTCAAATTGGGTAGGAAATATTGATGAAAAAAAAGCATTAGTGGAGGTGCATTCTTTCTAGGAAAGAGATTGGTGTCATGGACAAGCAAGAAACAAAAATGTATATCCCAATCTCTGAAGTCAAGTATGTGGCAGCTACATTACTATTCAAATATTATGTGGACCAAATAGTTACTGAAAGGTATAAAGAAGAAATCAAAGATCCAATGGTTATCTATTGTGATAACACAAGTGCTATCAACATTTCAAAGAATCCAGTGATGCACCCTAACACAAAGCACATTTCTATCAAATATCACTACTTGATGGAACTCATTCAAGACAAATAAGAGAAGCTAGGATATGTGAATGCCAAGGAAAAAATTGCTGACATATTCAAAAAACCCTTACCTAAAGATGCTCATGAATATATTAGAGGTAAATTAGGGGTGATTCCCCTAATAAAATCTACTTAAGTAGGCAAGGTGCATTGTATCACATATACTAATCAGAATATCCTACACAGTAATGCAATACAACTCTACTTTGGGAAGTGCCTAAGGTAGATAATTCAATACAACATAATAGATCAGTCATAGACAGATGAAAAATATTAACCAAACATGCTAAATCTACATAATTTAGATGTATAAATTAAGTCTTTGGCATTGTTGTCAAAGAGGGAGAAATTTAGAAACTTATAGAAAGAGGGAGTAATTACTCAGAGAAAATTCAAAAGAAGAATTGGACTATCAGTAACACAATCTTTTGGATTGTATAGTAACTAAGCTATTACTAGTATTTAAATATTTGAGATATTGCCATCAATTCCAAAGAGGGAGATTGTTGGAAATTTACAATTGGAACAATTGTTATTTTGTCATTGATGTAAAATCTATTGATGAGACATATTGCTACTCAATCTAAATGTCATATCTATTTGATTGAAAAAGAGGATTTGAAAATTTGCTCATAACAATAACACCTAGAGGAAAGGTTGAATTATGAAAAGGAAGTTACAATGAACATTTGATTAGATAGACTTTGATAATGCAAAATGATTGTTTATATCAAGAAAGATAAGAAATGCTGAGTAGGAGTATAAAATACAGTTAGTGCCAAGTAATGCTAGTGTCAACCAAGCTACAGTTAGTTATGAGAAAATCTAGTGCTGAATGAGCATTAGCATTGATCGAGAAAGATAGTTGATGCTGAGCCAAAAATCTTTAAACAAACTGAATATTTTAGTGATGATTGAGTGCCAAAATTTAGAGATTGTTTTTGATTAAGAAAAATAGGTTTTGAAGGGTGCCTGAAACCTTATACATATCTTAAGATTTTCATTAAGAATAGATGCAAAAGTACAATAGAAAAAAGAGGGACCGATCACCCCCCAAACAAAGGGTAACCACTATGACAGAAAAGCCTATCACCAGCCAAAACCAAACATCTAGCTAGGAGGAAAAATTCGAAACTAAAAGATCAGCCTCCAAAAAACTAGTCACTACAAGGGAGGTCACGATTTTCCCTTTGATTTAGAGGCTCCCTTGCATGACCAAAGATTCATTTCTAAAGGAGGAGCAGAGGGCTTAGATTTTTTTTTTTTACCACAATCCAACCATCCTCTACCTTTATTGCCTTGGCAATCCAATCCCTAGAAGAAACTAAACAGTGAAAACCAGGGGAAGCATAAGCAACAATATTCTCCCTAGGAGAGCCCTTAGACAACTCGCCCCCAAAAGGACCAGGAAGAGCATCTGATACAGGGGCAAGGGTAGGAGAGGGAACAAGGTCTAGAATAGAAGTTTGGACTTCCTCCACAACCACTGACTCCAAATATTCGTGAGTAGGGGAAGAGTCATCCATAGGTTCCAAGGGCACATCCATGGATTTAAGCACCGTATAGTGCTCAAAAGAGGCCCCTAACCACCAGGAAGGTGGTCGCCTTGATTTGGTCTTCACAATAGCACAACAAGCAGTAATGTGACTTGTCATATGACATTTTCTATAGCAAAAAGTGATACCTTTGTAATCCAACATTTGGATCTAGGAGCCTTGTAAGGAGTCCAAAAAAATCTTCTCTCTGGAAGGCCTTTTGAGACATCCATCTCTACAAGAATTCATGCACACGTTGAATAGAGAACATTAGAAGTGTCTGAGTCCACATATAAAAAATCATTGATAGCATCCCCAATAGTTTCCAAAATAAAATCTAGCTAGAATGCATTGGGAGATTCGGAAGCCGAACCCAAATAAGGAACCCTATTAAAGGATTTTGTAAGTGGATCAAAATCCATATGCTATAGTTTTTCCATAAGTGGATATCTGTCCTACCATGAAAAACTATTATAACACATAATAGTCTTCCTATCTTTAGCACTTTCAAACTTTACTATGAAGAATCCTTTAGCATTTAGAAAGATGTTGACACCATGGTCTAAAATTGGTTCCCAATGCTTGGAGATCAGCAAGAGAGGGCCAAAAAACCTAAAAATGAAAAATAGTAGTGAGAGAAGAGAACTCTTCTATCATATTAAAAATATCATCAATTTTTTCTTGGTGTAAAAAAACCATTATAGGATTTGAGACACTTACAAGGGAAACTTCACAGGGATGAGAAAGCCTAGAAAAAAGACTGGCATGAGGGACAACACCATGTAGACTAGGTTCAAAGCTAACTAGATTAGCAAAAGTCCTACCCCCAAAAGAGACAAGAGAGGCCAGCCCAGAAGAACCTGCAGCACTTGGAAGAGCAATCGAAGGAAGAGGGGCAGAAGGAGGAGAATGAGCGCCAATAGGAAATGCAGGTGGAAAAACTCTACCCCCCAAAAACTAACACTACAACTAATGAGTCCGCAACATGCTCAAGGGCTCTCATAGTAGCAATAATGGAAGGATTTTGAAATTTGGCTAGAGCACACCCAAATGTGGTGGGCGAAGGAGTAGAGATGGGAGCCATGTTATTCAAATTTGAGGATATGTTAATCTTCAAATTTATTCACCCTTGGTTGTAAGCACTACATGCAAGAAGCTCCACTATTTCACCAAGGGTCAGATAGTAGAGAATGGCCCTATGGGGACTTGAACCTTAGTTGTAGGTCCTACAAGAAAAAAGCCCCACCATTTCACTAAAGGGACAAGCCTAGAATTTAAAGATTTTTGAGTGACAGTATAAGAATGAATTCATGAAAATCATGAGATCAAGTCAACTTAGTTTATTTCTTGGGAGATGTAAACTACATTGAAGATAAGATTGATCGATTGGATCATTGAATTCAAGGAAAGGATTAGGTAAAGACCTAACAAATGAATTCTACAAAAGTTTCTAGAAGAAGATTGAGAAGATGGACATATACAGTGAATCGAGTTGAATCTGATCAGAAACCCTAAGATCTACGATGGATGTAGAAAATGGTAAAGCACAAATTGCCTATTTTTAGAGAGATATAGATCTTAAAAAACTATGTGAATAGTGCTATGGAAGAGTTTTTGTATATGTGTATGTGTGAAGCTTGTATGTGAAGAGAGGCATATAGATCAAGGCTGATTAGAAATGCACAAGTGTGAGTGAATGCAAAGCTAATAGAGAAAGCTCATAGATATAATGCTATTATTCATAAGTACATTAGGGTAGAAGGCTTAAGTGTTGATGAGAAGAGTGGATTTATTGCTTGAAGGGTGTCCAAGAAAATCAAGATAAGAGATGTCAATGGAAGGCTTATCAATAAACCAACATAAGGACCAAACAAAGATCTAAACCTACAAAGGTGACTTGCAATCACACCAATCAAGACCTACTATTTTCTTTCTATTCATTATAAATAGTTTGTATTGAAATCATTTTAATAGAGGTTGACTTAACAATCATTTGAAGACTTAAAAATATGTGTAAATCCTTTAAGTAGGTGATATTCTAAATGGAATAATCAAAGTCTTCTTATAGGGCCACTCCTAATAGGGTGATTCAATCCTCTAACCAGGTCACATTTAATAGTGTTTTTTGTAACATTTAACATGGTTGTCTCCTAACAGAGCTCACTTTGAAAGAGTGAAAAAGAGTGACATGTTTCTGGTGGTTTTTCCCAAATTAGGTTTCTACATAAAATCCTAGCATCAAACTATAATGAATTCTTTATGTGTATTTATATTTGATAATGTTTTCATTATGCAATCCAAGCTATGTTTATGCTAGTTTTACAATATAGACTGAGCAACAACATGATAAGCTAAACAATGAAGTGTTTATTTTTTTATGTTTCAAGTGGTACATATTGACCTTGAGTAATTGATTCATCCCCACTTTCAATTATTCTGAATATTCCTAACAAAGATTACATTTCTCAATATGGTGCAAGAATTATAATTGTTGTTCCTGCAATTAAAGGTGTCTATGGTATAACAAAAGAAGAAGTTATGGTACGTAAGTTTCTAAGAAAATTAATACCTTCTTATCCCATCAGATTGTCTACAATCAACAAGATGAGAATATTTGATAAAGTGAATATTGATGGAATTATCAGTAAGCTTATTTCATTTGAGCTCAATAATGATCATGATACTATTTTGAAGGTTGAAACTACTTTGAATGCTTCTATAGGAAGTTTTCGTACAAGGAAAGGTAAAGAGGTGAGGATTGAATATGATAGTTTGTCTAGTTTCACTAACTATATAGATGCTATTTTGGAGGAAAAGAAAAGACAAGGAGAACTTGAAGAATTGATAACAAGGAGGTTACCTAGAGGAATCGATAAGTACAAAGGAAAATTACCTTAAAATATTTTTTCTCTTGTAACAAGATTGGCCACATTTTTTTTAGGTGCCTAATGAAGGAAAAAACATAGATATGGAAAAATTTAAGAAGTACAAAGAGAAGGCAAAGAAACAATGATCTATGACTATGGATGAAGGTGTAACTAATGAAGAATTTGATGACAATGATGAAGAGGAGATTATTTTTGTTTTTATTGAGGAAAGTCATCCAATAGGAGTCAAAGAAGGTGAAAAAGAACTTGTTTCACACATTAGACAAAATGATGACTATATCATAAATAATGGGTACTAACATCACATGACTGGTGATCAAAGTGAAGTAGTTAAACTCAGTGAATTAGATGATGGTGGTATGAAGTTTGGAAATAGTTCAAATTGCTTGGTGAAAAGCAAAGGTACTATTTTTTTTAATGGACAAGGAAACACATATGATGTCTATCATGTTGAAGGTGACTTATTCAATTGAACAATATAGTTAACAATAATTTGGTTGCTAGGGTTGAACATAGCTAGTTATGGTATAGAAGGTTCCTATCATGTAAACTTTGATAGCTTGGTGAAGGTAAGCAAGACTAATCCAACAAGATGAATGCCACAACTTGTAAAACTGAATAATTTGATGTTTAAAGAGCACCATTTTGGTAAGTTAACTAGTACATCTTTCAAAGGAAAATATTATTCATTAGAAAATATACTTGATTTAGTGCATATTGATTTGTGTGGTCCTATGAGACAAATGAGTTATAGTGGTGATATATATTTTATCTTATTTACCAATGACTAATCAAGAATGATGCTAGTTATATTTCTTAAGGAGAAACCAAATGCATTCAATAAGTTCAAAGATTTTAGAGCACATGTGGAGAAGGAATCAAACATCAAATGAGTTTAAGAACTATTGTAAAAAATATGGTATAAAAATATAGATTTCTTCTTTGAGAGTTGCAGAAAAAAATGGTAATGCAGAGAGGAAGAATATAATAAGTATTGATGCTACAAGGACTATGTTGATACAAGAAGATGTACCAATCTATTGGAGAGAAACAATTGACACTATTGTCTATAATCTAAAATAGGTGGAAGTGAATGAGGGAACTTACAAGACACCCTATGAATTATGTTATAGTGGTTCTCCAAGTGTAAAGCATTTCAAAAAAATTGGGAGTAAATGTTATATAAAAAACATATGATTTTACTGGAAGATTTTATCCCTAAAGTGATGAATGCATATTTTTTGGCTATTCAACTAAGAGAAAGGCTTACAAATATTTTGATATAAGAAATAATAAAATGATTAAAATTTCTAATGTAAGGATTGATGAAGTTTTTGAAAAATCTAAGGAAATAATTAAAAACAAGATATAAGATGATTAGAGAATAGAGTTTATTGAATCAAAAGAGCCTAGACTGATAAAAAATAATAATGAGGAAGTAGTGGAACTGACTGAAGAATAATTTCCTAGGTATGAACTAGTAATCTAAGGGTATGTGAAAAGGAATAATTCTATTAATCAAATAATTGGTGATAAGAATGCAAGTGTGTTGACAAGAAGTAAGGTTAGATAAATCACATGTTTGATATCACAATTTGAACCCAAAACAAACAATGAAGAAATTAAAGATGATGATGGGTACTTGAACTCTTGTGCCAAGGTCCAAAGACAAAAATGTGATCGGTACAAATTGGGTTTTTAGAAATAAATAAATGAGAATGGTGAAGTGATCAGAAAAAAAAAAAAAATTCAGTGTAAGGGTTATGCACAAGAGGTTTGGATTATAGAGAGATATTTTATCTAGTAGCAAGATTGGAAGGCGCTAGGATACTAATTACTTATTCTATATTAAATAAATTTAGATTCTATCAAATGGATATGAAGTCAATGTTCTTGAATATAATTCTAGAAGAGGTTTCTATTGAGCACTAGATAGATTTGCATTGAATAAGGATTAGAACATGATATGAAAACTTCAAAAAACATGGTATGGTCTAAAGAAAGACCCTAAAGCATGATATGAAAGATTACACTCTTATCTCATTAATATTATTTTCAATAGGAATTCTGATGATACTAAAATTTACTTAAAGATTGAAGGTCAAAATATATTAATTGTTGAAGGCTTTGTTGATGACATGATTTTTTGTGGTGATGATGAGATGAGTATGTATTTTTTTGATGACATGAAGGAAAAATTTGAGATTTCACTGGTAGGGGAAATCAAATCCTTAGTATGACTACATGTACCATAGTTAGACAATGGAATATTCATATTCAATCTAAACATATGTAGGAAGTGTTGAAGACCTTTCGCATGGTTTATTCTAAGACAATTGGTACCTTGATGGTTATTGGTTGTGAACTATCCAAGGATGATGAATTTGAGTCTTTTGATGCCACTTTATATAGGTCCATGATAAAAAATATACACTATGTTGTACATAGAAGACTAGATATTTGACAAGAAGTTGGCATTACAAGGTATTAGTCAAATCAGATGAGTCACACATGGCTGTGGTGAAGATAATATTTAGATACCTAAAAGACAATTTGGATTATGGTTTATAATATGCTTATGAAGGTAATTTTTCATTAAGTATTTTTACTAGTGCTAATTGAGTAGGCAATGTTGATGATTGAAAGAGCAGCAGTAGTGGTGCATTCTTTCTAATTGATAGCCCTGCATCTTGGACAAGAAAGAAACAAAATGGTATATCTCAATCTATAAATGAAGAAAAATATGTGGCAATAACTATCAATTAAACACATGTATCTTGGATGAAGAAAATCCTAGCAGGGATTAAGAAGGTAATAAAACCAATGATAATTTATTGTAAGAATACTAATGCGAGAAATATTTATAAGAACTCAATTATGCATTCAAAGACCAAGCACATTTCTATCATCATTTCTTGAGAGAAGAGAATAGGTGCAAGAAAAAGTAGTGAGGTTGTAGTACATTCTAACTAAGAATAAAATTGTAGATCTTTTTACCAAACCACTTCCTAAGGATAGTTTTGAGTACCTTAGAGGTAAGTTAGGGGTCATGCCTCTACTTAATCAGAATTAAGATACACATGTTGCATCAATTTAGTGGGTATTACTATTTTATATTTTCATGGATTGATGTAAATGGGAATACTCCTTAGGGGGAATAGTCAAAATGTTGAAGTCTTGAGAATTACAACAACTTTTTCATTATTGTCAAAAGGAGAGAATGTAAGAATAGATTCAAAGGGGAGATGCAATATGAAGAGAAGATAAACATATGGGGAAAAGTTGATGAGATTATAGAGACTACCTAGAAGAAGTATTTGAACTTGACTATTGATGTTTCTACCCATTGGTGTTTCAAGAAAAAAATTGGTATTTCTTGGTGTGTTTCCATCAATTTACATGTTTGATATCACAATTTGATGCAAGTTACCTTTTGGAAAATATTGGGAATTGGTTTAGTAATGTAAAAACAAAGAAGATAGATTTGATTGGTATGATGTACAAGAATGGAATTAGGCATTGTGATTGGAGATGTTTGGTCTTGATGACACTATTGGAGTGTTACAATCACATGAACATTGGTGATCAATGGGCATAAGAATCTCAATGAAGAACAATCAATTAGATCCTTGGTCAATGAAGATAGATCAATTTGTGAAGTTAACCGAGGATTATAAAATATGTGATAACATACCATGTCAAAGATGACATGAAATTTTAGGTTTGATTATTATTGGTCAATGAGATTGATAATTCATGAAGAGGCTCATGAACATAGGGAAGTGTAATATGTTTGAATTTATGTTGTCAAATCAAAGTGTTAGTGGTTTCTGATGATAATGCAAGATGGAAAATAACTCCAACTTATTTAGCAAATTTCTATAGAGGGAATTTTGAATTTTAAAAGTAACTTTGAGGAAGTTGTATGCCCTAATTACTGTAAATGAATTATATCATTTTATAATGTACTTTTTCATGCATGAGTGAAAAAATAAGCAACAAAGCTTGTGTGTACAAGATAGATAGATAATGAATCATGATGTGCAATTCAGAGGAGAAGTTAATATACAAGTGAGAAAGAAGTGTGAGCCTAATTGGGTCTATAAAAGTAATGAATTAGTGCTATTTTCCATATCAAACTTTTTATTTTCCCCTAAGAGTTGTATCAAGTTAAATCCCTTAACTTGGTAGATCCCAACCAATCTTTACTATAAATACTTTAATAGGGTGACACTTTAGCTAGTGTTTGAAGTCATCTCAGAAGGCTATTCACTACAAATACCTTGACACAATGACACTTTATCTAACTTTTGAAGTCATCTTACAAGGTTAATCCTAATAGGGTAAAGCTCCTAACAGGTCTAGAGGTAAATCCCTTAATCGAGTGACTCCTAGATATGTCTATTCTTAACTAGATTTTATTGCAAGCTCCTAATAAAGACAAGCTCTTAACCAAACATACTTCAAAATAGTACTTTCTTACTTGTGGGCATAATTTCCATCATGATTTTTTCCTTTTGGGTTCCATGTGAAAAATACTTGTGTTAAATGTTAAATTCATGTGGATTCTTATTTCTTGGTGCATGTTTTATTATAAGTAAAGGTTATTTATTGCATACATGTGGTAAGATTTTAAAGGATAAATTGATCAAAATTGATTTATGTTTATTGGAAGATTATTAATTCACCCCTCCTCCTAGTAATCTTAGGACCCGATTATTCCAACAAAATCTTAATTATGATATTATGTAATTGAGATAGAGATAATCTACATATTAAAAAAGAATGGAGAACATCTTATTAAGTATAATCTCTTTAACTAACTAAAATGTTGCAACATAAAATTAGAAATGGACGATAAAGGCATTCATTAAGTTCTAACACATGATATTAAGTTATACCTACATTATGAGATTAAAATATATTATTCCACATTTCTACTATTTTTAATATAGTTTGTGTTAAGAAATTATAGTATTCTTTATTTATCTTTTCAAATTATAGATTTTTCTTATGTAGAACATAACCATTTTGATTATTATAGTATTATTTATTTATTAATTTATTGATTATAGATTTTTATTCTTTTGTTTACTATATTTTTAAACTCTATTTTTCTATAAATTTTGATATTACTTCTAATTTAATTGTATTTTATTTATTTATTCAACAATTTAGTTAATACTTTGCAATCCATCATTAGGATGTATATTTGTGTTTCTATATATTACTACTTCCGTTAGACTAGCACTAAATTGAATTCACTTAATCTTTGATTTCTTATTAATTACTTGGTTTTATACCAATCATAATCCAATTTATAAAATTAACTTGTGAAATTTCTATTTTATAATTTATAAAAATAAAATTTCTTCAATGTGATTGACCAAAATCTTTTAAGTTTTATATGAGCAAATGTCTATGAATAATAGAGTTTTATGCTTATAGAGATTTGATTGTTTAAAAAAAATACAAGATATATCATTTTTCAAATACTATATGTCAAAATATAATAATGAAATCATGTAACTATTATGTAGAAATTTAGATTTCCCCTTGAAAACTAATAAAGTAAAAACATAGGAAAGATAGTTTTCTATTGTATTTTACATAATTAAAATAAATAATTATATATATATATTTTTTGGTTAGTTATTTCTTTTGACTAGAGCTTTGAACTAGATGGATCATAGTGGAGGAACCCATTCCCATGGTTAAATTATAACTTTCAGACATTTACACCTATAGATTTCTCTCAACTCTCCATACAATGTCCTTCATCCCTCTATACTCCCAAAAACCCTCTTTAATTCTTCATAGGTCACTCCTTATTTCTCTAATTTTATTCTCATGAACCAATTCCCAAGATGGATATTAATGTGGTATTGTTCATCTATTGAGCTTGCGCCTTATGGGGATCTTTGTGTGTTCATCCACTTATTTTTTTCTACTTCAACATGTGTTCACCACCCATGCCCTACCATCCCATTCACTATTACCTCCACCCCTATAATCCTTGTGCAATATTTCTACCTCCAATTTCAACACCCAACTATTGTACACCATGACCACTTCAATCCCTGATCTCTATCCATACTCCTTCCATCTCATCCTCTTTTTCTTCCACCCTATAATCTACTCTCCCACATCTCCATGCTCTATTTAAAATCTAGCACCAAACTCCACCTCCATACACTATATCAACTCAAAATCCCCTTTTCCCTCTTAGCACACTTTCCTACACCTCTAGCTTCCCATCAAGTTGTATTCTCTTGTGTAGGGTCACTGTTCCCTTCCATTGTGTCCTCCTATCACCACTAGCCACCATTCCACCACTAGTACCCTTTCCATCATGCAAATTGAAATGATTGAACCTCTCAACAATACCTTTATGTGATTTGAATTGGCAATGACCCTATTAACAAGGGATCACAACACTTGTTGTGATGCGAGATCATGCCCTAATTAGATAATTTCTTACTAGCATTACCATTAATACTTTATTGTAATTCAAATGAGTTTAGCCATAAATAGTTACATGTGTGTGTATATATATTCTTAACATGTATTTTTATATCAATATTACATAATAATATATATCATACTATTTTAAATTTTTTTATCAATAATTTAAATTTGAAGCGTCTTATTCCTAGAGGGTTTACAGGGTACCAAATTTGGTGTTATGTGTTATTGCATATGTTTAGTTTATGTTCATTTATATGTTTACATGCATGCAGTTTACTTTTCAATTATATGCTTAAAAGATTGAAAAAGGTTAAAAGTGCGGTACTTCTAATTCACCTCCTCCCCACCCCCCCCCCCCCCCCCCCCCTCCCCCCCCCCCCCCTCAGAAGTACTCTTCCCATTTTGAACATTCCAACAATTGGTATTAGAGAAAAGGTTCCCACAAGGAGAAGCCTAATAGCTTAGAGAAAAGTTTTGAAGATGGAAGTCTTCAAACTTGGGAAGATCATAGACAATCATGTGATTGATGTGCACCTAGCTCTACACAAAGTGGAAGAAGCTAGAGAAGAATTGAGAAAGTCCTTCAAAAGAAGGAAGGAGATAGCCATAGCTGAAAATGACATACACTACAAGGATATTGATACTACACAAGTGTTCTCAAATGGAGATTCCAAGGAATTTGATGTAGCAATGGTAGAACTGATGGAGAAGAATAGAGCACAAGATGAAGAAATCAGATTACTCAAGCTTGAACAAGAATCACAAGCTATAATACTTTGTGAAGTGACTGAACAAAAGAAGAGAGCCATTCAAGACAAGTCCATGATAGAAGATGACAAGAGAAATCTTACCAATAGACTAAAGGAGAAGAAAATTTATTTTGAAAGGATCTCAAACATGTAGCTAGACACTTTCAACCAAATGATGAATGCTCATCATGAGCTAAACATGAAAGACATTGAGATTTCCACCTTGAAGATGTAGAATAAAAAATTATAGAATAAATTGAAAAGAGAAAAGGAGATAGCAAAAGGCTACAAAAAACCCAATGAGGCTATCAAGTACTTTGAGCAACTACTGAAATCACCAAGGGCTAGTAATGATACTTCAGGACTTGGTTACAGTAGCACTGAAAAGGGAGAATCATCCAAAACTATAGAAGAAAGGAGTAACAAAGGTAAAAACACTAAACCTACTTGTAATTTTTGTGGTAAAAAGGGACATACCTCTAACATGTGTAAGAGCAAGAATAGCCATCAACATGATAAGCCTACCAATGCAAGCTTTTGTCACAAGTGAAAAAAACAAGGACATCAAGCACATGAATGTAGAACCAAGACTATGAGGACACAAAGATTTGAAGGTCATTACTACAATTGAAAAAAGTATGGACATAGAACATTTGAATGTAGATCAAAGCCTTTATGGACACCTAATCAGCTAACAAGAGGAAACAACCATGGCCATCACTACAATTGGGACTATAATACCATGTATAGCTATCACTATTGTCAGGAGTATGGATACATTCCTAAAAATTGCCTAAGGACACATTTTAGAGGAAGTTATAGCAGATGGCTAAGCCAAACTACATGTTTCAATTGCTTGAAAATTGGTCATATCAATAGGAATTTCTCAACAAAGTCAAAAGCACCCAAGAAAAAAGTCAACAAAGGAAAAGAGAAGGTTGATGTTGAACAAATAAGAGGGAAAATGAACAAGACTTGGAAAAAGAAAGGTGAGTGCCACACATCAAATGGAGAGATCACTTCACCCAAAAGGTCAAGTGATCACACTTCATACAACTAAGAAAAAGAAAGGTGTATGAGACTGATATACAAAGTCAAATCATACATCAATTCCAAAGAACAAAGGAGTACTTTAGAGAAGAAATTAGCATGAGAAAAGATGCCAAGCAAAATTTTGAAGAAGCTACCGAGTTACACTCAGATGCCAAGTAAAGCTCCAATGGATGCTGAGTTTCTAATAGCTGTTGAGCTAATAATAGAAGCCAATTAAAGTAGAAGTCTAGTGGAGGCCGAGTAAATGAAATACAATGGGAGCCAAGTTATGATGAAACTGTTGGGTATACATTTTTGCACAAGGTCAATGGTAGGAATCCATTGCGTAATTCCTCTCTTGAAAAACAAATCTTTTTAAGGATCTGCTCCAAGGTTCAGTATTTGTCTTGCAATGTACCAAAATCCACTCAGTAGAAGATAAATATGAGTGTTCACAAGGAGGCCTTTGCTGGTTCTAAAAACTCTCTTATCTCAAAATTGAAGTAAACCTATTTGCTATCTCAAAATATCACACCAAAAGAACAATATTTTTGTATTTTTTATTTTTTAATGCATGCAACTACCAATGCAACTAAAATGTGTTCCTTTTCCAACAAGGGGTTAGCAAAGAAAATAATGAAACTGAAAGAAAAATAATGTGAAATCAAATGACTTGAAATTGAAATTCCTAAATGGACATAAGCTACAAAACACATGCTGCAAGTTAAACCTTCGAAGAAATCGGTAGGAAACCAATGAAAATAGGAGCAACGCTTCCTAGAATCCACTGATATAATCATCAGTGAGAATCTTTAACAAATCAAATGATGTTTCAATCTTCATCAAATCGCAAGGCCACATAAAGTGCGCTCATGCGAGACAAAAAGCTTGGTAGACACAATCAGGTGATCTCTTCTCGAGCTCGTTACATCAGTGGAATTCATATATCTGTAGCAAACACCAGAAATAAAAGATCACACAACTAGAAACAACACAATAAACCTTTGGCTCAATCACAATCTCATGAATAAAATCCACAAAAAAATGACACATTCAGGCAAGAATAACTACACTCCAAATGTGAGCACTAAAAGCATAATTTTATTCCATAATAACGGCGGCCCTTCTTACATTTTATAATGGGGTATTTATAAGAAATCATCTCCTCAATTTGTGTTGAGAGTGAGAGATATAATCTTCATACAATAAAATGCTTTTAAAACATTTAAACAAACTAAATATATACAAACTGACAATCTAACTAGTGCTTAGAGGGACTCCATCCATATTTTATTCATTAATTGGATGCATGAGCCCTTTACATGCAAAAAAAGAAAGAAAGCATGAGAGAGAAAGTAGGAGGAAGCCATTAGTCGAGGTAGAAGTGCATGGAGACATCAAAAATGGAAAGTGGACCTTTACTTGATGTGTGTTGGAGTTAACTTGCCATCAAAATGTGCACTTGATGCATCGAAAGTGCTATTTTTGGAACTAGTAGTCAATTGTTGATGCACCTTTGAATTGCGGAGCTGCTAACCTGTAGAGCCATAGAGCTACAGATCTACAGAGTTGCAGATTTGTGGAGCTGCGAACCTTGACTGGGTCAAAATCTCAAAATTTTACTAAGTGTCAAAATTGAAATTATAGCATCTAGGTTTTGTTCATCTTTATCCTAAAGCTATGTTTGGATGTTTTCCCTTGAATTTGTCTATCATCTCAGTAATCTTAGTAGCATCTAGAAGATCCAAAGCCTCATACTTGTCCTTGACCTTTTGTCTATAGTTGTCCACCTCAAATCGAGTCTCTGCAAAATCTCCAAGTTTGGTGTCCAACTCTAACAATGCTTCCTCTGTCTTGAAGGCTTGTCTGATGTCTTCATCACTAGATGCCTCCTGCAAAGTCTTCCTAAAATTTTCAATGACTACCTCAATAGGCAATAGCTTCTCTCATTCTTCATCTTCAAAAATGTCCAAGCATGCATCACTGTACAACTTTTTTGCTTCCAAAATTCACTCTTGGGCTTGGTCCTTGAGCCTATGTATCTCATTATGCAATGTTTCCATCACTTTATTTCCGTCTACAATCTTTAATATCCAATCATCTATCTTGTCTAACTCCTCTCTTGTATATACATCAATCAAAATGCGGTACCTTTGCCCTTTTATGGCTTGTAGAGTTTGTAAATCCTTGATCCATGCCTGTACCTCATCCATGATATTGAAGTCCTACCTCAAAATTTCCACAATCTTATCAACATTTTCTTGCATAGCATGCAAAAACTTCAAACTTCCTGTGATTATAGTGACACCTTTATCCTCAAGGCTGTCTCACCAATCCTGACAAGCTTTAAAAAATGGACTGAGTCATACACCTTCCCCTTCTCTAAGAATGGTATTCAAAGTCTCCTTAGGGCATTCAAAATCAAGAGGACCAATAACATCAGCTAGATATCCCTTTATGATCTCAACTTGCCTTTGAAGTGTTCTAATTTTAATCTCATCCTATTTCATATGGCTAAGAACCTCCTTGACTCCCATAGTCATCATCTATTGGGATGTATCCCATGTAGGCTTTCCTAACATAATATCTTTCACTTCATAGTCCTCAAGACTAATAACTTCTACAGCTGTACCTTGCAGAGGGTGAGCCACTTGTGCAAATAAGTCCTGGTTTCGCATAGTAGTGACAAATGCAAATGGCATTGCATCATGTAATGGAGACTCAGGCTTGTTCAAAATCTCTACAATGTCACAAATATCACCCTCTGAAGCATAGAATTGATGCTTGACACTTCTCATTATTTCTTTCCGAAACCATCTTGGGATATGTATTTCTATAGCCTTGGCTATAGATGATGAAGGGATGTATTCCACTACCTCCTTTCCTCTATCGCTCTTGCTTGGAGTCTCTTGTTGTGAGGACTCTTCTTCAGTAGTCTCAATTTCTATAGATCTTGTAGTTTGATCCTCAACTTCCTAAGAAGGTTGTTGTATAGATTATACTATCTGTGCCTCTTTTGATGGCTCATTAGTAACCCTTGGTTCTCATTGCTTTTGTAATGACGATTCCTTTTGAACATGTTCTTCTTTAGAACTCGAGGGTGGAGGTATTACTGAACCCTTATCTACCATCATGACCCTAGGTGGAGATGGAGGAGTGAGATGAGGACCTTGTGTCTTAGGTGGCATCTACGTCCAATCTTTCTCTTGAAGTTCACCTATAGGGGTATCTTTGATCTTATCTCCAACTAACTCTATACCCACGAGCATGAAATCAAAATTCAGGATGGAGAGAACATCATCACCTTGCTCCCTTTTCTCATTCACCCATCGCTATACTTCATCTTTTGAAGAAGAGAGTTCTACCATTTCAGCTTGGGTGGGTGGTGGGGTATTTGTGGCACTCTTCCTTCTTTCCAATTCTGTGGCTTTCACCAGTCAAGTTCTCCTTTGTAGAGATACTTGCTCCTCCTCTTCATTTGATTTCATTTTCCCCTCATCTGATTCTTTCTCTAGAATGGTCTCAAGAATAGATGGATTAGGCACTAATCTTTTATGAACTCTTTTCCTCTTGTTCATTCTAACCTTGATCCTCTTTTTTTTCTGTGGAACCATAGGAGAAGTGGGGTCTTCATGCACCGGAGGAATGGAGGTCTCTAGAATTTCTCCCTCTTTTTGTTGACTTCACAAAATAGGAGGCAATGGAAATTAAATCTGGATATGAGAAGCTCCACCATCCTAGGGTTCTTGGGGACTTGATTCTTGTTGCTAGAAAGGGACCTGTTCTTCAACATGCTCTACCTAAAACCTCTGAGGAGAGGTTCTCTTCCTTTTTCCTTTCCTCTCCGAAAGGTGGTAGTATCCCAATAGATGATCAAGCTAGTAGACTATTTCAAGCTGCAAATATAGGAACTGCGACTTTCCTTCCCTTACCCCTTTTTGGGTGAGCATGTGCATGGAAGATCACTGTATCCAAAATTGGGTCAAGTGGAAAGGATTTCTTGATCGAACTCTTTGTCATTCGAATGACATGTCTTGCTCGATGATTAATATCATCTCCTTCCTCTCTATCAACTTCTACATTCAGAATGGGTCTCTCACCAACTTTATCTGCATTGAATAGGGGATCCAATAGCTCATGTGTGTCCTATAGCCTTATCTCATTAGGGATAGTCAAATGGAGAGTCATCTCTACTAAATACAAAGTCATCCTACAATAGTCTCTGATGTGGACATTGTAGTCATCTGTCGTCATGCAATGACCTTCAATGGAATCCTCATGATAGAAGTCTTTCCCTACCAAGTTTACCACTTTACCAACATTGTCAAAATATGGTT
This sequence comes from Cupressus sempervirens, assembly GCA_028749045.1. Lineage (NCBI taxonomy): Eukaryota > Viridiplantae > Streptophyta > Pinopsida > Cupressales > Cupressaceae > Cupressus > Cupressus sempervirens. Next base: position 736,670,503 of record CM053793.1, read on the forward strand.
GAGGAGAATTATATTCTTCTAGGGGATAGTTCTCCCATTCCCAATCAAAAGTTAGGATATCCTACTTCTTCTTCACCTGATATGCTCCTACAACTAATGGCCAATTCTAGCAAGGTCTCCACTGTCTTTTAATTATCTCGTAAGCTAACTCAATCTACCAAGATATTTCCATCAGGATCAACTTGTCACTTGGGTAACTTGGGAGTTTCTTCAGATTGATGGATGCACCACCTACTTGAATGTATGTGAATGTTTGGAACTAGATGAAATATGCACCGAGAGCTATGATCTGCGACTTGGCTTCATTGGAAAATCTCTTCCCATAATCCCCTTCGATGAATCAAATGATCACAAAGATGAAGGCATTGTTTACAATTCTGTACTCCTTGCTCTACAGTGAGAGCTTCTTCTTCACCAGTCGAGGATAAACTATATATGGCCATGAATTAGAGTCCTGCATACTGCCCCTTTTGTACAACCTGAGATAGTTGGTTGCCCTTGCTACAAGTAGATACACCATATAAGAAGTCATGTAGAACTTCTTCTTGTCCTTTACCATTCGCAACTGATCACACAAGTTCTCACTAAGTGTGGTGGCCCAATCTAGTGGCATCTTTGCATGTCTGATGGTCTCAATGAAATTGACCATGAATGGAGCGAGATGACCTACTGTAAGCAAACCCATGACTCTGCTCAAAAGAATGATTGAATATCTAATGCCATCCTTCATGTATCCTCAATTCATATCCACTTTGCTGATTGTCTTTCCTTGAGGTGGCTTCTCAATGAAGTATAAGGAATATATGATGTCAATGGCCTCCTAGTAATGATCTTTATGCCACCTCTCAGCTACTTCATATGAAATTCTGATGAATTGATCAGCTCTGGGCAGATGGAAAACCCTCTCAATGTTATTAGGTCACAGATCCAAGACCACTTCCCCATTGACACTCTTTACCACCCTTTCATTAGGAACAAAATGCTGAGATAGGGTCATAATCAATTTAGCTGACTACATGGTCCCAGGATGTGATGCTACATTTACTAACCTCAAGGATGACCTTTTGGTCAGACTATTACAAACTCTTAGGAACTCTCCCAAGTTCGTGTGTGCAAGGTCCGTGTCTTTGATCTTAGTGTATTCATCATGTAATCATGATTTTGGGGTTACACCTTGGAACTTATAAACAACTAAAATCACTACTGATCTGGATGTGGATGCCATCTGATTATATTACTTGCGCATCATGGAAAAAAAAACACGATCAATTGTTGTATAGAAAAAAAGATTTAAAAAAAAAATATAAGAGAAAAAAAATGTCCCCCTTAGGGACTTATTTGTTTTTTTTTTTTTTTGTTAAATTTTTGTTTATTTTTTTTAAATTTTTTTTTTAACACCTTTTTGCAAAGAAAAATATATATATTTAAAAAAAGTTTGAATGATGGACATGGGCATGTGCGCATGCATGCATTGCATTGGCACCTCAAAGGGGGCCACGTGGGCGTTGTGCCCAGCGCTGTGAGGGCACTAGCTCGGGTGTCACGAGCAGTGGCATGAAGGCAAAGGCATCGCATGGGCATTGCATGCGCCCAAAAAAGGGTGCCACATGCGCAGTGCCACATGCTATAGTGGTACACCGCGTGCACTCAAAAGGGCACTGCGTGCAAGTGCACTGTGTGGGCATCATGCACACACCCAAAAAAGGGTGCTTCTTATGGTGCTACATGCACATTTCCACATGCCACAGTAGTGTGCCGTGTAGGCACAACGCACATGCCCAAAAGGGTGCCATGCACAAGTGCATTGCGTGCCCATGAGGGTGTGCAACAAATGAAGGAAAAAGGGGGGGGTGTTCTTACCTCTCCCTAATTGATCTCATGTGAGAAATGAATGAAACAAAGGGGGAGGGAGGGTTTTATAATCCTCTCTCTCCCTCTTGCAAAATGTAAAGTGCACCGTGCCTCGATGCATGTACGCGCACAGGAGAGGGGAGTTTTTTTTTTTCTTTTTTCGATGCAACTTTAAAGAAATTTATTTCTCTTGATTCTCAAACTGAGCATTTGGAAGTTGACAAAAAAAAGGGGGTCCTCATTCCTAGCTAGGAATGGGGCATGTGTTGTGAATACCACAATAGAAACCTTCAAGTTCCAAGTTTACACCTATATGCACGAAGCATTTAATGCTATGTCTTTGAAAGGTATAAGGTTGATTTTTGTTCATTTTCATACCATTTGAACACAGACCAAAGATGATAAGAGTGAAGAAGTGATCAAGTAGCAACCTAACAACCATTTGCATGGATTCCAATAGCAGTTTAGCACAAACTTATCGATTTAAAAGTATTTATCAAGTGCCAAGCTACATAGAGTTAAAGTTTTAGTATATTTAAAACCCTAGTTCAATAAAATGGCCTCTAGTTCAAGAAACCCCAAAGAAAAGGAAGATAATGAGATCTAGTTAGTTAGCAATGAAGTCAAGCAACCCAAATTTAGGCCAATCCTTGAAGTTGCCTACGGAAATGACCCAGTTGGCACATTATCCATTATCCCACCTAAGGTTGTCATGGTTCAAGATGTAAGAAAGTGCTACAACTACAAAATTGGTGTCATAGGTGATCTAGAAATCTTCCATGCCTATGATAAGTCATGTGATAATGGGATATTGAAGGACGAGTTCTAGATTGTTGAGAAGAAGGGTCTGACCAAAACCCTAGTTTTCCCTACGGTGTTTAAGACTGAATGGATTCGCATTTTTTTGAGCCAAATTCATGATGGATGTCTATGTCTAGAGATAGGACCTATTAAGATCACAAAGAGAATAGTGCATAGGGTTATAGGATTCCCAACCCTAGATTGGCCAAAGACCTTGAGAAGTGACAGAAAGGAGGTTATTGAGAAGAATACAGGTGCAAAATGGAACAATAGGGGAATGACCATAGATACTGTAACTGAACCCCTACTTGACTTTGCTATGAGAATAATTTCACACAAATTCTATCAATCTAGCAGACTAATAGTGTACCTTGTATAGCTGTTGATGTAGCTTACAAGTTGGTGAAGAAAGATCATACCTATGATCTGGTAGAGCTAATTCTTCAACAAATTAATGAAAATTTGGGAGCTATAAGAATATCCAAGGAAGCTCAATGCAAATTTGGATCAGTATTAGTCTGCATATTCTTTTATGTGATGGAAGAATTCCCTTCAATTGGGAAGGTAAATTGGAATTCCAACAAGACTCCAGTCACCCAAATTAATGAATTCATTGATTAGATGGGAGATAACTTTGAGGCTTAGATGACTAGTTACTTTGAAGACTTTAAGAAGTCTATGAAGCAGAGAATGAGAATACTAGTCTCATTAGTAGAGAAACATGTCAATGATATATGCTTCTTAGTTGACATTGACTACACCTACATCCAAGTAGCAATACCAAGAGTAAGATGGCTAAGGCCATTAGGATATGAGCTTGATGTAGATGAAGCCTCAACATCAATCATAATATTTCTAGTAGAAGAGATAGACAAAAAGGCTCCTCACTTTGGGACATATGATGTTTTTAAGTCCAAAGTTGAGACTGAATTGAAAACAACTTCTATTATTAAGAAGAAAGATAAAATGGTAAGGAAAATACAGAATACATTTGGAGCAAGCATTGAAGGAGAAGCAGGTGAAGAAGAAGTAGAAGAATTAGAAGGAGAAAGTGAAGAAGAAGGAGAGCAAGGGCAAGGCCTAGAAGAGATGACACAAGGCCTAGGAGAAGACAAGGAGGAAGGTGCCAAGGGAGAAGAAGCTAAGGAAGCACCTACACCTAGCAAGAAAAAGAATAGAAAGGAAAAAACTTAGCCTATAGCTCAGCCCAAGCATAAAAAGGTTACTAAACCAACTCAAACCAAACCAGCTCCAACAACAAGGGCCACTACAAGAGCATCTACTCAAAAGGCTAAAGAGGCATCAAAAGAGAAGAAGAAAGCCACTATATAGCCTGATGAAGGCCCTAAGAAGAGAGGAAGGTATGTGGCATAGCCAGATACAAATGATGAAGAGTGAACAAAGTTAGAGGACATTAGCCAATTTAAAGTGGTAAGTCATCCTCCAAAATCTGCAATTGACAAACTTTGTAATAAGATTAAAAATGTAGATTTGAATGATTTAAAATCTCTTCATTTCAATAAGCTTAGTAGGGAAGAATAGAATAAAGTAGAGGAATCAGTGTATGCCATGATGGCAGAATTTAAAAATAGACCTCTAGAGCTTGACAATACTATGCCAAAGGAACTATATAAAATAGTTGAGAATAAGTGGCATTATTGTCTAAACATGGAAAGGGAGATTAGAGAATCTACCCTAGCTCAAGTGAAGCCTGACATGACAAAGGCTCAAATAACCAAGGAAAATAAGAAACATAGTGGCAAGTTTGCACCCAAGTACAGAGCCTTTTGCATCCTTCAAAACAATGTTGAGGATGTTGTGAATAAATCCACACAATTGTGGAAAACAATTTATAAAATTACAAATGATAAAGTAGAGGAAACCAATAAGGCAAAAACTAGTGCCAAAGAGAAGGTATAGGAAAAGAAAGCAAAAGAATAGAAATGAGAGGTAGAGGCAAAGGAAACAAAAAAGAAAGAAGAAGAAAAGAAAGAGGAGGAAAAGAAAGATGAGGAAGAAAGAGGAGAGGAAGAGAATAAGGAGAAATAAGAAGACAAATTAGCTTAGGGAGAAGAAATGGCAATAGTTGATCAATAGCAAGAAGATGAACAGAGTGTGCAAGACACACAAATGCCACCTCCTAGCCCTCCCCACACAACCATTACACCTACAGAGATAATAATCATCAAGGATGTTCCTGAAAAGTTAGCTCAGAATATTAATCCACTAACTACAAAGGATCTCTCCAAGATCCTTCACCAATCCACTCTACATGCACAGATCTGCGCAAGCCCCTGTATTGGTGAGTGTTGATGAGTTACAAAAGGTAGTAGCTGCACCACAAAAGGAAAAGATGAAACCAAAGGTATCACCTTTCACATACAAAACTACCAGGACTAAAGTTCTGGTGCTTCCACCACCACCTCCACAAAGTGCAACAAGTGATACTGATCAGATGTCGAGTGCAGAGGAAAGGAAGATAGATGAAAAAGAGGATACAACAAAAGAAAAGAAGCAGACCACAATTCAGATATTGGTAGAACTACCAAAGACTGACACTCCTACAAAGACCATTTAGAAGTTGAGCACTAAAGCCACTCCCTTGCAATTTTCAACTCCAGGCTTGAGTTCAACTAGAGTGGATAGGGTATTTTACTATGGAGACCTTGAATCAGATGAAGAAATTGTTATACCCTCCTATGATTCCAAGACTATCACAATAGCACAAGTGCTTGAATGCAAAATGCATTAGATAGAAGGATGAGGCAAAAAATATTGAGGAAGGAGTCCAAACATAAGCAAGCACTTCATGACATAAATGACATCTTTCTAGATGCCTTCAGCTTACAGTCACCAGATGAAGCAAAGCCAACAATAGAGTAACTATCAGATATAGTTGACCAGGTAACAAACGAAGACTAGGATACCAATGTTAAACTCATGGAATGGTCAGAAAGAAAATTTCAAGGAAAGGTAAATGAAAAGATATCAAGTGGAATAACACTTGAACAAATAGAGTTGGCCAAGAAAATAGATAAGGTCAAAATTTTCCTTGAAACCATTTTTTCATTGTATAGAAAGTTGTGTGATTTTTCCAATTTCACACAAGAAACAAATCAAAGAATAATGAGCTTGGAAAGAAACTTGAAAATCTCTAGCATGCAATTACCTAGAGATCTAGCTCAAAGTGAGAAGCATTTTGCACAATCACTTCACACACGAAGCAAGTTAGCTGTACTAACAACAAAGGAAGCCAATATTAAGGCTAAATCAATGCAAATTCAGTCCTCCATAACCCCTCATTTAGAAGTCCTCCACAAGGAGAAAGTGTATGCTAAATTTTTTTTAAAGAAAGATCCAAATATTTCTATACTTGATGGACTAGTACACCTTGCTGTAGAGACTGCCATCCAACACAAGTCACTTGACATTGCCTTGGAGAATTGGGATGTAGCTCTGAAAACAATAATGAAGGTAAATAGTAATTTTTTGGCTAAGTATGGTATTACTCCTTAGAACCCTTTGACATTAGTGTCAAAAAGGGGGAGATATATGTTTTAGGGGAGATATAAAGGAGATATAACTAAGGGGGAGAATACTATAAATTTTTGGTAGGAAAAAAAGGGCAGAGATAAGTAATAAGACAAAGTGAGGGGGAGATACAAAATTTTGATAAGCATATGGAAGATCACATACAGAATGCAGGAACAGGGAAAAAGAAAGAGAGTATTGTTGTGGTATCCACAACACACGCCCCATTCCTCACTAGGAATGGGGAACCCCTACTTTTTTTGACTCTCAGACTCATAGTTTCGGAGTTGGGAGAAGAAATCTTGATTAAATAAGTTAGAGTCAAAAAATCAAAAGTCCAAAAAAAAAAAAAAATCTCGCGCGCACGCGCATATCGAGGCACGTGTGCTTTGCAAAGACAAAGAAGGAAGGGAGGTTATAAAACTGCCTTCCCCCTTTTTTCACTTAATTTTTTTTTAGAATGCTGAGAGGAAGGTATGAAACCTCCCCCCCTCCATCCCCATGAAGTTTTTGCGCTTGCACGCACGCGCAGGAGAAGAAGTGCGTGACATGCGCCCTTTTTGATGCGCACGCATTGCCGCGGCACCTTTCTGGGTGCATGCATGATGCTGCCATTGTGCCCTTCTAGGCGTGCTTGGGCGACGCTGTTGCCATGCCTTGGGATGCCCGCGGCTCGGCGCTACAACCTTTTTGCACGTGTGCACTGCTGCTGCCGTGCCCCTTTAGGCCGTGTGCAGTCGCCCCCGTGTACCCTTTTTGGACGTGTGGAGACGTGGTTGTGGCATGCACCTTTTGAGCCACACGTGGCCATCGCTACATGTGCCCTTTTGGACATGCACATGTGGCCACCGCCACGCCCTTTTGGGCACACTCGCAAGCACCACCGCGACCGCCGCCATGCCCTTTAGGCCGGTGTCGCGGCGTTTTAACCCCTTCTTTTTTTTTGTTTTTTTTTTTTTTTAAAGATAATTTTAATTTAATTAAATTATTATTTTTGTGTAAAGTCAAAAACCAAAAAATAAATTTAAAATTAAAAAAAAAAAAAAAAAAAATTAAAACAAATAAAATAAGTTCTAAAAGTTCATTTTAAAAATATTTTATATGTATCCAGTAATTAATCATTCTTTTTCTTTGTGACGTGCAAGTAATATAATCAAATGGCATCCACATCCGGATCAACAACAAAGCCATTTGTGTACAAGTTCCAAGGCATAACCCCGAAGTCACAATTGCACGATGAACACTTTAAGATCAAAGACACAAAACTTGGACACACAGACTTCAGAGAGTTTTTGAGGATTTGTAACAACCCAACTGAAAGATCTTCTTTGAGATCCACCTTAATCTGGTCTGGATTGGTAAATGTAGCATCACATCCTGGGACCATTCAGTTAGCTGAATTGATTATGACCTTATCTCGACATTTTGTTCCTGAGGAAAGGGTGGTAAAGAGCGTCACTAGGGAAGTGGTCTTAGATCTACGACCTGATAATATCGAGAGAGTTTTTCACTTACCTAGAGCTGATCGGTTTATCAAGATTTCATATGAAATAGATGAGAGGTGGCATAAGGATCATCACCAGGAGGCCATTGATGTCATATATTCCTCATACTTCATTGAGAAGCCATCTCAGGGAAAGACAATCAGTAAAGTAGATATGGCTCGAGGATACATGAAGGATGACATTGGATATTCAATCATTCTCCTGAGTAGAGTTATGGGATTGCCTATAGTAGGTCATCTCACTCCATTCATGGTTAACTTCATTGAAACCATCAGACACGCAAAGATGCCACTAGATTGGGCCACCACACTTAGTGAGAACTTGTGTGATCAGTTGCAGACAGTAAAGGACAAGAAGAAGTTCTATATGACTTCTTATGTGGTATATCTACTTGTAGCAAGAGCCACCGACTATCTCGGGTTGTACAAGAAGGGCAGTATGTAGGATCCTAATGCATGGTCATATATAGTTTATCCTTAGCTAGTTAAGAAGAAGCTCTCGCCACAAAGCAAAGAGTACAAGATTGTGAATGATGCCTTCATCTTTGCCATCATTCGATTCATCAAAGGAGATTATGGGAAGAGATTTTTTGATGAGGCCAAGGCATAGATCATAGATTTTGGTGCATATTTCATCTAGTTCCAAACATTCACATACATTCAGGTTGGTGGTGCATCCATTCATCCAAAGAAGCTCCCAAGGTACCCAAGTGACAAGTTGGTTCTAATGGAAATTTCTTGGTAGATTGAGTCAGCTTATGAGAGGATCAAGAAATAACAAAAGCCTTGTTGGGATTGGCCATTTGTAATAGGAGCATACCAGGTAAAGAGAAAGCAGGATATCCTGACTTTCGAGTGGGAATGGGAGAATTATCCTCTCGAAGAATATAATTCCCCTTGGCCATTCTTCAATAATGTTGGTAAAGTGGAAAATCTGGTAGGAAAAGAGTTCTACCATGAAGATTCCATTGAAGATCATTGGATGAATGCCACAAACGACTATGATGTTTGTATCAGGGACTATTATAGAATGAATTTGTATTTAGCGAAGAAGGCTCTCCATTTAACCATCCTAGATGAGATAAGGTTACAGGATTCATAGGAGCTACTGGATCCCTTATTCAATACAGATAAAGTTGGCGAAAGGCCCATTCTAAATGCAAAAGTTGATAGAGAGGAAGGAGATGATATTAATCATCGAGCAAGACATGTCATCAGAATGACAAAGAGTTGGATCAAGAAACCCTTTCCACTTGATCCAATTTTAGACACAGTGATATTCCATGCACATGCTCACCCAAAAAGGGTAAAGGGGAGGAAAGTCACAGTTCCTATCTTTGCACTCCAGTCTCCTATCAGGCCAGAAATAGTCTACCAGCTTGATCACCCAGTAGGATACTACCATCCTTCAGAGAAGAAGAAAGAAAAGAGGAAGAGAGCCTCTCCTCAGAGGATCCAGATAGAGCATGTTGAAGAACAAGCCCCTTTGTAGCAACATGAATCTACTCCCCAAGACCCTCGAGACCCTAGAATTTCTCATATCTAGGTTGATTTTCCATTGCCTCCTATTTTTTCAAGCCAACAAGAAGGAGGAGAGATTCCAGAGACATCCATTCATTTGATGCATGAAGAGCCCGCTTCTCCCATGGTTCCATAGAAGCAAAGGAGGGTTAAGGTTAGAATGAACAAGAGGTAGAGAGTTCGTAAAATATTAGTGCCTAATCCATCTCTTCTTGAAACCATTCCCGAGGAAGAATCAGATGAGGATGAGATAGAGTCAGATGGGGAGGAAGAGCAAGTGCCTCTACAAGGGAGAACCCGACTGGCCAAAGCCACAAAATTGGAAAGCAAGAAGAATGTCACAAATATCCCACCACCCACCCAAGCTGAAATGGTAGAGATATCTTCTTTAGAAGATGAAGTACAATGATGGGTGAATGAGCAAAGGGAGTTAGGTGATGATATTCTCTCCATTCCAAAATTTGATTTTATGCTAGTGGGTATTGAATTGGTTGGAGATAAGATTAGAGATACTCCTAAAGGTGAATTTCAATAGCAAGATTGGATGTAGATGCCACCTAAGACACAAGGTCATCATCCAACACCCCCATCTTCACCTCTGGCTATGATGGTAGATAAGGTTTCAGTGACACCTCCACCTTTGAGTTCAGAGGAACATGTTCAAAAGGAATCATCATTACAAGGAGAATCAGAACCAAGGACTACTAGTGAGCCATCAAAAGAGGCACTGGTTATGGAATGTATACAACAGCCTTCCTAGGAAGTTTAGGATCAAACTACGAGATCTACAAAAATTGAGACTAGAGAAGAAGAACCCTCACAACAGGAGACTCCAAGAAAGAGCGACAGAGGGAAGGATGAACACATCCCTTCATCATCTAGAGCCAAGGTTATAGAAAGACATATCTTGAGATGGTTTCAGAAGGAAATAATGAGAAGTTCTAAGCATCAATTCCTTGCTTCAGAGGATGATATTTGTGACATTGTAGAGATTTTGAATAAGCTTGACTCTCCATTACAGGATGCAACACCATTTGCATTCATTACTACTACTCGGAACCAGGACTTATTTGCATAAGTGGCTCACCCTCTGAAAGGTACAAATGAAGAAGCTATCAGCCTTTAGGACTATGAAGTGAAGGATGTCATGTTAGGGAAGCCTACATGGGATACTTCTCGACAGATGATGACTATGGGAGTCAAAGAGGTTCTTAACCATATGGAACATGATGAGATTGAAATTAGAGCACTTTGAAGGCAAGTTGAGATCTTGAAAGGATATCTAGCTGAAATTATTAGTCCTCTTGATTCTAAACGCCCTGAGAAGACTTTGACTACCATTCTTAAAGAAGGGGAAGGTGTACAACTTAGTCCATTCTTGAGAGCTTTTCAGGATTGGCAAGACAACCTTGAGGATAGGGATGTCCCTATAATTATAGGAAGTCTTAAATTATTACATGCTACACAAGACAATGTTGATAAGATCATGGCAATTTTGAGGTAGGACTTTAGTATTATGGATGAGGTACGGGTTTGGAGCAAGGGTTTGCAAATTCTACAGGCCATAAAAGGATAAAGGTACTACATTCTGATTGATGTATATACCGGAGAAGAGTTAGACATGATAGATGATTGGATAGAAAATATTGCAGAGGGAAATATAGTGATGGAAACATTGCATGATGAGATACATAGGCTCAAGGACCAAGCTCAAGAGCGAATTTTGGAAGCAAAAAATTTATATAGTGATGCAAGCTTGGATATTTTTGAAGATGAAGAATGAGAGAAGCTTTTACCAGTTGAGGTAGTTGTGGAAAACTTCAAAAAGACTTTAGAGGAAGCATCCAGTGATGAAGACATCAGACAAGCCTTTAGGAAAGAAGAAGCATTGTTAGAGTTGGATACCAAACTTGGAGATTTTGTAGAAACTCAAATTGAGGAGGACAACTACAAACAAAAGGTCAAAGATAAGTATGAGGCTTTGGATCTTCCCAATGCTGCTAAGATTACTGAGATTATAGAGAAATTCAAGGGCAAACATCCAAACATATCTTTAGGATGAAGATGATTAAAACCTAGATGCTAGAATTTCAATTTTTACACTTAGTAAAATTTTGAGATTTTGACCCAGTCGAGGTCCATAGGTCTGCAATTCAGAGGTGCACCGATAGTTGACTGCCAATTCCAAAAATAGCACTTTCCATGCATCGAAAACACATTTTGATGGTAGGTTAACTCTGAAACACATCAAGTAAAGGGCTAGCTTCTATTTTTGGTGTCTCCATGCACTTCTACTTTGACTGATGCCTTCCTCCTACTTTCTCTCTCATGCTTTCATTGTTTTTGACATGTAAAGGGCTCATACATCCAATTAATGAATAAAATATGGATGGAGTCCCTCTAAGAACCAATTAGATTACTAGTTTGTATATATTTAGTTTCTTTTAATGCTTTAAAAAAATTTTATTGCATCAAGATATCTCTCACTCTTAACACAAATTGAGGAGACGATTTCTTATAAATACCCCATTGTAAAATGTAAAAAGGGCCGCCATTATTATGCAATAAAGTTATGCTTTTGGTGCTAGCATTCAGAGTGTAGTTATTCTTGCTTGAATGTGTCATCATTTTGTGGATTTTATTCATGAGATTGTGATTGAGCCGAAGGTTTATTGCATTGTTTCTGGCTGCATGATCTTTTAGTTCTGGTGTTTGCTATAGATATATGAATTCTATTGACGTAATGAGCTTTAGAAGAGATCACCCAATTGTGTCTACATAGCTTTTTGTCTCGCATGAGCGCACTTTTCATGGCCTTGCAATTTGATGAAGAGTGAAGCATCATTCATTTTTTTACAGATTCTCATCGAAGATTGCATCAGCGGATTCTAGGAAGTGCTGCTCTTGTTTTCATTGGTTTCCTACCAATTTCTTCAAAGGTTTAACTCGTAGCGTGTTGTTTTTTGTAGCTTATTTCCATTTAAAAATTTCACTTTCAATTTATTTGATTTCATGTTATTTTCTTTCAGTTTTGTTATTTGCTTTGCTAACCCCCCTATTAGAATAGGACCTCATAGTAGCTGCATTGTTAGAGTTGCATTCATTAAAAAATAGAAAATAAAAAAAATTATTTTTCTTTTGGTGTGATATTTTGGGACAACAAACATATTTTACTTGATTCCAAGGTAAAAGAGTTTCTGGAACTAGCAAAGGCCTCCTTGTGAACATTCACGTTTATCTTCTACTAAGCAGATTTTGGTACATCGCAAGACAAACACTGAACCTTGGAGTGAGTCATTAAAAAGATTTACTTTTCAAGAGAGGAATTACACTATGGATTCCTACCATTGACCTCATGAAAAATGAATGCCCAACAAGTATTAGGTACATTCAGCACAAAATTTTGGTTGCAAGAATGACAAGACACAATCAGCTCAGGGGGAGTTAAGGCATTTTGAACAAATTTTGAACCAATTTTGAAATCTTGTGGATAGGGTACTCATAAGGAAAAATTAGTAATTTCTAGTTAATTGTTTTTGACACTCATGTCAAAGGGGGAGATTTTTAGTCCTTAGATGGTTCTGACATTTGAGTGTCAACACACTTAATCACTTTCTATGTTGAAGCCAAGTACACTATGCATGCCGAGCCATAGTATGTGCCGAGTGACTTTAGGTGCCGAGTAGTATTTAAGTGTCGAGTGACATATAGGTGCTGAGTCATAGTTGATGCCAAGTAAGTTAGAATGATTCATATGTCAAGTGAGCCAAAATCATAATCATATAGGTGCCAAGTAATCTAGGATAGTATGTGCGCCAAGCACTAGTAGTCCAGTATGTGCCCAGTAACGCAAAATTATCATATGAGTTTGTGCCCTCGAAAACTCAAATGTAAACCATTTTTGGAGTTGACATAGAGAGATTTCAAAGGAGAAAAAGGATAAGAATGAATATTTTAAATTTCCTATGCGATCAACATGCAGCCAATCAGAAAAATGGAGAAGGCATGCAACCAATGAGGTGAATGCAAGGAATGAGCGAGAACTTGAGATTCAATATGGATCACAGATCCATACCTTACCCTAAGTCTTCACAATCTTTAAAAGGAGGTCAAAAAATCCATTAGGTATGAGGATGAGAATAGTGTATGGGGAGATTATAGGAAAATTCAGTGTGAAGTAAGTAAGACTTAGAGGAACATAGCATCAATTATACATCCATTTGATCAGAATAGTACAAGGGATAAGAACAGAGATTAGATCAAGCAAGGGTCAAATTAGAGAGTAGATTAAGTGCTTAAATCCAGCAATAAAATATTGCATACTATCAAGTTCATTGTTCTAATACTTTCTTGCCATTGTATTAGAAGTTGGAAATCCTATATTGATAGGTTAGCTTAACAACTAGGTAGGAGAACCTTTGGAGAAGGTGATTGAAAATCCTATTGTATTAGGTGGGTGTAACAACCTATTGTAAATCCTTTAACAAGGTCACACTTCATGTAAAGTGTTTGTAAATCCTCTAATCAGGTCACTATTGACATAGTGTAAAGCCTTTAACAAGGCAGACCATTAGAAGTGGTCAAACATTTATTGCTATAGTAATTTTTGTGGATATCATCCCCACCCCAGTTTTACCTACTTATTCGTGGAGGGTTTTTGGGTTGCCAAATCTAGTGTTATGTGTTATTGCATATGTTTACTTTATGCTCATTTATATGTTTACATGCATGCAGTTTACTTTTTAGTTATATGCTTAAAAGATTGAAAAAGGTTAAAAATGTGGTATTTCTAATTCACCCCCCCCTTAAAAGTACTCTTCCCATTTTGAACATTCCAACACATACATGTAAAAATCAACCAATTTTTATTGAAATAGAGTTTCCACACCAAGGTGCAATTTTTAGTACTTGTTTCTACTTAAACAAATACATAAGTTATTATATATTATCTATATACCAACTACATAATAAACACTATTACTACAGTAGTAAAGAGGAAAGTAGTAGCTGCTATGTAGCACTTATTTCTTGTGTATACAAGAAATAACTAAGTTCAAAATTATATTTTAATAACCCCCTTTTTTTGTTACTGCAACCAATAAGGTTTTAGTTTTCACCATTGATGTCCTTCCAAGAAAGTATTGGGGTGTGCCTTCCTTTAATAGAGCTAATAAAATTTCCTTTTGGGTTGATATCATTAAAGATATGGAGGATAAAATCTCTTCATGGAAGGGTACATGGTTGTTCCTTGTTGGACAAAAAATATTGATAAAGTATGTGCTATCACCCATCCCAAATTATATATTATCATCTCTTCAAGTACCTAAAACTATATTGGGGACTATTAAACAACTTTTGAGATATTTTATTTGGAAGAGAAATTAAGATGGTGAAAAGAAAATTTCATTAATTTATTTGGATATTTTAGATAAAAACATTTGATGACATTACATAGGAAGAAGTCTCACATTATGAAGATTTAATGGACTTGCAGATGCAAGAGATTGACTTAAAAGGGGAAACTATTGATTCTAAGCCATGTTTTATATCCTAGATAGATGCAAGTTTTTCTTTGATTAGGATGGGATCTACATCTAGAAAAAAACGGGGAAGACTATCCAAATCAACAAAAGTAAAGGAGGAAATTGTTACAGTTGTTTAATTAACATTAAACTTGTAAAAGATGCCTAAAAAGTGCAAGAAAGAGGTGACAACACTCATATTTAAGTAGTTAAATATGAGTAGGAGAGTGAATGACTCTCCAAAGGTACAATGAGTAAATGTTAGAGGGATTAATGCCTCTAAAAAAATGCATCTCATTAGGGATCAAATCCTAGTGAAAGGGGCTGACATAGTTTTATTGCAAGAAACCAAATTATCTCAAGAAAATGATGAAAAGGTAATAAAATCATGGAAGAATTGGGACTTTCTCCATGTCCCTTCCATTAGAGCTTATGGGGGTTTGAAAATTCTATGAAATCAACATAACTTTCAGGTTAGGTTGGTTGGTTCAAATGCAAACTGGTTGGCAGTCAAAGTTATAATTTTATCTCTCTTTTATCTTAATAAATGTGTATAGTCCCACCTCTATAGTGAGTAAGTTGTGATTACGGGGGTCTCCTCTCTCAATTTATGCAAGGAGTAGATGGTATTAAGGTCATTCCATGGGAAGATTTTAATGCCATATTAGGAAGTATGGGTAATCTTGGGGGATTTGGTCCTTCTCCAAAAGTCACCCAAGACTTTAAGAAGGTTATTGAAGGAAATTCTCTTTTTTATTGTATTTGTAACACTAGGAAATTCCCATGGTCTAATCATAGGAAATGTCTAAAATTTGTGGGAGTTAGGTTGGATAGATCCTTATTTAATTCATATTGGATGATAGAATGTGGTTATTATTTTTCAACCGTTTTATCCTTAACAGGTTCATATCACTTTGAAGCTATTGTAGAAATTCAATTGTCTTCAAACAATTTCAAGTCTAAATATTACTTTTATATTTGAACATATGGGTTTAGATTCAAGAATGGTGATTGGACTATCTATTAGTAGATGGCCTTCAAAAAGATTGGCTTTCATGAAATCAAAGATTATAGAATGGAAGAACTTAACATTTGGCAATTTCTTTAAGGAAAAGAGAAATCTCCAATTTAAACTAATTGGCTTGAATCAACATAAATAATATCATATCTTGATGACAAAGATGTATCAGATGTAGAAGGATCTAAAATTACAACTAGAAGAAGTTCTTCTTAGGGAAGAGATTTAATGGAGACAACAGTCTAGAGTGTAATGGTTAAAAGAGTGGGATAAAAACACAAGCTTTTTCCATGCTTTAGATAAGATCATAAAATAAAAAAATACAATCCTTAAAATTAATGACTTTATAAGGAACACTTTGAAAATTGAAAATGATATCCAACTGGAAGCAATTAAGTTTTTTGATAATTTACTCAAAATTTTAGATAACTAGGTCCTTCAACCTCCTAAGAACTTAGATTGTATCCCTATATTGGTTTTAAAGGAAGATAATAGGTTTTTATTGGAACCTTTCAATCTGGAAGACATGAAAAAATTAGTGTTTTCTATATAAGCATATAAGGCACTCAATCGAGAAAGACTTACCCCATTGTTCTTTCAAAAGTGATAGGATTTCATCGGTGAAGATATTCGTAAGGCCATGGAGAAGTATATAAAACACTCATGTATGTTTACATAGTTCAATAACACTTTTGTTACTCTCATTCCAAAATATCAATAACCATCTTATTTTTGAGATTTTAGACATATATCCTTTTGCAATACCATATATAAGATCTTTACAAAATCAATGACAACAAAATTGGGTAAAGATTATTTCAAAAATCATCTATGAACATAAAGGGTGCTTCCTTCTTGGTAAATATATAGTAGAAAGCACCTTGATTTTATATCAGTTTCTTTATTTGATCAAAGAACATGAAATTCCATCAATGGTTCTAAAATTAGATATGATGAAGGCTTATGACCAGGTCAATTGGGCTTTCCTTTCTTGGGTCATGAATAAGAGGGGATTGCATAGGAAATGGGTTAAATAGAAAATTTCATGCATAATAGGGGAAAATTTTTTAGTCCTCATAAATGGTACTCCATGTGGATAGTTCTCTTTCTCATAGGGGATTAGACAGGGGGACCCATTGTCTCCCTTCTTATTTATTATTATGTTTTAAGGATAAAGCAAGTGGATTACTCATAATAGGAGGTTGAAGATATGGGAAGCCATTTTTATTTGTTAGTCATAACTAACAATAACATATAGTTTTTTTTGTGGACAATTAAGTCCTTTTTGGAAAAGGGTGTATAAAGGAGGCACAAGTGATTAAAGCGACTTTGGATAAATATTGCGTGGCCTAAAAGAAGAAGCTGAACATAGAAAATTTTAAGGTTTTCTTTTTAAATATTCCTAAGTAATGAAAGGTAACCAAAATTTACTTGGTTTTGTGGTAGCTAAAACACCATGCAAACACCTTGGAATTCTATTCTTTCAAGGTAACAATAATGTTTCTTTTTGGGACAATATATTTCATTCCATTAGAGATAGAATTTTCTTTTGGAAGGAAAGGTGACTTTCACTAGCAGGAAGAATTCTCTTGGTCAAGTTTGTGTTGAGTTCTATGGCCAATTATGCAATGACACTCCTTTCCCCCAAGGGAGTTATGGAAAATATTACCAAATACCTTTAAGATTTTATTTGGAAAGGTAATATGGATGACAAAAAAAAGATACCGCTTATCTCATGGGATATTTTTTGTAGGCCAAAAGAATGTGATGGGAAGGGTATACATAGAATATATGAAATAAACATAAGTCTAGGAGCTCAAATTTCATGGAAATTATATGAGAAACCCACAAATTTATGGGCCAAAATTGTTAATAATAAATACTTAGATTTAGAGGCTCTAGAAAGAATATTCATCGTCATAAATCCCCCAAAGAGGTTAGATATGTGAATTTTTTTTATAAAGAGCATATTATTTATCCTTCCTCATCTTTCATGGTTAATAAACATAGGAGAAAAAGCTTCTTTTTTTGGTCTAATTTGTGGAATGTGTTAAAGTAATTGAGATCATTTCTGCAAATGTACTTTGATTGCCATTGTAATTGATGATTTCTAAATGTAGATTTGGATCTCATATATGTATAATATGCGAGGAGGAGACATGTCTCTATATTTAATCACCATTTAGTTTAAAAATAACTATAAGCACAACTCATCTTTAATATATAATATTAATATATTAACCATATATGTAATATAATATAATATTATTATATAATAATATATAATGCATAATATATATAATACATATTATATTACATATATCATATAGATATTATATATATAAGATATATAATGCATAATATATAATATATATAAGATTCGACAATAACAATTTATCTTAAAAACACAAATTAGCATATCAGATAAGCATCATTTACTTCTACTGATGCTAAAACATTAACACTCCCTCTTTAGCGAGGGAGAAGTAATACACCATTAGAATTTCAGTAAAGAATACCTAATTTCTTTATCTGATCTTCACACAATGAAACGGTTATAAGTTAGATAACAAAAATCACCATGTTATGAACACTATCATAATGTATATTATAATCTCTGATTGTTTGAAGTAATATCTAGAGTAAACACAATGGAAATGTTACCTATGATCTCTAATTGCCTAAAGTAATGTCTAGAGATGTCCATAGTGATAACATAAAATTTCATGATCTCTAATTTCTCGAAGCAATGTCTAGAGATGTCCATGATAGTAAAATTCATTATCTATGATCTCTAATTACTTGAAGTAATGTCTAGAGATGTCAATAGTAATAACATAAGATTTCATGATCTCTACTTGCACTTAAGCAATGTCTAGAGATAAAAGAAAGTCTATTATTTACAAGATTGTCACCTTGTAAATAATTACCTTATGAATAAATATGTCCATGAAAGATCATCACCTTTCATTACATATATGATGCTACTAACCAACAATAGAAGCATAAAATCACATGAATTGAAATTTTTTAATTCAATATTCAATATTACAAATCATACCAAGTTTTTCTCTTTAGAAATTATCCTCCTAGAGATGATATCATCCACAAAGGATTGCATCTCAAAAGTTTCTCCCTCTGAACATCAATCTTGGGAAGTTAGGTCCTCTTGTTACTTCCTCAAAAACTCTCTTTTCCCAAGGATGCCTATCAAACTCATCACTCTCTCATGATATATGTAGGAGTAGGCCCATCAAAATTATGCAGTCACCCACATGGATTTCTATACCCCCTCTGAGTATCAATCTTCTAAGCTCTAGCATTGTCTTCGTAGAAGTGTCATACTCCCTCTTAATGTAGAAGAATCTCATAATCTCAATCATCAAAGATACTTGCATCGAGAGCCACACTTTATCCATCTTGATCATCAAGGTCTTTGGAACTACTATCATTAGATTTAGTCTACACAATATTTGGTAGCATATTGAAGTACCAACCTTCTTTTCCTGTAAGAATATCCTCAAACATAAAGGAAAGGATCAAAGCAAATAACCTTTATAGTATGTATAGAATTACAAATAAATGAATAGATAAATGTAAAAGATACAAGTACTTATCTACCCATGAGTGTCATGGAATATCTCCTTTTCTAAAGATGGTTCAAGTGGGAATGAAACATTGTCTATTATTCTCCCACAATGTAAAATTTCCACTTGCTCTTTTCTTTTATTTAAGCTCCAAATCATTCATTAAGTTTAATAGTAGAAGCGAACACAAACTTGTCCACAATATGCCAATATCTTGATTGTGTATGATTGTGCCACTTGAATGAATTTGCAACTCATATGTCAAGTATCATTTATCATTTATTGTAGATGATTCAATTTGAAATCACCACTTTCATATGATGTACACAAGGGGTAGACCCATTAAGATACATAGTTGCATGAATTATAGTCCTCTTAAGTAGTACAATTTATTGATCATTGAAGATTCTATCACAACATGGTTTACACCCTCTGAATCAATATGATTGAGATCATTGAAGATTGACTGAATCATATCATCTATTTTCTCCCTCTCTTTCAAAGTTGTCTGGAATGAAATGTTAGGCTCCCTCTAAATCTCAATCTCCATCTTCTTGTAGTAACATTCTTAGAGGAAAATAACAAGGCAAAATAGCTCCTATGAAATAATTATATTTCTCATTAATATTATCATGATTCACATTGTAACTCATATTAATGGTTATATAATTTCCAATATAGTATAGACCAAAGAAATAAAAAAATTAAATGATATAATAATATTCAAGGATAATCAACAATTTTGCATAATGATATAAAATCATTTTAATAATATTTGTACATAATAATATAAGATCATCCCAATATAATATTGATAAAAAAAAATACATTGAACATATACGTGCATATATTCAATCTACTATGTATATACTTTAATGTATATTTTCAGCATAGCATTTGCTTATTTAAAAAGTAGTATTTAATATTCACTTAATATTTGTTACATAGATTCACACTATTCCTTTTGTAATATAAATAATCAATCAAAATATAATATACTCAAATAATGAATTGCATTATATTTAACAAATATTATATCAAATTATTAAATATTATTTTAAATCAAATGCCACAAATATATTCAATTATAATATCTCATATGATTTTTATGTTTTATTAAACATAGAATATAAAATCATTATTACCATTAAAGCATACCTTATTACTTACCTTAATTTGCTTGGTATCTGAAGTCTTAGCAGTGGGTCTAATGATTCCCTCCCTTGCTACTGGTCAATCCCTTTATCAACGTTTCAAACTCCCTTTGATTTTGAAGTCATTCTCCCTTTTTTTTTCTTACCCCTATGTTGATGTGGGCCCTGTCCAAACTTAAGTGATGGCTTCCCTTTAATCATCCCTCTTCATAACTTTCTCAACATGCGGTACAATATGTAACACATGATTCAATATATAATATTTTATTTTATAGGTCAATTTGGCTTGTATGCCTTGAAATAGTCTTTTTGGAAAGACCTCCAGTCGCTCGGTCCTCTTTGTTGTCGCATGCTCTTCCTTATGGTCTCCTCTTTGTATTTGATGTTTGTTTCATTCCAATGCTATCTCTCTTTTAACATCTCTCTTCTGACATATAAGTCATTCAACAAGATTGTTCAACAACATCCATTTCTAGATCATTTCAAACCACATCGACACCAGATCATCAACCTTTATCGATCTTTGGAACATAGAAGCCTCAGCCATGAATAGGTCTTTAGAACCTAGGCACATCAATTTAGTGGCCACTTTTGAATGTGTTGAATGTCCATTTTCTTAGCCAATTTCCTTCACGATTTGGAGATTTGTTTTGTCAACCATGAGAATTGTGTTGTCTGTGTGCTCCCAGTCTCAAAGCTGGCAAAAATTGCTGATCCTGACTTGGCAACTGACTAAACACATGTATGATATATACGAGTATCATTATAGTCAGATCAGGATATGCTCTTCATGTGTGTGCCATTCATTGTGTCATAGATGTGAAGTCCTGGGAAATCCTTGGACCCAACTGTTGATCGGCTGTGAGAAAGCCTGTGCAAGAAATGGATACTATCTAGTTCTGTAAGTGTAGTGGTCTGCTTCCTAAGAGCCCAATCATAGGCCATAATTTTGGCCCCATGTCCAACCCATAGTGACCCATCAGCCCCTGCACTCAAGGCTGAGGGGAAATCCCACCCATTGGAAACTACCATCTGAACCCTATCCAGATCAAGGCTATCCAAAGTCAATGGGGCCATGGTAGCTCTAAGTTGATCCAAGATGCCATAGTATTCAGCCTCCTCTATCAAGGCATCTAGGTCCAATGATTTTGATGCCCCGGGCAAATTTCTCATATGGAGTAGGGGAAGGAGAAGAGTGAAGGGCCATGCGTCGCAATCAAAAAAGATCTTGGCAGAGTTTGAGGGTAGACTTAGAGCAGATCTTGCCAAAAGAGATGACTTGCTGGCCGATTGAAGGGTAGTGATAGTGCTCTCAAATATTTTCCCATCGACATTAATTATCACTTGATAGTTTGTCTTGCCAAATCGCACGAGAGGGTTGGCTGATGCTAGACCATTCATTCTACTCTTTCTTAGGTGGATTGATGTGTGTGGAAAGTTGTCTTCATTTTTTAGCATAATATTCCCATGTTTGAATGTTTTATCCATGCTCCCACATCTAACATGGTTGGAATTTCATTTGGATCAATCCTAATTGAGAGTTTTGCAATACCAGCTATTCAAAATAAAGGCTCTATGTTTCTTGGTAGATCCAAAATATGGTCTAGAATGTTCAATGATTTCCCACTGCCCATTCCACAATGTTGGGTATTTAAAACTTGTATAGTATGCCTTTCTCCCAAGATTTTTTCTATTATATGGATTGGCCAAGCATCAAGTGTCTGATTACACCACAACCACTGATCCTACAACTATAATAGAAAATGTAGTGTTACACTCCTCCGTAGGAAATTTCTAATTTCTCTATTAGCTTCATTCCAAATAAGGATTAAGGAATCAATGACATTGTTTGCAATTTCCTTTTGTTTATTTGTATTATTCTTCACTTCCATAAATTCTAAAGCCTTATAGGTTTGACTTTCTCATCAAATATTTAAAGCTATACAAAAAATTATAATCTCTCCCATTTTCTATCTCCTTTTCTACATTTGCAACTTGGCTCTTATACCATGTTAAAGTAACTGAGATCATTTTTGCAAATTTACTTTCATTGCCATTGTAATTGATGATTTTGAAATGTAGATTTGGATCTCATAAATGTATAATATGAGAGGAGGAGACATGTCTCTTCAAGAAATGTGAAAAGACATGTCTCTATAGTTAATCAGCATTTAGTTTATAAATAACTATATGCATAACTCATCTAAAATATATAATATTAATATATTAAACATATATGTAATATAATATAATATTATTATATAACGCATAATATATATAATACATATTATATTACACATATCATATATATATTATATATATAAGATATATAATGCATAATATATAATATATATTATATATATAAGAATCAGTAATAAAAATTTATTTGAAAAACACGGATTAGTATATTAGATAAGCATCGTTTACTTCTATTGATGCTAAAACATTAACAAAATGACCTTACTCCAATTATAGATACAACTAACTTGATTAATGCCAAGGTAGTGTTGAAACAAAGGTAGGATTATAAGCTAAAAGATTACTAGGTCATCAAATATAATGGGAACTTCTCAAGGTCATCATGAAAATTATTTTATAATATACCATTTCCACAAAATAGAAAGGGGGAATTGAAATGATATTGGACCATCACTCGATTCTCCATTGAAGGGTGGGGATATGTTGATTTGCATCAAGAGTATGAATGAAAAATATTTAGTGAAAGAGGGTTACAAATATTGAAAGCACAGAGAAGATTGGTTGGGAGCCCTAAATTAATTTTTTTTTGGCATAGGGTTCTCCTCCTTAAGGCTATAGTGTTTGTCTAGCTTTTCTTTCATAACATGATCTTATTTAGGGCTAGATTCTAAAGGTTGGGTATTAAATATAGATTCATGTTCATATTTTATAATAAGGAGGTGGAAGACACTAACCATCTATTATTAAATTGTGACTTTTCACAATTGGTTTGGAAATTGGTAGTAAACAAGCTTAGGTGGTAGGGGTCATTTCCTTTCCACATATATCAGATATTGTGTCAATATATTCAATAAGGACTCACTCTTTGTAGATATTTGGAGAGTGGGTTTAATAATGATAATATGGAGTTTGTGGTGAGACAGGAATAAAAGGATTTTAGGAAGGAATAATCCTCAGTAGAGAAGGCATGTAAAGAAACAGAGTAATTAGTTATGATTAACTCAAATGTCATGAGAAAAAAACATCATCATCCACTTTTACATCTCAAGAGAGTTAGATACTTGATGATTTATACAAACATGCATTGCTTTCAAAGAAATTCTGGTAGGGAAAAAAACCAAAGAAATAGCTACAAAAAGAGGTTAAGTAGGTTCTTCCTAATTAATATTTTGTAAAGATATTTTTTTTTATAAAGATAACATGTTGTAAACTACTAGATGTATTGAACAATTTTGTAGAGGCTTGGGCTTTATTACAAGGATTAAAATTGGTAGTAGACATGCACATTCAAGATTCAAATAAAAGGGAATTATCAAGTGATTACATATGGTCTAATATCTTACAAAAAATTTAGTTGTGATATTCAATACATCTTAAGTAAGGTGTAGAATCTTATTCCATGATTTCAAAAACTCAAAATTGTTGAGATAATAGGTGTTTCACACATTGCATAACATTGTTAGATTATATTATTTTATTATGTAATGTTGCACCTAGATGGATGTACAACATATAAATATTCCCATGGGATATACTTGATGAGTTGTATTGTAACATTGTGATAATATTTGATGTAATTATTAATATTGGGGAAAAAATATTTTTTCAATGTTAAATGTGAGGTCAAAGGGTTAGGTAGCACATGGTTTATGTAATACCACTTGGTGGTTTTGTGGGACTTGCTACTATGTAAGAAGTCACAAGGGTAGTTGATCTATGTGAGAAGACAAAGGGCAAAAGGGAAAGAGTCAAGCGGGACAAGGCTTGATAGTTAGCCAAGGGAGCATTGTGAAGGTTGGAAGCATGGCATGGGATGTGTAAATTATTGCTTGTTCACATGGATTGCTTGGTTGTGGCTATGGCTTTGAAGGCTTACATGGTTGTATTTCAATGGTGATTTTTGTTGAATAATGCATGGTGATGGATGCTTTTGGAGGCTAGGTGTTTTTCCCTCAATGAGGGTTTCCTAGGGTATATCTTGTGTCACAATTTTTATGGGTATATTGTCTATTCTCTTGCATGTGGATTTTAATTGCATATTTATTGTTAGTTTGTGGTGACTGATCAGGGAAGTAATATTTTTCAATTGGCTATTGCTTATATTTTCCAATTTATGGGTGACATATTGCAACTAGTTTTAACCCTAATGTGGCAAAAATTCTTGTATAAAAGGGCTTAGGGTTAGGGATTATTTCATAAGGTGTGATGCAAAAATTACTTCTTGTAGTGCTATTAAGTTGTAAGGGATTACATATTATAATTAGGTTGTAATCATTAGATCATAATAATATTGGACTTGCTATTTGGTAGATGTAGCCCAGGGATTGGGTGAACCACATTAAATCCTGGTGTCTTGTGTTCTCTTCTATGTGATTTATTATTTTCTATTATTGGTTATATTTGCATATAATTGTATTTTCTATCTAAGGTTTAATCCTAACAAGTGGTATCAGAGTGAGTTTTTTTTTCAGTTATCCTCTACAGAAAAGTTTCATGGTTGAGTGGGAGTCTCACAGTTGAGTGGGAGTGAAGGTAGATGAGGATAGGCTAAGGGTTGAAAAGTTTAATGGGTAGAAATTTCTGTTATGGAAGATGCAAATGGAAGACTATCTTTATCAGAAGGATTTATGGAATCCATTAGAAGGAAAAACCAAGAATCAGGGATCTATGACAAATGATGAATGTGATCTTTTAGATAGAAAGACACTTGGAAGCATTCGATTATGCCTAGCACCACTGGTGGCATTTAATATTACAGAAGCGAAGATGATGAAAGAGTTGATGGAAACCCTAGTGAAATTGTATGAAAATCCCTCTGCTTCAAATAAGGTATTTCTCATAAAGCATTTATTTAATATGAAAATGGTAGAAGGTGGATCTATTGTAGATCATTTAAATAAGTTTAATACATTTACTAGCGAGTTATCTTTTGTGGGAATTAATTTTGATAAAGAAATTATGGCTCTCTTGATTTTGTGTTCATTGCCTAAAAGTTGGAATGGCTTGGTAATGGCTATGAGTAATTCTATTTATGGAGCTAATACTCTAAAATATAATGATGTGATCAGTGTTATGTTGAGTGTAGAAACTCATAGGAAATCCTTAGGTGGATCTACATCAAGAAGTGCTTTGAACACACAAAGTAAAGATAGAATGACTGAGAGAGGAAGTAATTACATAAATTATGGAAAATCAAGAGGAAATTCAAAAGGGAGGAGGTCTCAATCAAGAGGATCAAGCAACTTCTTGTATTGTGGGAAACCAAGGAATAATAAGAAAGATTGATGGACTGAAAAGAGAAATGTGGTAACTAACAAGGAGACAAGGAGGAAAATGTGGTAAGTAACAAATTCAAAGAGGATGTTTTGCTTCTATCTTTAGACAGTGTTAACGATTCATTGGTTTTAGATTTTGGTACTTCATTTCATGCTACACCTCATAGAGGTTATTTCATTAATTATGTCCAAGGGGATTTTGGGCTTGTTTATTTGGGGGGATAATGAACCCTATCATATTTTTGGAAAGGGAAAAGTTAAGATTAAGTTGTAAAATGAGAATCAGTGGCTACTACATGAGGTAAGACATGTTCCAAGGTTGAGTAGAAATCTAATTTTAGTAGGACAACTCTATGATGAGGGTTGTGTAGTTACTTTTGATAATAAAAATTGGAAGGTTTCAAAAGGTTCCCTTGTAGTAGCAAAAGGTGTGAAAGTAAGAACCTTATATCTTTGTGTAGGTCATATTGTTCCTTCTACTTTAATTTTTTTAGAAAAAAAAAATGTTCAGGAATAGTTGTTGCAGTTAAGTAGGGAGAACAAATAGTTGTTGTAGATTTTGACATAGTTTTGTGGTACAACAAACTTGGGCATATGAGTGAGAAAAGTATGAAAGTATTTCATTCAAAAAAAGTTTTAATAGGTCTAAAATGTGTTAATATGGATTTATGTAAAAGTTGTGTGTATGGAAAACAAAAGAGAGTGAGCTTTGTGAAGGCTGGGAAGGAAAAAATAAGTGAGAAATTAGAGTTTGTGCATATAGATATATGGGGACCAGCTTAGGTATCTTCCTTTGGTGGCTCTCATTATTATGTTACATTTATTGATGATGAAACTAGAAAAGTATGGATTTATTTTCTTAGACAAAATTATGATATATTTCAAACTTTTAAAAAATGGAAATACTTGATTGAAAATGAGACTGGTAAGAAATTAAAATGTCTCAGATCTGATAATGGTGGTGAGTATTGCAGTCATGAATTTGAAGATTATTGCTCCACTAATGGTATTTGTAGATAGAAAATTATTCCAAGGAGTCCATAGAAAAATGGAGTGGTTGAATGCATGAACAAGCCTATAATGGAGTGTACAAGGAGCATGAGGTTGCATGCTAGGTTGCCTTAAAAACATGGGTAGAGGCTATCAATACTGTTGTATATTTGATTAATAGAGGTCCTTCTACTCTTTTGGGTTGTGGTATTCTAAAGGAAGCATGGAATGGTAAGAAGGTGAGTTATTCTTTTCTCAAAACCTTCGGTTGTGAAGCATTTGCTCATATAGATTTTGAGAATAGAACCAAGCTAGAAGCTAAGTCAAAGAAATGTGTATTTGTTGGATATGGAATTAATGAATTTGGTTATAGGCTTTGGGATTTTGAAAATCATAAAATTGTAAGAAGCACGTATGTCATATTCAATGAGAAAGTATTGTACAAAGATCTGTTGCAGCAATATGAAAAGAAAGAAGATGATTATGTAGTGCTAGATGATACTCCAAAAGATGATGTTTCAACAATTTCTCATTATGTGCAACAACCACAGCAACAAATACCACACACACCAGTGAATGTTTGATGGTCAATGAGGCTAATTAAACCTCCAAAAATATTTTCTCCCTCTTTGTATTATATTTTACTAATAGATGCTAAAGAACCTAAAATGTTATGATGAAGCTGTGCAGGTGGATACTAGATTCAGTGGGAGTCTGCATTGAAAGATGAAATGGACTCTTTGCTAAAAAATAAGACTTGGGATTTATGCAAATTGCTTGTAGGTAAAAGGGTGTATAGGTTGAAAGAAGAGGATGGAGGTAAGAAAATATTTAAAGCCAGGTTAGTTGTAAAAGGATTTGCCCATAAAAGTGATATTTATTTTGATGAGATATTCTCTCTCATTTTTAAAATGACTTCTATCCATACTGTTTTAGGTATTGTGGCTACTAAAGGTTTTCATTTGGATTAGCTTGATGTTAAAAAAACCTTCCTTCATGGTGATTTGGATGGAGAGATATATATGGCTTAGCCATAGGGATTTGAGGTAAAAGGTAAGGATAACTTCATATGCAGATTGAAGAAAAATTTATATGGTTTGAAGCAAGCACCTTAGCAATGGTATTTGCAATTTGATAGTTTTATGCATGAGTATGGATATAGTAGGTGTCATTTAGATCATTGTGTTTATTTTAAGAGGTTGGATTATGAAAACTATATTATTTTATGTTTATATGTTGATTATATGCTTGTAGCTGGGTCTAACATAGATCACATTAAGGGGCTAAAACACCAGTTAGCACATGCATTTTTCACAAAAGATTTGGGGGTAGCAAAAAAAATCCTTGGTATGAAGATTTTTAGAGCTAGGGAGAACAATAAATTGATGCTATCTCATGCTAATTATGTTGAGAAGGTGTCGCAATGTTTCTCTATGGAGAATGCTAAAGTTGTCAGCACACCTTTACTTGGTCATTTGAAGTTGACTAAGGAGATGTATCCTGAGACACAAGAAGAGGAGGATAATATTTCCAAGGTACCCTATTCTTAAGCTATAGGAATCTTGATGTATGCTATGGTATGTACAAGGCCAGATATTGCACATACAGTGGGAGTCATTAGTAGGTATATGAGTAATCCAGGAATTGAGCATTGGAATGAAGTCAAATAGATTCTCAGATATTTGAAAGGAACATCCAGTAAGTGTTTACACTTTGGAGGCTCTACTACTGACTTATAGGGCTATGTTGACTTAGATTTGGTAGGGGATATTGATACTAGGTGGAGTACTACATGTTATGTATTTACTATTGGTGGGGTAGCAGTGAGCTAGGTTTCTAAGTTACAAAATGTTAACTCTTTATCCACTATAGAGGTAAAGTATGTTGTTGCTACAAAGGTAGCCAAGGATATTATATGGCTTCAATTCTTTTTGGAAGAATTGGGACAACCTCAGAGGGATAATTATTTGTTTATAGATAGCTAGAGTGTCATTCATCTTGTAATGAATTCAGCTCTACATTAAAGATAAAACACATCTAGTTGTAGTATCATTTCATTCAATTAGTTTTGGACGATGGATAGTTAAAGTTGGAAAAGATACATACAGATGAAAATCCAACATATATGTTTACAAAGGTAGTGATAAGGGAGAAGTTGAATTCCTCTTTAGCTTCAGTAGGTCTTCTAAACTAAATAGAATAAAAGAAAAAGAGAGTCTAGTGTGGTTTGATTTAGTGGGAGCCCCATGTGGTAGCAGTATTGCTATAGGATTAGTTTCCAAGTGGGAGATATTGTTATCTAGTGTAGAGTCTAATTAGTCCCCAAGTTAGAGATTGTTAGTTTGTGGTGACTGACTAGGAAAGTAATGTACATACTTCATAAATTATCTACTATTTTCCAATGGTTGGCTACTATTCACCAATGGCTAATTTTTGCCAATTGGTTATTGCTTATATTTGCCAATTTATGGCCGATATGTTGTAACTAGTTTTAACCCTAAAGAGGTGAAAATACTTTTATAAAAGGGCTTAGGGCTAGAGATTGTTTTATGAGGTGCGGTGCAATTTTTTCTTTTTCTTGTGGTGCTATTGTTTTATATTCTTTGTTGCAATTTTTCTTACAAGTGGTATCACAAATATGGTTTTATTATTGTAACCCTAGATTAAATCAATGGGAATGCATGCGTGGCTAAAAGAAAGGGCAAGATATATGCATTTTTTTCTGCAAAACTGAGGGTTTTGGATTTTTTGTTATGATGGGACATTGAAATATTTTGGGTATGCAAAATTATTGGTTAAATGGATTTTTTGGATGTTTAATTTAAATGAGGGTTTCAGTGAGGAGCTTGTAGAAATGACCTCTTAAGCCAAAATAGACCTCACTTGTAATGCCTCACCCGGAGATCCTTGGAAACAAGGATGAAATACAAGCCAAATTTTTTTTTTTTACAAGTATGAATGCACATGACAACACCATACAGGGATCACAAAGATCACAATAGAAGACTTCACCACAATCTCGACAACCAATAGATCTCTAAATGCTACTACCAACTGACACACACAAACAAAAGCCAACAACCACCACAACAAGATGAGGGTGCAAGAAATGACCACTCACCAACAAAACACCAAGCTGGGGTAAAATGCAGAATCCTAAAATTTGGCTAAGCCTGAAATCTTGAAGCCATGAAAATTGGCTAAGTCTAGATTTCTGAAGCCTTGAAATTTCCTAGAATCTTTAACTTATCTCTGAGAGGTCTGAAACCTATCTCAAAAGATTCATCAAATATATTAAAATATATCTTAAGTATAAGAACTTATACTTAAATGATATGTTTTAAACCCCAAGAGACTGACTACAAAAATACACACAACAAAAATAAAAAAGAAACACCAAGGGATTGAAGAACACCTAAGAGGGTACCCCGAACCATCCCTAAAAAGTTCAGATCGGATCAAAAAGTGCCCGTTGCCCACCCGCGCAGGTTCCATAAAAATTGTGCGACACTTTATCAGCACTATGCGATACTTTACCAGTGTTGTGCGACATTTCTCCAAAAGGAGGGCAACACAATTAGGGGTTGGGCGATACTTCTCCAAAGGGTGTGCGATACTAGAAGTATATCGTATGACATTTCTTCAAAGGGAGTGCAATACTATAAAGTATCGCATGACAAAACTCCAAGAGGTGTGCAACACAAACAAGGTGTGCATGACAGAGTTCACATGGGTGTGTGACACTTTATTGTATCTCACCATGTTGACACATGATCACCCAGGAAAAGACAAGAAGACTACAAAGGAAGAATGTTAAGCCAAACAGAGTTAGAACCTCCACACCGGGGAGTACCGGAACCACAATTCGAGGAGCAAACACTCGACTGCATAAACAACAAGATGCCAAGAAGGAGATACATCTATCCATCTAAAACTACATCACATAATAATGTACTGAAAGCAACATCACAATGAACATAAGAAACATCGCAATGAACTGAATAAACAAACTAAGTATGTGGTTCCTCCCAACCATCAATAGCATCATAAGCCCATTGTGGGTCCTAGCCATCCCCCGCACGTAACATCCCAAGCCATCGACCAAATCGTTAGTACTATCATAATAGGGATGTCACTACTGAAACATGCAACAATATAAGCATAAGGAAATCCAACACACTAGTAGAAAAGCATAAGATAATCTTACAATAGATAACATCACCTATCACATGCTAAACATCAATAAACAATAGATATGCTACTACAACAATTCACATCATCTAATCATATGATAAAAATCATAATATGAGAATGCATCAAATAAAATAACATCATCTAAACATGATATCCAAGAATTCTAATGAAAGCATAGATCACAAGAAATCATACTCCGAAACCCAAAGTACCAAGTGAAAACATTCAACAACGGTCACACTAGGAAAAAAGACTATGTCTGTACACCAGTCCCTAACAGTGGTGAAGGTAGCTACACTTCCCAACCATGTAGAACCTGTAGGTCCACACCTGCCATGCTGCTAGAGATAAAGATCCAACCACAAACACACAAAAAACACAACATCCAAGGCTAACACTCATGCCAGACAATATGATGGTTGTAACCAAGAACCTAAGATAATGTAAGGAGTACAGGTCCTGGTTAGACACTCAATAGGCTACTAAGTAGGGTTTTACATCATGGAGAGTCACTTGGCATCGACAAGCCCAAGCTTGGATCATGTGTGGAAACTCTCACAAGGTACTTCCCTCTCGAGGTACTCCCTTGGAACCATCACACGAAGTTTTATTATCTTAAGTTTTATTACTAGTCACACATTTTCTTTAGTTATCACTTAATCAAGCTCCTCTCAACCATACCTATGGTGTCATGATTGTTGGGGTGTGAGATAGAAGCCCCCTCCATATGCTACCCTACCCTACCCATGCTCATCCTATGACAAGTGCCTGTGGGCATGCATACTCCCATCCCAACCCCAATGATCATAACTTCTAGCAAATCCATGGAAGATCAGGCCTCACAAGTCACCCAAAAAATGTATGCACACATACTCATGTGTGGCACACCACCATCACGAAGATCATAACACAAGGACATGAATGAGAACACAATGCAAAACAAAACACCTAACCGAAAGAAACTCAAGAGTATGGATTCTACATGAATCCCAAAGCCAATAAAATCATACATCATAAAATCACTTAATTGGCCTCAATTCGATAGTATGGATTCTACACAAATCCCAATGATGTAACAAGACCAAAAGTCATGAACTTACTCAACCAACCTCAATCCGATAGTATGGATTCTATACGAATCCTAGCATCTATGAAACAAAGAAAAGGTCTAAAAGAAACAATAACAATAGGTATAAAATCACTCAACCGAATACAACATCGAGAGTATGAATGCAACATAAAAGTGCAAAAGTGGTCTGACTAATATCCAAATGGATCATCTAAGTCCATGACCCACATTGTGCCAAGAAAACTTGAGAAAACAGGGTGGCACACAAAATGAAGTAAAAACCCCAAATTTTAGAAAAAATTCCAAAATCAAAACCCATTTGGTCTTTGGGCACAAACACCCCAAAAATCCAAAAAAATCAAATTCGGACATCGTATGCAAAAATAGCCAGCATAACAGCATACAATCCCAAACACTCATCCTAAAAAATAGGGAAATGTTCGTACCTGCCTAGCTGGGTAGAACTAACATAGAGAAATAGAGGGGAACACTAGTTCTTAGCCTCCAAACAAATGGCTACCAAAAAAAGAAGCAAAAATGAAGCCAAAACAATAAAACAGAAAAGCCCTACCTCACAGCCAAAAGGGCAAAACGGGAATCTAAACCATAAAATAAATATCTCGTAGAAGTAGTTGAAAATCATGGTAATGGAAGTTTTCTCCAAGCTAGATCCAACGAGCCCAACTTCGTGATGATCCCATGCCTATAGCTCCCACAACAAACAAAACAATAAATCCTCATGAAGAGGATTTTGGGTTTTACTCTCCAACTTTCTAATTCAAAAGTGAGAAGTGAGGAATTAAATTCCTCTTTGGATACTTATTCACTTTTCGAGTGAATAATCGATTAGGGAAAATAACCAGCCAACCTAGTTAAACCTTGAATTGACCCAAACAAAAATAGGCTATTCCTATAAATAGGAAAACATCTATGACAAAGTTGCCAGAAATTAAAATAAATCAATTAAAAAGCCTAAAAATCCAAAAACACATAAATCTCCTTAACAACTTTTGCGACAATGCGAACCTCTAAATGCATAGACACTCTTACTGGTCTAATCACATAATGCAAATGAGTTTGGATTTAATAATCATCGAAAGGTTTAATTAAAATATTAATAAAGGATACATCGACCATATAAGGATGACATTGGTAAAATACGAATGGCTGAATCACTAACTCCATGTGCCATTGCCAGGGATATAGTTCCTGCACACTAAACAACACGATCAAGTGCAATTGTATATAATAACATAGCCGAAGCAATAAATGCATTAAATCACCTAATTTAACCATTTATTTAATTATATTAAAATAATCTATTTACATCACTCACGTTCGCATAAATCATAACAATGCAGGAATGAAGTAAATAACCATAGCATTAAATCCATCACCTAACATAGTCTGAGGTATGTCCAAATACCAGATAACTAGATATCATCATAAAACACACTGTCATCTCAAAATGGCATCATCATGCAATAAGATCAATTGAATAGCATAGTAGTCTAAAATCTATGATACTAAAATCAAAGTATAACACTTGACCCTTGGGTCGTCTCAAATGTAAAACATCACAAAAGTAACATATAACTCATAGGTCAAAATATAACAAGGTAAATGTCAGCAACACATAACCAAAGAATTCAACATGAACAATCCATTCTAATTACTTAAGCATTTAATAATGATTGATTACTCTGCATAAAAGGCATTTAAAACACATAAACAACCATAGTCATAAACATGGCTAACCACTGATACAAAAACCTAGTCCAGTGTAGCATGGTAATAGTACATAGTGCAATCTTTGCACACATCTCAAGGTAATCAAAGAAAAACCACATGATACCACATCGATCTTGGTAACCACTAGCACAAACCTCAGTGAACTATAAATCACATCATAATCTCATAGATGAGTCAAACGCATAATCAAAGCAACTAATACAGAAACATAAATCCAAACACCTCGACAGTGTAGACCACTCAGGGTCATAATCATGATCCATCACAACAAAAGATCAACAAGGTTGCATCCATCAAGATGACTTACAAAAGTCAAATGGAAGAGGCACTACATCACCATTGAATCCAGGTCGATGTTTCTATAAATTTTGATATATAATATGCCCTAGTTTGGCCATGTTTAGAGAAAATGAGAGACTTTTCTTAGTTTCAGCCTATGATGGGCATCAAATTTAATCTCTACAGAATTTTTTGTCACAAAAAAAAATCGCATCGAAAATGGTAAAAATACTATCTTAGTAAAATGGCCATAATTTCCTCTCCAGATATTGGATTTCAAACTTCTTACAGGCACTGGAAAGATAATTTAGAGAAATATAACTTGGTGTAGGTTTTTTTTGTGATACTAACATCTATTTAAGTTTTAAGAGCCCTAAAGTCAGATGTTATTTATTTTAAGCACAAATTAGGGCATAACTTAGGCATATAGAGTCAGATTTTGGACTTCGAATAGTCAACAGAAAGCTCTTGAAGAGCTCTACACATTGATTTATATTTGGTGCATGTTTAACATGGTTTATTTGGTGATATTTTAATCTAAATAGTTTATGGTATATATTAACTATGGTAACATTGCAAATTTATGACATTGTATATTTTGAAGATTTGGATTTGATGTCATTGTATACTCAGTTCATATTTTAGAGTCTCATGATGATATGGTTATTAGTGTTTGATTTAGATATATATGATGACTTGTTGGATCTACAAGTTGTACAGTGTTGTAAGTAGTCTATACTTACATGTTGCATTTATGGCTTGGATATGGGTTGTCTTTGCCCATTGATCTTTCATTATTGATACATATTTAGATTAGTGGCTTGGATTTGGGTTGTCTATGCTCTAAGTCACATGAATTGTTGATTTTTCTTCATGTAGAAGGTATGAGATATTGTTACTAGGTACAATGATGTTGGAGGATTGTGGTTGACTATTTTATGCTAATAGGTTGGACATATTGACATGTAGATGCTCGGTTCATGGATGTGGTCATGGTGCCATGGATTTTGGCATGATATGATTAGGTATGTAGGTACATCCTTGATGTTCATTGGTTTGAATTTCTGATTTGGTTATGGTGGTATATCTTCTTGGTTGAGGATCATGGTTATTTGATTTCTTTTGCGGAGCTCATGATGTGCACTTTGAGTTCATTGATGGTTTTGTGATTTTGATGCCTTGGTTGATTCTCATGGTTAGACAATGGTTTTTTCATCACAATGTCATGGATAGCTTGGATACACAATTTAGTGTGAGCTTATGAAAATGATGAGGTGACAGTGTAGGATTAGTTCCTAGTTTGGTTTATATCTTCTTGGGTTTGGAGATCTTGGTTTCACTTGGCACTAACACTTTTGTTGTGTGAGTGTAGACCAGGAGGATCTTCATGTAGGAGATGAATTTTATGATGTCATGGGTGACTCAGTACCATAGTTGGTTGGGAGTTGTTGGCTTTGATATATTTATTGAGTATTTGTAGATGTTGGAGGTTTTTCTTAGATCCTATTTTTGTAAAAGAATCTTTGACATTTGCATGGGTGCACTTGTTATCTTCATGGGGTGCTTGGTTATCTTCATGGTATTTGGAGATGGTCCTTTATGGTATGTGGAGATGGTTTTCTTCATGGTGTGTGGAGATGGTTTTATCTTGAGGACTAATGAGGTTCTTGGTAAAGGTGCGGTTTATGCTTTCATTTGGTATGGTATCCTTGGTGTTAGGATGGTTTCATTTTTATGTCATGGTATAATCTTGATACACATTTATAATTTTGACATGTTATAGTATATTCAATGGAACATATTATCTCTTTAGTTGAGATGGTTTAGATCATGTTGTCATGTTTATGTTCTTGAGGCCATGGTTGGAACTTTGACATTGATCTTGGTTTAGTTTCTTGGTATTGAGTACATTGACCATAAGCTGGATACTTCATGATATTTCTATGTTGTATTTGGAGTTGGAATGGATTGATTGGTTATAGGTGCTCATGGATACTTAGAGATGGTGGTGAAACTGATTTCTCTTCGATTAGAGAAGTATTTTTTGGGATAGTTGATGGTTTCAGCAAGAGAGTCTAAGGGGCATTCACCTGATATAGACTTGAGAGGAGATTGTTATTAGATGAGTCTTGGTTGGATATTTGGATATCTTGATGAGAATTCTCATTCCCTACTCTTGGTCTACTTGATAGTTTGCTACTTGAGAGATAGAACCCATTGTTTCTCTCAGGTGCATTACATTTATGCTTGTCTTTCATGGATGTGGATCTTGAGCTACAGTACATGAGTTAGTTCTAGAGGGTTCATTTGAGAGATGATTTAGAATTGGTTATCTCTATAACATATATTGTTATGTTGATTGCGTTTGAGAGATGGTTTTATATTGGGCATATTCCTTGGATTAGGAATAGTTTATGAATTTGATCTTCTTGTGAGAGGCTTACATCTATGATTAGTTATATGGTATGGTTTGGGTGTTGTTGAGGCTTCTTGGTTGGAGTTTTATGGAGGAGATCATACTTGCACAATTTACATCTAGATGTGTGTGTAGAAGGACATGATACAGGTTATGATTTGCATGGTTTCTCTTTGGTCTTGGTTATCTTCCTAGATGTTTAGTTTTGCTTACATTGGATTTGATATTGGTTAGAGATTGTGATTACTATTTTGTGCTCATGTATGTCATGTGAGAGATGACATGGTTATTTCTTTATCTCTTTCCTTTGTTAGTTGTGGAGAACTCGGGAGAGTGTTGGAGACTTCTTATGAGAATTGTTCTTGCAAGTTAATGGTTTATGTGTTATGGATGTCCTTGATACTATATGGATTCACTTCTTTCAGATGTTGTGAGTGGATTAGTTATAGATTTGACATTAGCTTTTGTAGTTAGAGCTTCTTGGTATATATGTGGTAGGTATTTCTCTTGAGGCTTGTGATTGTAGGTTATATATTGGATTTTTTGATGATATGAGATTCACTTGGTATACATTTGGAGGTATGGATAGTTGGATGGATCTAGCACTTGTTGTAGGTGTTATTTCAGCTATGGATATTTTGAGAACTACGGATACATGCGATTACCTCTGGATTAGGATTTTTTGTGCTTGGAATTTCAGTTGGTATAGGATTTTATGACATTCTAATGTGACAGGTTGGGTGGCTTTCTCTTTGGATGGCTTCTATGTATGTTCGATGGTAGTGGCATAATAAAAGGTGAGATCATTCATGTTTGAGATGCTAGATACTTTGATTTTGTTGTGGGTACTAAGATGGAGTACATGGTGTACTTTGATCCATGATGGTGGACGTCTTGGGAGGGATTATTCCCTTATTCATTTATGTGGCTACATATTGACCCTATGCAATGCATACAACAAGTGGGAGATTGTTGTGATAATGGGTATTGCACAGATTGCATAATATTGTTGTATTATATTATTTTATTATGTAATGTTGTACCTAGATGGACATGTGAAATGTAAAGATTTCTATGGGATATACTTGATGAGTTTTATTGTAACATTGTGATAATATTTGATGTAATTATTTAATGTTGGGGAAAAGAATTAAATTTTTAATATTAAATGTGGGGTCAATGGGTTAGGTAGCATATGATTTATGTAATACCACTTGGTGGTTTTGTGGGACTTGATACCATATAAGTAGCCACAAGGGCAGTTGTATGTGAAAAGACAAAGGGAAAAAGAGAAAGGGTCAAGCGGGACAAGACTTGACAAGTTAGCCAAGGGAGCATTTGTGAAGGTTGGAAGCATGACATGGGATGTGTGGATTCATGCTTGTCCACATGGATTTCTTGGTTGTGGCTATGGCTTTGAAGGCTTCCATGGTTGTATTGAAATGCTAATTTTTGTTGAATAATACATGGCCATGGATGCTTTTGGAGGCTAGGTTTTTTCCCTGAATGAGGGTTTCCTAGGGTATATCTTGTATCATAATTTTTGTGGGTATGTTTTCTATTCTCTTGCATCTGGATTTTAATTGCATATTTATTTTAGATCTATTATGGGTTATGTGGAAACAATTATATTCTTTGTTGCAGGTTTTCTTACAAAAATTAACCATTTTTTTAGGGAAGAAAACAAATTATTTGACTAGGGATTGGGTAGCTCTAGATCATAATAGTAGAGAATGGAGAAGTAAATATTTTGAATTAGTTTTAGTGGCTAAGTGTACAGGGAAAATGGAATCAACTACCCTAACACATTTAGAAGGGGGAATACCAAGATCCACCCCTTGGATTACGTTTGATTAATATAAGAGGAATTATCAATGCAAACCTTAATGCAAAAGGAATGAATAACTTGGATCTATTTCTCTCTTACCTCCATCTTAAGAGGATTTAAGCAAAAAGATATGCAATATAGAGATGTGATATAAATATATGAAACATATATATAAATATAAATATAAATATAAATAAATAAATATATATATATATATATATATATATATATATATATATATATATATAGAGAGAGAGAGAGAGAGAGAGAGAGAGAGATAATATACCTTGTGAGATACAAACCTGAAAATGAGCTATCAAATGATCGCCAAAAGGGATGATTCTTAAGATTTGGATTTAAAATTGTGGTACAAACAAAACCTAGAAATCATTCGGTAAGTAATTTGGGAAAACTTTCTTAATCATGGTCAAAATGGAGCATTAGGGGCACAATTTCCCCTGATGAATGGTGTGAAAAACTGATTCTAATTTTGTAGTTTTGATAAACAACTAAAAGGGTATCTACATGTACAACTTGTTCTCTAATATGAGATCTAAAACCTGCAAACTAAGAGATTTTTTTTTTTGGGAGGGTGAGGGGTTTGCCTTAGTCAAAACTCATTTTAGGAAATAACCTTGAATTGAAATAATTGAAATAGAATGCTAGCAAGTAGTAGTGATAGATCTAACATGAAAAAATGTAAATCTATGGATACACTCTTGAATTTGGAATGTAATCAAGTATGTAAATATAATAAATAGCTTTGACTTAACTTCAAAAACCTAGTAAGGAAATCAAAGTGATATCAAGACCTTCATGAATGAACATGTTTGAAATCTACCTTAGGAAAGCATGTAGATGAATGTAGATCTTGAGTAGATGAATGTAGGAGATGTAACAAAGGATCTTGAATGTATGAAGGGAGATTTTAAACATTGGAATGATATATCTTGTATAAACTTCTTCAATAGCTTGAATGCATGAATCCTTGATCTTTAATGGAAAGACCTTTAATGCATTGAATGCTTGTAGAATGCTTGAGAACATGAGAGATAGAGAGATTGCTTAAACTTGTGAATTCATGAACACTTGATGATGAGATGTGAAAACAAGGAAATGAAAGGGTTTATAAAGGGATCAAAATAACATACTCCTATATGCTAACCTATGTAGAAGTTTACACCCTAAACTAACCAGACATAGGTTCTAAGAAGATGACCCAAAATAAGGCTTCATCAAAGTAAAACTATGCCCCTCATTAGTTCATTAGGGAAAAAATACACATGTGATTGGTTAGGGGAAAACTTCACCCCTGATGATCAAGTGCATAAATCCCTAGGGTTGCCTCAGGGCTCCAAATCAAGTCTCAAAATCCAGAAATTAGGTCTAGATTCCAAGGAAATCCCATTTTAGTAGAAGAAATAGATTCCAAGTGGATAGAAAAATGAAAGGAACAACCTATGGGAATAGATCCTACCTCAAAATTAACACACTAAAATAGGAGCTTTAAAGAGGGTCTATTAGGTTTTAACCCAATTCTTGTTAGAATGATTAAAATAAATGAGAGGGGGTGAATCACTTATCATTAGGTCCAAATGTACCAATTAAACATTTAACAACATTAATAATTTATTCAATATCATAAAGTCACTCCACTAATATAGTAACTAATCAACAACTTAACTTATTCATTGATCACAAGCTCTCTATTTAATATATACGACTAACAAAAATAAACTACAATAAATAACATAAATCATGAAAATAACTTTCACACAATTGTGACAAAAATATTTAATGTGGAAACCCAATTTGGGAAAAATGACCAAGCAACATGCTACCATTTTTCACTCTTCTAAAGTGAGCTCAGTTAAGAGCCAATCTTGTTAAAGGTTACAAAACACACTATTAGGTGTGAGTCTATTAAAGGATTTAATTCACCTTGTTAGGAGCAACCTTGTTAGATGACTTCAAATCATTCCATTAGAATGTCACCTTGATTAAAGGATTTACAAATGATTGTTAGGTTAACCTTGATCAAAGGATTTTATTGCCACAATGGTTAGAAATTAACAACTAGGTTTGATCTATTAAGATACAACTCACTTTACAAATTAAAATCTCCATTGGGCCTATTTCTAGTTCATTAACTTGACTTCATCATATTCTCCATCTCTAATTTTCTTGGCAACCCTTTAAGCAATCACATTTCACTAGCTTTCTCACTTTTTCTCTATACTTTGTTCTTCACTGGTTCTTCATAAATTCACTAATCAACAACCATAAAACATCTCTTGTCCCTCCTTAAATAGGTAGCTTTGATATTTTTCCACTTAGACATCACTGTAGACCTTAGGGTTTGATAAGATTCATTGAATCTGTTCATCATTTTGTTCTTCTTCTCCTTCCTTGGCACTTCTAGGAACTTCTCATTGAATCTTGACCATTGATCTCTTAACAAACTCAATTATTGCATTAAATACACCAATTCATCAATCCTTATTATCAATGCATTTATCCAAAAATTCAACTATGTCTGCCTCAAATCTTGATTTCCTCACAAACAATTATTTTGCTGACACTCAGTCATCACTGTATTCTTGATAGAAATAGGAATTATTGAGAGAAGGGGGGGTAGAATGAATCAATTATTTAAAAACTTTAGTCACCAACTAAATATTATTTATAACTTTGAACTATACATAAGAAAGTAATAAAGTAATGCTGAATAGTAACAAAAACCATGCACAAAGATAACTCATAACACCATATTTTGTTAACTAGGGAAACCTTGGCCAAGGGTAAACCCTAGTGGGGATGATACCCACTAGATAATATAATATACTGATATATAAGTTCCTTGTTAGAGGATGGACCCTATTAGGAGTCAATGAGAAAATTTAGTATAGAGAGTCCCTATTAGGAGACTTTGAATCCCTATTAGGAGATTCCAACATTTTTAGGAGTTGTAGTACAATAGATGCAAGATGAGCCCACTACCCAAAGATGCACTTCCAATTACAAGAAGAGCTCATTGCCCAAACAAGTAATTAGTCTTCAAGAATATAGGTTCTTTCTTAGTTCGATCTCAGATCACAAAATAGCTTCCCAAAACTTAACATACGTCACTTTAAAGAAAGTTCACATATCATAATTACACTTGCTTTCACAACTTTCTTACACATTCCTTCACAAGATGTCCTTTGCATAAATACCATGCCTTTTCACAAATCCTTGCTAGGTCAGCTAAGACCATAATATACTTTTCCAACTTAGAGTAAACATCTAGGATGTTGGTACTAATTGGTCAAGTAATTATTTTGTAAACAAAATAATTCTTTCCTTTAATTTTGTTGTCCAATTTCATTGGTAAAACACAAATATCTCTTTTTTGTATAATCTATACTGATGTCCAAATTTATACACACCATCATCAACATGTATACTATCTCCATCTAACTTCACTAGTCATAATATGATGTTAGTAACAAGTTACATATAAAATAATACACTACTAGAAACCTAATTCATACTTAGACAATTTTTTGAGTACCAAATGCTAGGTATCTTTATTTCTGAGGTTTCCTATAAGAATGTATATCATGAGTTTCCATAAATAAGAACACTTACATATCTTCATTAGCCAATTTTCAATAGTTCTTTTTCTCAATCATTACTATGTGCCTTGATCTCTACTAATTCTATCTTACTCAACTTACATTGGCTTAGTCAGTCTTCACTATGCTTGGTCACTACTATATTTTCTTCTTTGTCTTGCTCAACCATAACCAACACTTGGATAATACTATTCTTCTTAGCTTCTACTTAAGTTCCTTAATCTTATACTTCTACTTCTTCATTGACCTTGTAAACTTGTACTCGGTCAAGCTTATTGTTTTATTCAATAACTCTAGTACACTTCAACTCAACTATTTTCTTCAATTGATATGATGATTAAATGACACATTATCTTGTCAAAGACTAACTGATCAAGAACCCATTGTAATGCCATCATACTTACTCCTCTTTACTAAAAAATTTCACAAGTTTATCTAGTTATCTCTCATTTCAAATCCTCTTCATCAATCAATAGATATGACACTCTACACTATTAGTAAATGTCTTACCAATAAGGTTTGACATCAATGACAATATAAAAATTGTTCCAATTGTAGTTTCAAATAATATCCCTCTTTCACATTGATGACAACACTTTAGTTACCATGAAAATGCAAAAGAATTTCTTAAGATTTTCACTCTATCAACTCCCTCTGCAATTTGTATAAAATCTTCATTAATATCCTTAGTTTCATTCTGATTCTCATCTTCTTAGTTTCATCTTATTCTAATCCATATAACTTCTAATATGCTTCCTTCATAGTATTCCCTGTATGATAACAATTACGGATTCTTCATTGTGACTCCAATTGTATTTGCACTTGTAATGACTCCCTATTTGACATCTCTTATTGTGACTAGACAGTAACTATCATACACCTCTCCCTCTTTAGATATTGGATGGAAATTGGATAATAATTGTTATACATCTCTCTCTCTTTGACAACAATGCCAAAGAAATCATCTATTCTATACACATCATACTTTTTTTTTCACTTTCTAACTAATCTTTGAGATAATCATTCCCTTTGTCATCTTGACTTGTAGCCTCATCTGCTCATGATTCTGTCCATCTTTTCACAACTTTTTCACACATAAGAAGCTCCTAAAGTGTGACCTTTTGCATCAATATCTAAGATATTCTGTGCATAACAATTGATGCAATGATACATCTCTTTTTAGTTTTCCTTTGATAGGGGAATGACCCCTAACTTACCTCTTAGATACACAAATGCAATCTTAGGTTATGCCTAAGTGAATATATCAACTATCTGCTCCTTTGTATTGACATACTCTAGTCTCACTTCTTTGTCTTGCACTAGTTCACTCAAGTAATGATACTTGATTGTAATGTGCTTAGACTTTGTATGCATCACCAAACTCTTAAATATTCTTATAGAAATTGTGTTATTACAATATATCACTATAGGTTCAATAATCCCTTCTTTCATACCTTTCAACAATTTCTTGATTCACATAATGTTAGAATAATTAACTACTAAAGAAAAATATTCACCCTCTACTATGGATTGAGAAATACAATTTTTCTTCTTGCTTGTCCATGAAATCTTTTGGAATTCTTTAGAATAACTGAGAGGGAGGGCGAATAAGTTATCCAAGGTCCAAATGTAAAAATAATTTTTTTTAGTGCTTAACAAATTCATATCCATAAAACCATATCATGCATGCATCAATTAGATCATCTAATACCTTAACTTAGTAGGTCACTATCCTAGGTCAAAATAACTTTGCAAAAATGTAAACATGAAATACCACAAAATCATTCGTACAATTTGACACAAGGATTTTATGTGGAAGCCCAATTTGGGAAAAACCACCAGTAACATGCTACCCAATTTCACTCTTATGAAGTGATGCCTTGTTAAAGGCCAACCCTGTTAAAGGTTACAATACACACTGTTAAATGTTACCTAGTTAAAGGATTTCAATCACCCTATTAGGAGTGAGCCTTGTTAGAGGACTTTAGAATAGTCCATTAAAATGTCACCCAGTTAAAGGATTTACAGATGAGTGTTACGTCAACCTTAATCCAAAGGATTTGTCCAAACTGATATAGTTGTTAGAAAGAAACAACATGACTTGATCTGATAATAATATAAAACTCACTTGTAGATTACAGATCTTTGGTTTAGTCCTTCATTCTACTTGGAATTCATACTCTTCATCTCTAAAAACTTATTCTCCCTTCAAGAATTCAACCTCTTAAGCCTTCTTGCTTTGTATACCAATTGCAGTCTCTTCTATTCAGCCACCATATGAAGTAACACCCTAGACTTCTTTCCTTCCTTAGGGTCTCGCACATGCTATGACAACCTTTTCTGCTAGCCTGCTATCTCTATAAATAGAGAATTTAGATCTTTTTTCATTTACCACAATCATCTATTTTAGGATTAGGTTTGATTCAATGAATCTACCCACTTTTCCATTTTAGTTCCTATAGAAATTTCTTCTACAATCTTTCTTGAGTTCACCTCAAAATGGTTCATCTTGAATTTTATGTCACCATCTCATCATACTTATCTTTTGCACACTTCACATAATTCAAGAAATCAAATTAGTCAGCTTAGATTCATAAAATACTCGATTTAACACTTTTTTCCATCACTCAATATCTATACTATTCACTCGATAATTACTGTCTTTTGATGCTTGGCCACAATTATGTTGCTTAGAACCAACTACACCTTCTCAGTTTGGTCACTACTTTTATTCCTTAATTCTTAGTACTTACTAAATTTCACTGATGCTCAACATATACTAACTTTATGCTTGACCTGAACTAGAATTT
Organism: Cupressus sempervirens; assembly: GCA_028749045.1. Classification (NCBI taxonomy): domain Eukaryota; kingdom Viridiplantae; phylum Streptophyta; class Pinopsida; order Cupressales; family Cupressaceae; genus Cupressus; species Cupressus sempervirens. The sequence goes on from CM053793.1 coordinate 736,715,421, forward strand.
TCTCAGCTTACACTATTTGCTCTACTAGGCTTGATAGACACTTTTTATGAAAACGCTTCTTCTTGACTTAGCTAAAGTAACCATTTACTTTAGCCTTAAGTAGATCAATAATACATAATATCATCAATGTCTTACTTGGTCTTAGTGCTCCTTTTATACACTAAATAACCCAACCTTTCTCTAGGTTTTTTTGTTATCTTTTCTTTTCAAATCCTCTTCGTCAATCAAACAAATGATAGCATTCAAACCAAATAGAAATTGTCTCACCAACAAGTATCAGTTTTGACATCATTGAAAAAATAATAAATGTTCTATGATAGGTTATACACTTCAAATAATCTCTTTTCAACAATCTCCCTCTTTTGCATTGATGACAAACTAATACCAACAACAATGCCAAAAGGAAAATTAATATCTTTAAAATTCTCCCTCTATCAGTATATATGCCTCTTTCTGATATCTCCCTTAACCTTATATCTCCTTCTTTGATCTCTCTCTACTATTTATCTCCCTCTTTTTTATATCTCCCTCTTTGACAACAATGCCAAAGACTTGTCATCTTTTCATGTAGATATAATCAATCTAGGTTCTCCCTCTGTCACTTGCATGTGATTGTAAATCTTTCAATTTTGCTCCTTCATTACTTTAGGAAGCTCCTAAAGTAAGATACACTGCACCAAAATTTTTAAAATATGACATTCAACTCAGTTGATGCAGGGCACTACTCTTGCTTCTTAAGTAGCTTTGGATAAGGGTATTACCCCTAGTTTACCTCTAAGATATTCATGGACATACTTAGGTAAAGATTTTGTGAATATATCCACTATCTATTCTTTTGTATTCACATATTCCATTCTCACTTCTTTTTCTTGAACCAAGTCTCTCAAGCAATGATACTTGATTGCAATTTACTTTGTCTTTGTGTGCATCACAGGGTTCTTTGATATGTTTATCACACTTGTATTATCACAATAGGTTTAATAATTTTTTCATTCATTCCTTTGAGTATTTGATTGATGCATACCACATTTGTACAATTTACTACATCAATCACATATTCAGATTTAGCAATAGATTGAGATATACAATTTTGTTTCTTATTGGTTCAAGTGGATAATCTCTTTCCTAAGAAAAGTGCTCCATCACTTGTACTCTTTCTATCATCAACATTTCTAGCCCAATCAACATCTATATAGACTCTTAATTCAAACTTATCATTCTTCCTGTAGTATAGACCATAGCCTTCTATTCCTTTCAAGTATCTCATGATCCTTTTAACAACCATCAAATGATTCTCCTTAGGATTTGTAGAAAACCTTGCAAAAATCCCAACATTTAATGCAATGTTGGGTCAGCTATGTACTACATACTATAATTTTTCAATCATAGACTTATATAATGTTTGATTTACTTTAGTAGAATCATAAATTTTGGATAGTTTGTGTCTTGTCACCATAGGAGAACTAATAGGTTTTGAATCCTCCATACAAAAAGTTTTGAATATTTCCTTTACATTCTTAGAATGAGTAATGTAAATACCATATTTCATCTGATATACTTGCAAACCAACAAATAATTTTATCTCTCCAAATATAGACATCTCAAATTCTTTCTTCATTTCATTTGCATATGTCTTACACAATGCATTTTGTCCTCCAAATATTATATCATCAAAAAATATTTCAATTGGTAAAATCCCTTTACCTCCTTTTGTCTTCAAATACAGACTGATGTTATCATCAATCTTCTCAAAACCAATCATCACAAGATAATTGTGAAGCCTTTCATACCATGCTCTTGGGGCTTTCTTTAAACCATATAAAGTTTTGTGTAATCTACATACCATGTTCTTATTTTTTGGATCAACAAATCCTTTTGGTTGTTCAATGTATAACTCTTCTTCTAGTATACCATTTAGAAATGCTAACATTACATCCATTTGATAAAGTTTGAAACCTTTGTATGTAGAGTAAAAAAAATTTTTCTTACTCTTTCCAATCTTGCAACTAGGGAAAAGGTCTCTCTATATTCAATTCCCTCTTCTTGTGCATATCCCTTGCAAAATATTCTTTCCTTATTTCTTGTGACTTCATCATTCTCATCTAGTTTGTTCCTGTTGGTCAAAAGAATAGTCTTGACAATTGAGTGTCAACACACTTAACCATTTTCACTATATATGCCAAGTACACAATGGATGCTAAGCTAGAATTTCAATAAGTGTCGAGCCACAGTTGGTGCCAAGCAATATAGAATATACATGTGTTGAGCAAACCAAAAAAGTAACAAGTGCCAAGAAAACTAGGAAAGTAATAGATGTCGAGCAATCCAGGAATTAGTTCATGCCGAGCATCAATAATATAATGAGTGTTGAGTAGCTCAGGATCAACATAAGAGTTTGTGCCATCACAAACTAAGATGTAAAATAGTTTTTGCATGACTCACAAAGGGATAAGAAGATAAGATCAAATCCTTACAATTACCTATGAAATCAACATGTACCCAATCAAAAAATTGGAGACATCATGCAACCAATAGGTGAAAACAAAGGATTTGAGTGGGAATTTAAGATTTGATATGGATTGTAGATCCATACCTAACCCTAAGTCTTCGAATTCTTTAAAAGGAGGTCAAAAACCCATTGCATGTGTGGATGAGAATAGTGTAAGGGGTGATTATAGAAAAAATTTAGTGTGAAGAAGGAAAGACTTAGAGGAATAGAGAAGTAATTTCGCATCCAGTTGGTTAGAATAGCACAAGGGACAAGGAACACATATAGAAATCAGATCAAGCAAGGATCAGAATGAGAAGAATAGATCTAGTACATGAACCAAGCAATTGAAGATTGCACTCTATCAGGTCAAATGTTCTAATACTTTCTCACCATTGTATTAGATGCTGAAATCCTATATTGATAGGTTAGCTTAACAACTAGGTAGAAGAACCTTTGGAGAAGGTGAATGAAAATCCTATGTATTAGGTGGGTTTAACAACCTATTGTAAATCCTTTAACAGGGTCACACTTCATGTAATTGTTTGTAAATCCTCTAACCAGGTCACTATTCACACAATGTAAATCCTTTAATAGGGCATGTCTTTCATAGGGAAAACCATCAGGAGTGGTTGAACATTGATTGCTGCAGTGATTTTTGTGGGTATCATCCCCACCCCAGTTTTACCTTCTTATTCATGGAGGATTTCTAGGTTATCAATTCTGGTGTTATGTGTTATTGCATGTGATTGATTTTATGTTCTTTTATATGTTTACATGCATGCAATTTGTTCTTTAGTTATATGTTTAAAGGATAAGAGGGAGGTTAAAAAAGGGTGTGGTACTTCTGATTCATCCCCCCTCTCAAAAGTACTCTTCCCATTTGAATATTTCAACAGTTTTTGTAACCCATTTGGTTCCAGTTACATTCTTGTTCTCAGGTCTGGGTACTACAGTCCATGTTTTGTTCTTTTCAATTTGATCAATCTTTTCTTTCATGGCTTTAATCCACTCTTCATTCTCTAATGTATCCTTCACTGACTTAGTCTCATGCATGCTCAACAAACATGTATCACTTATTAACCTATTCCTTGCCATTCATCTAGGTTCTTTATCTTTGATAATTTTTTTAGCTAGGTGATGTCTCCTAACACACTTTGACAATCTTGAATCTGCTATCCTTTATTCAATGGGATTGTCAACTTTAGAATCACTATTCTATCTACAACTCAACTCCTGAATGCAACTCTATTCTAAATGCAACTTGGTTCTTGAATGCAACTCAATTCCTAAATGCAACTCAACATCCATTGTATGTGACTCGGTAGTCACTGATACTTGTTGTTGTTGATTTACAGGTCGATTTACACCTTCATCATCATTTATGTCTTCATAGTAGTATATGAAGGTTTTGTACTCTTTACGTTCCCTTTTAGGTTCATCTTCATGTACCTTTGTATATTCATCAAACTTCACATTCTCACTTTTTGCAACTTTGTTAGAGTTATTATTTAAACACTTCTAAGATTTACTTCTTGTGGAATAGCCTAGGAATATATCTTCTTCACTTTTAGCATCAAGTTTACCATTCCTATTGTCCGTAAGAATGTAACAATTGCTTCTAAATAAATTTTACATTGGGTGAGTATCCATACCATAGTTCAAAAGGTGTGAAATTTGTACCTTTCTTGACTTGTACTAGGTTCAAGGTATAGACAACTATACTTATAGCTTGTCTCCAGTATTTCAAAGAAAAATTATTCTCCATCATCAATGTTCTAGCATAGTTCATTACAGATTTGTTTCTCCTTTCAACAATGCTATTTTGTGGAGGGGTCCTAGGTATAGAAGTTTATCTCTTGATTCTTCCATCATTATAGAATATATCAAAATCATTTGATGTAAATTCTCCACCTTTGTCAAATCTCAAACATTTCAAGATTTTTCTAGTCTTCTTTTCAACTCTTGTCAGATACCACTTAAACATTTGAAAAGCATTAGATTTTTGTCTCAAAAACATAACTGTCATTATCCTAGAATAATCATCAACAAATAGGATAATGTACTTGTCACATTTGTATATTTACACATCAATTGGTCCACACAAATTAATATGAACTAATTCTAGAATTTCTTTTGAGGAGTGAGTCTTATTTTTAAAACTCGATTTTGTCATCTTGCCTAACTGGCATTGTTTGTAAATCACATTATCAGATTTCTTCAATTTTGGAAAACCTCTGACTCTTTTCATGTTATTGATACTAAGTAAGTTATCAAATTTAACATGACATAACCTCTTTTTCCATAGCCATACATCATCAAATTCTACAACAAGACAAGTATCATCATTCATGTCAAGATAAAAAATTTACCTCTAGTATGATCTCCATTTCCAATTAATTTTCCATTAGTGTCATAGATATTTTCTTTCTTGTTATCAAATTCAACTTTGCAACCTAAACTATTCAATTGTGATAGACTCAACAATTTATAATTAAGTCCTTCTACATAGTAAGCATTTCCACACATGATATTTTCTGTCAGTTTGATTGATCCTTTACCTTTTATCAGTTAGGGTGCATCATTACCAAACCTAACACTATTTCCATTTTAGCACTCAAGGGTAATTAACTTACTTTTATCTCTAGTCATGTAATGTGAACATCCACTATCAATGATCCATCTATCACTTTTGTTCACATAAGATATCAATATAGTTGCCTCATCTTCATTAGAATCATCTTTCATAGAAATATACACAACTTCATTATCATGGTCATCAGATCTATATTTTGTTTCCTCTTCAATAATGTAGCAAGACTTCTTTCCTTTGTCTTTATAATCTTTTCAATTCTCATCTCTTTTACCTCTATATTTATCTCCACTTCTATTGTTCTTCTTCTCTAGACACCTAGCAGCAATATGACCAACCTCATTTCAATTAAAACACATGATAGGTAGCTTAACTTTGTATTTCCCTTTGCCTGTATAAAATTTGCTTGCCAACAATGCTTCAAGCTCTTCTACATCATCTTCATCTATATCACTATCACTGGAAACATGCTTGACCTTTTTCTTTTTCTCTTTAGGTTCTTTTAGTGTCAGTTTAGCTTTGAAAGAAGATTCAACATTTTTAGTTTTGAAATTATCAAAATTAGAAAGTTCAAAAACTTTGAGTCTACCCATCAGTCCTTCAAGGGTTGGATTACTACTAGGAACACACCTTAGTTCTTGTATGGTAGAAACTCTAATAGCATAGATAGGTAGTAGGGTTCTCAATACTTTTCTAATCACAATATCATCTTCAATAATACTAGTTTCTCCTTTGATAGCATTCACCACATCTTTAATTCTTGTACAATACTTGACTATATTCTCACCTCATTGCATTCTCATGTTATCAGACTTTCTTCTTACATTTTCAGCTTTTGCTCTTAGAACATTCTTATCTCTTGCATAGATCATCTCTATAGAATCCCACATCTTCTTAGTAGAATTACATCCTTTGATGTCATCAAACTCTAAGTAGCTTAGGGCAGAGGCAAGCCTTAACATTGCTTGATTGTGTTCTTTCTTCTTTTTGCGATCATCAATAGTAAGGGCTCCAATAGGATCAACATGTTTAGTAATAATGGTAGATTGTGCATAGTCTCTAAGACCTCTTAGATGTAGCTTAATAAAAAAATTTCATGTAGGAAAGTTTTCCTTGTTTAGTTTGGGAACCTCCTTTCTGTACATCTTGATCTCTAGCTTTTAGTACCTTCAAACTATTTCCTACAAGCACCAATGCTCTGATACCAATTGTTAGAATTCTTTAGAAAAGACGTGGGGGGGGGGGGGGGGGGGTGTGTGAATCTGTTATCCAAGGTCCAAATGTAAAAATAAATTTTTTTAGTGCTTAATAGATTCATATCCATAAAACCACATCATGCATGCATCCATCAAATCATCCAATACCTTAACTTAGTATGTCATTGTCCTAGGTCAAAATAACTTTGTAGAAATGTAAACATGAAATACCACAAAATCATTCACACAATTTGACACAAGGATTTTACATGGAAACCTAATTTTGGAAAAACCACCACTAACATGCTACCCAATTTCACTCTTCTGAATTGATGCCTTGTTAAATGCCAATCTTGTTAAAGGTTACAATACACACTGTTGAATGTGACCTGGTTAAAGGATTTCAATCACCCTATTAGGAGTGAGCCTTACTAGAGGACTTTAGAACATTCCATTAAAATTTCACCCAGTTAAAGGATTTACAAATGATTTTTAGGTCAACCTTAATCCAAAGGATTTATCCAGAGTGATACAGTTGTTAGAAAGTAACATCGGGACTTGATCTGATAATAAATACAACTCACTTATAGATTATAGATCTCTGGTTTAGTCATCCCTTTTTCTTGGAATTTGTACTCTTCATCTTTGATAGCTTATTCACCCTTCAAGCATTCAACCTCTTAAACCTTCTTGCTTTGTATGCCAATTGTAGTATCTTCTATTTGGCTACCATATAAAGTAACACCCTAGACTTCTTGTCTTCCTTAGATTCTTGCACATGACAACCTTTACTTCTAGTTTGCTATCTCTATAAATAGAGAAATTAGATCTTTTTCCATTTAACCACAATCATCCATTTTAGAGTTAGGTAAGATTCAATGTATCTATACACTTATCCATTTTAGTTTTGTAAGAATTTGGTATAGCTCTGATACCATGTATGAATTTTCCTAAGGCAATAATTTAACACCTAGATCAAGAAGCTCAATAGATACCACAAGAGAGATAATGATCAAATAAGAATCTCAATAATGATTAAAATGATAATGAATATCAGATGATTAGATAATTGGATGAATACATCATTGAAGTTCTTGTATATAAAGACAACTAGAATGACTAGGAGTCAACAAAGAGATAAACATCACAACTAAGCACATGTCCACCAAGTGTGGATTATCCTCCCTTGAGCACAAGAGTTTGTGTGATGATGATAGAATAATTTTACATAGGTGTATCTCATAAAGAGATGTTGTATACACCATGTGCTCAAATAAGTTGCTAACTCCTATGTTGTCAACAAGACAACTCATATGTCTATGCATATTCCTAAGTGTCTACATGACAACTAATATAAAAATGCATTATCCTAAGTAAACTTAAGTAAAGTGTAATAATAATTAATTATTTACACTAAGACCCCCCCTTTAGTGAAACTTAGGGGAATGCATTCAAGCTCACAAAGCTGAATGCAAGATCAAATGTGGGTCCCGACTATTAGGCCATGTTAGTACCCATGTACAAATGCAATGCATGTGTTACATATAATGTGATGCAATGCAATGCAATCTCTCTAAAAAGAAAGAAAGAGGGAAAACCTCATGGGAAAAACTATTGGCCATATGTCCAATCAATCAAATAAGGTAAGTTATGGTTGTCATTTATGGCAACATATTTGTTTTACAAATTAGTCATATTCACATGTGAAGGAAAATTGTCTAAGTATCAGATAGTGTTACAACAGTAGGATAGATTTGATGATAGCAGAATATTTTCTTGGAATATTCTCTTGAATAGTTGATCAGAGATGTATAAAACCATAATGATGACTTATACCAGTGCCCATGTTCGTATAATAAACCAAGTTCAAGTTATGAAGGAATTAGTGATGTAGTAATGACACAACACAGAATAGAGCATATCAACAGAATGTGTTAAATGACTTGATTTATTGTTTTGAGTTACAATTTTTTAATAAGCCAACTCTAATAATATTAGGTGAGTTAGCTAAGGAAGAATTCACTAACATGTCTTGTATAAGTGAAGAACTTCATTTGCAAAGTTAGAGAGAACAAAAATATATGATGATAATGATATTTGATCAGTGATTGCGAAGTTGATATGATCTTGAGAAATGAGAGTAACAAGTGAATGTAACTTTGTGATATATGATGTGTAGCATTGTTATGCTAGATATGATGTAGATTAAGTTGTGTGTAGTCACTCTTATATGAAGGATTGTCAATCAAAAGATTTGTGAAGTACAACAAGTATCTCAGAACTATATGTATACTTATTTCCTGAAGATCTCATTGTATAGTTGCATGTTAGGGCGATGGGCTCTTCTTCCACACATTTTTATATGATCCACCAACTCTTAATAGGGTTGAAGCAACTCCTAATAGGGTTGAGGCTTCTAACAAGGCCTAGTCTCCTAACAGGGACCTGAGACACTATACATTCTTCATAGACTCCTAACAAGGTCAATATCCTTAATCAGATTCTTTATATAGTGAATCATCTAGTGGGTTTCATCCCCACTGGGGTTTTCCCTTGGACAGGGTTTCCCTAGTTAACAAAATATGGTGTTATGATCTCTCTTTGTGTATGGTTGTTTATACTATTCAGCATTATTGGTTTACTTTCTTATGCATGTGGTAAAGTGATTAATAATATTCAATTTTGGATAAAAGAATTGACAATACTGATTCACCCACCCTTCTTAATATTGTCTATTTCTAACAAAAATCCTCCCCTAAAAAGAGAGATAAGTACAATAAAGAAGAGAAGAGTCATGTGACTCCCCCTGGTGAAGAATCTTGTACTCCCAAGAGATCTCGCAAATGAAGATACTCGATCTTAGTGAAGGGCTTGGTGAAGATATCTATCTTCTATTATTTTTTACGATAATACTACAATACAATGACTTTCTCATGAATCAGTTCTCTAATGTAGTGCATATGAACCTCAATTTTTTTTTGTGTGTTTCTGTTGTATTATATATTTTAAGATTTCAATGGGACTCTAATTATCACATTGTATGACTGTGGCTCTAGGTATGTCAAAACCAAACTCCTTTAGAATATGTTGTGACCAAATAGCTTTTATAGCCATAGTGACAACTCCTCAATACTCAGCCTTAGTAGACGAAAGAGCAATAGTGTTTTGCTTTTTAATCTGCTAGCAAATGGGGCTGGAATCAAGATGAAACATTTATCCTAAAGCACATTTGTGAGAATCAAGATCCCTATTGTGGTATTCACAATGCACGCCCCATTCTTCACTAGGAATGGGGACCCCCTACCTTTTTTACTCTTGAACTCACAATTCGAGAGTCGATTGAAGAAAGAATTTGTTTAAAAGTTGTGTCCTATAGCTTATGTCCATTTAGGAATTTCAATTTCAAGTCATTTAATTTTATGTTATTTTTTTTTAGTTTCGTTATTTGCTTTGCTAACCCCTTGTTAGAGTAGGACCTCATAGTAGCTACATTGTTAGAGTTGCATGCATTGAAAAACAAAAAATACAAAAATATTGTTCTTTTGGTGTGATATTTTGAGACAATGAATAGATTTTACTTCAATTCCAAGATAAAAGAGATTTTTAGAACCAGAAAAGGCCTCCTTGTGAACACTCACATTTATCTTCTACCGAGCGGATTTTGGTTCATCGCAAGACAAATACTGAACCTTGTACTGAATCCTTAAAAAGATTTTCTTTTCAAGAGAGGAATTATGCAATGGTTTCTTACCATTGACCTCATGCAAAATGAACACTCAATAGAAGTGGCACTAGAAGGAGGGCTTGAAAACAAAGAACCTACTATTGGAAATAAGGAAGATTTGATAAAGTTTCAAAAATTTTGCACCCTTGCAATAATCTGCACTCTGTAAATGTTCAGAAATCACTTATGAAATTTTCAAAAATTTAGATCCGTAGGTACACAAGTTTGTAGATCCGCAAGTTTGTAGGTCCGTAGATCTATAGGTCCACAAAACTCTATGGTGCGTAAAATTCAAAGAAGTGAGGAAGTGTACTTCTACAGAGGTGCAATTTTTCCAAAATTGATACAAGCTAGAGGATATTGATCCAAGATCCCCATTCCAACAAGCGTTAATATCTTCACCAAGTGCCCAAGAATTTCTAGAGCTTACTCATTTTCATAAGCCACATAGTGATAGAGGAATACCCTAAGTTCAACCACTTCTATTCAACATTTCGTCATCTTCTTCTACTTCACCACCCATTCAACCACCAGGTGGACCTTCACATATTCCAATAGTACCATCACCATCCTAGCCACCTTTAGGTCCACAAAATCCTCCAATGGCCTTTTTCACAAACGCAGTTGATTCACCCATTAACTTGAGAGGTGCACTCCATGACCTCCCTAAGAATCCCAAGAAATTTTGTCCAAGGTTTATTTACAGAGAAACAAGAACCACTGAAGATCATGTCAAGGTTTTTAAGGAAATTTTTAATCGAAAGCAAATTGCTAATGAGGATGTAGTTCTTTGTTTATTTCCCTACTCTTTGGGGGAAATTGCCTTCAATTGGGACACTTTTGAAAAATTGTTCTTGGAACAATTAAAAACATTCATCAATCGAGCAATGATACATCAACAATTCATATCAATAAACAGGGACCCAACTGAGACAGTTTCACACTTTAACCATTGCTTTCATATGGCCTACTGCAAGTTGGAAACACCATACACAATACTAGTTGAAGCTACCATCCAGATTTATTTAAATGCTATAGACCCTCTTATTGCGATCTATCTGAGAAGACTTCCTATAGAAAATATTGACACATTGGACAAAGTCTTTGCAGAAGCGATCACGTTCACAAAGAAAGCCAATCCTAATGGGGAAGGAATGATGCTTTTGGCACAAACAATCCCTATAATGCCAACATACCTCATGGGAGCACCCACCATGCCTAGTCAATTCATACCTATGAACCTAGTTCCATTGTAGTAGGCACCCACTCCACAAACTCAAGTGATAACATATCCAGGGTATGAGCCCCCAAAAATAGCTTTCTTTGAACAGAAAGCAATGGTTCCTATGGAAGCAGATAACAATCTCCTTTCAGAAGTTGGTCAAATAAAGAAGACCATATCACAAATGAACAATGAGTTGACACATCTTAGATTATCACAAGGACAAAATAACAACTTCCAAAGAAATAATACTGGCCCCTACAACAACAATTTTGGTTAGAATTACAACAAGAACTTCAACAATAACAGTACCACCAATGTAGGAAATAATGGCAGAGGAAACAACTTATATCCTCTTGATTACAACAATGGCTTTCAAAGACAAAACTGACAATGGAATACTCGACCAAATAATGGAAGCATTCTTGCTAATAACAACAACATTCAGTATGCTAATATCAATTAGTATGATGACGGCCAAAATGTGCCTAGCAACAATGGTGCGTACTATAATGGTAATCAGGAGGTGAATCAAAAATCACAAGTGAATGATAATCCTCCTCCTATTCAATTCAATTCAATGCTATTAGAATCTTATGATTCTACATAGAATGTACAAGTGGAACAACAAGCAAGTGAGGAATTCTCATTCCCATTTAGTCAAGAACTCGATCTTCAACACGATGAGATGTTTGCCTTTTGAAATGACAATCAAAATACATATAATCTTAGAAATAAAAGGGATCCTTTGACTAATGGAATTCCTCTTAGTTTGCAACCAAATCCACCTGATCCTAGAGAAAACAATAATCTGCCACCGGTAAGGCTAGCCCAAGGAGGACAATAGTATCAAAATCAAGTGAACATACCAACAATACTAAAGAACCCTACTTGGTCTACTAAAAAGTATAATGCAGTAGAAGATCTGAAGAAAACTAAAGCCAATATGTCCATGTTTGACATGTTACAAAATTGTCCACAACAAAGAGAAGCACTCATGAAGACATTGGATAATACAAAGGTTTCCCATAATACAAATGTTTTCCCTCAAAAGACAGTGCCGCAACAAGTAAATGTTGCAGAAGCAATGCCCACTATGTTCAAGGACAAAGTTGAGGTACCCCCATTTTTGCTAAGCATAAGGATATATGGGAAGAATCTTCACAATTGTCTTTTTGATTTAGGAGCTTCATGTAATGTGATGCCATTATCAATAGCTTAGAGGCTAGGAGTTAATCCTCAACCCTCTAATCGAGTGGTAATGCAGTTGGATAAAATAGAGGTAAAAGTCATTAGAGTATTAAAAGATGTGTAGATACAGTTAACAGTTGATCCTGAGATCTAGGATATTATTGAAATACATGTGGTTGATATCCTAGAGACATATGGATTACTCCTAAGAAAAGAATGCACAAAATCTCTTAGAGGATGGTTCTCTATAGGCTTCACTCAATTATGGTTGGCATGGAAAGGATTGAACAATCAAATCAAGATAGATGCTGAAACCAAATTGAAAACAATGATCATAGATTACAATGCCCTGAATGAGATAGCATTCTTACAATTGGATTTGGATTTGTACAAAGTGGTGGTATTGAATATGGTTCCAAACAATACATCTCATCATCAAAATGAAGAACCTAAGGTGTCAGTACCCAAAAGTGAGACCGTGACACAATTCATAGAGAGTATGGTGACTAATCTACATTGTTTAGGAGATGAAGCTGACCCTAGTATCCTCCTCCTTCCAAGATTTTGCACAAAGTTAGTCATTTAGAGTTTTGAATGTTCAGTATGCCAAGAAGCAATAGCAAAGGTATTGACACAAATGATGGAAAACAAGAGTACAAAGACCTCAAAAGATGAACTCACTGAAAGTCAAGATTCAGTAACTTCATCCAACCTTATTGAATAGACTGAAGAAGAAAGTGAAGATTTAAATGTCTCATACAATGATACCTCTTCAGATGGTGGAGGTTTATCTTCTCCTCCTCTAGGAATTATTAAAGTTCAAAGAAGAAGACGATATGTCAAAGGTAAAGGATGGACTTTAGTAGTCATTCATTCTGAACCTAAAGTTGAGCAAATCAAAGAGCTAATAGGGGAAATTTAGGAGAAACAAGAAAAAAATGCACTACCTCTATCCATAGGATATGAAGGGGACTCATCAAGCCCTACACAAGGAAAGTTACAATGGGTTCAAGAAATAGTCATTCAAGGCTCAAGTAAAATAAAAGTTAAGGATGAATAAGCACAAAGTCAAAAAACCCAAGGAAAATGCAGTTTGGATACTCCACTTTGATGGTTCTAGATGCAAATCAGGAGCCAATGTAGGTATTGAACTAATCAACCCAAAAGGTAGGTCTTTCTATGCCGCATATCGATTGCAGTTTAGATGTACTAACAATGGTGTAGAATATGAAGCTTTGATTCAAGGACTTCTCTTTGCATTCAAAAAAGGAGTCACCACTCTTATAATCAAAGGGGATTCTCAATTGGTTATACGAAAAGTAAAATCCATATACTCATGTAATGGAAAAAGATTAATTGCTTATAGGAAAAGGGTATGGGATATAATGGATGACTTTGAAGCTCTAAACATCAAATCCATTCCAAGAAGAAAGAATGTGGTAGTAGATGCATTTTCTATTTCAGCTAGCGCTTTGCAACTAGTTGAAAAGAAAAAGTTAAAAAGATTCTCAGTCAAATTAGTTTTCATTCCTTCCATTCCCAACAATATCACTAACTTTTAGGTCTTTTAGGATGATCAACATATACTCAAGTTTATTATGTGCAGTTGCCATTTTCAAGGACAAGAGATTGATGATACATCTGAGGACAAGCCTGAAGATGATGAGCTTGAGGATGATGATGGAATCCTTAATTTGAAAACCAACACCATTCCAAAAGGAATGGTTAATCTTGAATTCATCTTTGATCGTGACAAATCAACACTCAATAGAAGGGAGACTCAAGAGAACGGAATCGAAGAATGTGACTTGTACAATTTGGGTATTGATGAAGAACCAAAAATGGTGCAAATAGGAAAAGCATGCAATCAACAAGAAAGGGATGACATGCTCAAATTTCTCACTGAGTATAAAGATTTTATTGCTTGGAGCTATGAAGAGTCAAAGACTTATGATCTTGAGATTATCATGCATGACATCTCGTTGAAATTGAACGCTAAACCTTTCTGACAAAGACAATGACTAGTAAATTTGATTGTCGAACCACTAATTATGAAAGAAGTTAAGAAACTTTTGGATGCTAAGATCATATTTTCTATTCATCATTCCACATGGGTGGCAAATTTGGTTCCTGTACGAAAGAAGAACAGAGAGATTCATCTTTGTGTTGACTTTTGTAACTTGAATTTAGCATCTCAGAAGGATAACTATCCTGTACCCTCACTAGATAAGGTATTGTAAATTGTTAATGGTTTAAAGATGATGTCATTTTTGGATGGTTACTTAGGATATAACCAGATGATGGTCAACAAAGAAGATAGGCTAAAGATTGCTTTCACAACCAAGTGGGAAACATTTGCTTACAGAAGGATGCCTTTCAGGTTGATTAATGCAGGAGCTACATTTCAATGAGTAATGGATGAAGCTTTCAAAGGATTGATAAATAGGTGTATAGTCATGTACATGGATGACTTGACTGTCTTTTCAAAATATTGAAGTACTCATATTGCTGACCTAAGGCAGGTATTCAATAGATGTCGTAGGTATGACATATCACTCAATCCCAAGAAATGGTAATTCAGTGTTACTAAAGGGAAGCTCCTGGGACATGTCATTTTTGAAGTTATAATTTCCATTGATCTAGATAGAGTTGAGTCTATTTTGAAGTTAGCACCTCCACACAGTTGGAAGGAATTGAAATCTTTCTTTGGAAAGATAAACTTTGTATGCAAATTCATAAGTGGTTTTGCAAAGATAGTCTGCCCCCTCAATGATTTACTCAAAAAGGGGACTAAAATAGAATGGCTACCAGAGATAAAGAAATCATTCCAAGATATTAAGATTTTCATTTCCACAACCCTAATTTTGGTGAGTCCAGATTATGAGTTACCATTCAAGATCTATTCCTTTGCTTTTGAACATTCTTAAATAGGGATCTTGACACAAAAAAGAGAGAAGGAAGATGAGTGACCAATTTCTTTTATAAGTTGTCCTCTAAAGAACACTGAGTTGAAATATTCAAATATTGATAAACAATCCTTTGCGTTAATCAAGGCAGTAAAGAAGTTTCATCACTACATACTTAGAAGTAAGGTGTATGCAATTGTACCTGATCCAACAGTAAAGATTCTTTTGATGTAGAATGAACTTGGTGAAAGGAGGGGAAAGTGGATGGCCATAATTTAGGAATTTGATCTTGAAATTCAATCTATGAGATTAGTCAAAGGCCAAGGGTTATAAAAAATGATAGCTGATAACCAAGATGGAAATCAAAAGGAATTCAAATTTGATGATGAAATAGATGAAGATGATTAAAAGAAGATGGTTATATCACAAGTTGATATCAATCAAGGTGTGGTGACAGATGTGTGGTACTAGGATATTGTCTATTATCTCTTTCAAGATCAATGTCCCAAATGGATGAACAGTTCACAATGTAGGAGACTTAAGATGAAATGCGAGTCTTACAAGTTACTTGATAACAAGCTATATAAAAGGAACTATGAAGGGATTTATTTGAAATGCTTAGGATGTGAAGAAGCTAAGGATGTCTTGGAACATTTTCATGACAAGTATGGTATGGGACATGGTTCAACAAAAGCAACAACTCACATGATTTTAAGATCAGGTTATTTTTGGCCCTCGATATTCAAGGATACTTTTGAACATGTGTGTTCTTGTCATATATGCCAGACCAGTGCTAACAAAAAGAGGCACCCAACAATGCCACTACAACCGATATACGAGGTGCACCCTTTCGCAAAGTGGGGACTAGATTTCATTGGTCTAGTAAACCCACCATCATCAATTGGACATGCATTCATTCTTACAACTATGGATTACTGCACATGATGGATGGAGAAAAAGACTTTTAGAAATTGCACTAATAAGGTGGTGATTGAATTTTTGGAAGAACATATTGTTACTAGATTTGGAATGCCATTCGCTCTTGTATGCGACAATGGGTTTGCATTTGCATTTGCATTCTTGACCAATGGGCATTTGAAAACAAAGTCATTATCAAATTCTCCTCAAATTACTACTGGCAAGGAAATGGGGTAGTGGAGTCTACAAACAAGAACTTAATCACTATGATAAAATGATTATTGAAGAAGAATCCTAGGGATTGGCATACACAATCAAAATATGCTGTGTGGATGGATCGAGTCAAAGTTAAAAATGCCTTGGGGACTTCTCCATATTTGCTTGTTTAAGGACAAGAACCAATATTCCCACTCAATCTCAAGAGTCCTATCTTAAAATTCATGAGTTGTTATGCTAATGACATAGACAGAGTACAAATCTGATTGATGAATCTTCTAAAAATGGATGAGAAATGAATAGCTACATTGGAGCACATGGCCAAACATCAAGCTATTGTTAAAAGATGGTTCGACAAGAGAGCCATGATCAAATCATTCAGGATCTCCAACCTTGTCCTACTTTGGGATAAGGTGAAAGAAAAGCCAAGGAGTCATACCAAGTTTCAACACTTGTGGTTAGGCCCTTATCAAATTACGGAGATCTTGGGAGAGAACACGTTTAGGCTAAGTTCCTTACAGGGGGAATTTCTTCCTTTGCCCATAAATGGGAAATTTTTGAAGCATTATTTTGAGGCCTAAAAGACACCAAAAAAATAAAAACCATAAAAAATAAAAAATAAGTTAGATTTCATTTCTGCATTTAGCTTAGATTTTCATTCCTGCAAGTATGTTTATTTCCACAAGTGTGTTTGCTTTCATGTCGTGTGTTTGCTTCCAGCCGTGTGTTTCCTTTCAAAGTTATGTCAGTCCTAGGGTAAGGTGTACTAGAGATTTTTTTTCTTGAGATTTCACTAACCACTCTTTGGATTTGATTCTAGGAAGAGGTATTTCTTTGTCAAAACATTCAGATGTTGTGTGTCTTATACCAACTAAGCAGCAAATATTTCTTGTGGAAATAAGAGACTCTCAATTTGAAAATTAGAGCCTTAGACCACCAAATTCTTAACACTTTGTAAATTTTAAAAGTTTGACTATTTTAGTAGTTGTTCAATTTGAAGTCTAAGATGATGAGAGATGATCCAAACTCTGACTAGTTTAAATAGGAGGGGTCTCCTCAAAAGGTTGCTAAGATCATTGTTTGGCATGAGAGTTTCCAGTTTTTTTTATTTTTTTTTAAAGTTCTAAAAGAGGAATGCAAGGGATGTTCACAAGAGATCGAATCCAAGAAATGACACCGATGTTCTGACTACACAATTTAAGCATAGTCAGGATACATAAAATAAAAAAAAGAAAGAGAAAATATGGTATTAAGCCAGAAGGATTCTAAAGATCTAAAATGGTAAAAGATACGTTCTCAAAACAAAGTATCTTGTGTTCAAAGTATTGTTTCATCAAAAGTAACATTTTAAAAGACATGGAGCAATTATTTAAAAATCCAAAAATTTAAAAGAGTGTGGCATCCTACCAAGAGCCCTCAAATTGATTCTCTCATCTGGTCAAGCAATTGATTGATAAAAGGCCTTCATCGAGATTTTGAATGAATGAGCTGGGACGAGTGGAAAATTGTTTCAAGTTGTTAGAAAACTTTGATTGATTGCATCTTGACACATCAGAGGGAATGAATACGCAATACACACATTGAGTTGGAGGGTTTCGAGTTCTAAAATTTTGATTAAAGAGTCATTCAAAAGATGCTCGAGATGTTCGAAGTTTGGTTGGTCTTTGACACATTGAAAATATGTTTGATAATGAAGAAATGCCTTTTTCATTTCTTCCTTTTTTTTAGGGCTATTTGTTGTGGTATTCACAACACACACCCCATTTCTCACTAGGAATGGGGACTCCCTACCTTTTTTACTCTCAGACTCACAATTTGAGAGTCGGGAGAAGAAAGAATTTGTTTCAAAGTTGTGTCCTATAGCTTATGTTCATTTAGGAATTTCAATTTCAATTCATTTGATTTCATGTTATTTTCTTTCAGTTTCGTTATTTTCTTTGCTAACCCCTTGTTAGAGTAGGACCTCATAGTAGCTGCATTGTTAGAGTTGCATGCATTTAAAAACAAAAAATACAAAAATATTGTTCTTTTGGTGTGATATTTTGAGATAGTGAACAAATTTTACTTCAATTCCAAGATAAAAGAGTTTTTTAGAACCAACAAAGGCCTCCTTGTGAACACTCACATTTATCTTCTACTGAGCATATTTTGGTATGCCGCAAGACAAATACTAAACCTTGGAGTGGATCCTTAAAAAGATTTTCTTTTCAAGAGAGGAATTATGCAATGGATTCCTACCATTGACCTCATGCAAAATGAATGCCCAACAATCCCCTACATAGTCTGTAGTTTAGTACTAGTTGCATAGCATATCCTATATGTATGTGTACCCTAGATATAGTGTAAGATGCATTTGGATGCCTCTAGTGAAGTTCATGTGGCTCTTACATAAAGCAAGAAACCATGCCAACTGCAAAGGATATGTTAGGGCATGTATGTGTTAAGTAGATGAGACTTCCAACCAATTGTCTATACAAAGTAACATCAACAAGTGGAGTGGAACACTTTGCTTCTAACTTAACACCTAAAATAAATGGAGTAGATGTAGCCTTGTAGTCACTCATGTGAAATCAAGTAAGTAGATCAAGAGAATACTTGGGTTGTCATAATGTGATCCCTGATTAAGACTATTGTATCTCAATACCAAGGAAGTAATGAAGTAGACTCAAGTTGGTCATGGAAAATCTATCTACAAAGTAGACTTGACACTTTCAATGATGGATGTTGTACTCCCTATAATGATTAAGTCATCAACATAAAGCACAAGTAGCAAGTGAGAATCATCTCACTGAAGAATGTAGACATTCAAATCTAAATGATATTTGTGAACCCTATTGAGAGAAGGAAAGAATCCATCTTGGCATACCAAGCTCTTGGAGCTTGTTTTACTCCATAGATAGACTTTTTCAACTTGTAGACCAAGGTAGAATTCTAAATGAAACCCTGTGGCTACTCCATATAGATCTCCTCATAAAGATCACCATTCAAGAATGCACTCTTCACATCCATCTGATGAACAACCCATCTCTGAGTTGTAGCTATCACTGGTGTTAGATGAATGGAATTCATTTTTGTAACTAGGGCAAAGGTCTTAGTGTAGTCAATTCTAGGCACCTAAGAGAAACCTTTTGCAAAAGTCTTGCCTTATACTTATCAACGCTTCCATCCACTACAAACTTGGTCTGATAGATCCACTTACACTAAACCAATTTTCTTCCCTTAGGAAGAGATACTAAGAACCATGTGTTGTTTCTCATAAGAGAATTATATTCTTCCTCCATTGCTTTATCCCATTCTAGAATTCTTGAAGCTTCTTTGAATGATTGAGGATAAAAAGCAACTACAATATAAGCTTGAGGGAGTGAGTTATGTTGTGATCTTGTCCTCCTAGTATATAAAGGATTCCCTGCCAATGGTCCTATTGCATCCAATGTTTGCTGAGCCCATTTAGGTCTAGTGGAAGAAGATGTAGAAGTAGAAGGGATTTCCTTAACCTCATCTATCTGATGCCTCTATTTGGGTCATGCACGAACATCTTCTAAGTGACTATCATCAGTATCACTCTCTTCAATGAAGAAGGAAGAAGGAAGAGTTGAAGAAGTAAAGATTGGATAACTTTATTCAAAGTGTACACTCCTCTCATAGAAAATTTCATGTCTCTTTTGATCCATCAACTTGTAGGCTTTATGAGAGTCTTAATAACCAACAAAGATGCAATGCTTACTTTGAGGTTCCAATGCCTTGTTTTTTTGTGGAGGTATGAATGCCCATGTTGGAAAACCAAAGGCTCTAAAGTGTTTTACAGTAGGTTTCCTTCCTTTCCAAGCTTCAAAAGGAGTTACACCATCCAAAGCTTTATGAGAAATCCTATTATGGATGTAGTTTTCACAATTCATTGCTTTAGCTCAAAAAACTTGATCAAGAGACTTATGTAATAGCATGCAAGTGGTCATATCCTTGAGGGTTATGTTCTTCCTTTTAGCAACACCATTATGTTGTGGAGTGAATGGTACTGAATGCTGAAGGTAAATTCCCTCTTGAGTAAAAAAGTCTATGTGTCTTGAGTTCACATACTCCCCTCCATTATCTATTTGAAGGACTTTGATGGCTTTCTTTGACTATTTTTCTACTTGAGCCTTGAAGGTGAGAAATAATTCAAACACTTCACTCTTATGAGCTAGCTATGAAGAATACCCAAGTATAGCTAGAGTAGTCATCAATGAAGGTGAGTGCATAGCAAGACTTTCCAAATGATGGTACTAGAAATGGGCCTATCACATCATTATGAACTAGTTCAAGAACACTTTGTGCTCTCCAAGACTTCCCCTTGTCAAAAAAAAAATTCTAGATGCTTCCCAAGTGTGCAACTTGAACAAACACCATATGAAAATTGGACTTGAGGCAGACCATGAGCCATGTTCTTGTTGCTAAGCTATTGAAGATAGCTATAGTTGAGATGTCCAAATCTCTCATGCCACAATTTTTCTTTCTATATTCAAATGAATTAAAAAGCCTTGTGCATTAGATTTAGACACAAAGGAAGAGAAAGTGTAAAGCCTTGAATCATGCTTAGCTTCACCTATTGCAACCATAGAATCATCTTTGATGCTTTTGACAACAACTAAATCTGGAAGAAATTCAACCTTGTTTCCATCTCCATAGTGAGTGATTTGGTAGACTAAAAGAAGGTTGGAGGTAAGATTAGGAACATAGAGAACATCCTTGAACACTCCACTTTCCATCTCAACTTAATCTTTTCCTTCAACTTCCACTTTAGTATCATCCCCTATAAAGATGTGAGGTACCTTTGAAGGTGTCATAGAAGAAATATCTCTCTTTGAAGAACCCATGTGATGTGTGGCACCTGAGTCAATAATCCATTCTCCCTAACTGGAAGTGTTTGTGAATAAAGCTTTCCCTTTGCTCTTAGATTAGAAGATGAAGACCCCTTTTCCTTATAAGCATTAGGCAATGGAAAATTGTTCTTCATGATGTTTTTCAATTCATCAATTTTCCTGTGATAAAACTGATGTTCATCATGACCAATTTTTTTGCAATAGGCACACTTCTTCTTTTCCTAATTATTGTCCCCCTTTTTTTGGTATTAGGAGAAGACTTGCCTTGTTGTTGATTTGATTTAGGTGGTGTCTTTTCTTTCTCCCGTTGTTTGTTATCTTTCCACTTCTTTTTGCCCTTACCTTTGTTTGAACTTTCACCAGTTATATTTTTGGAGCTCTCATTGTTAGCCACCAATACCTTAAATTTTGAAGACTTGATAATCCCCATTGTTATCAACTTAGCTTGTTCATCCTCTAACAACTAGGCATAGTCATCAAAAGTGAGTTTCTAAAAAGAAGCCCCTAAGGTAGCCTTTGAGGTATTGAAAGAAGAGAGAAATGTGGAATAGTCTGATGGTAGCTTATTCTAAATTAGATAAATCAACCTTTCATCCTTAATGGGACTACCACAATTATAATTAAGTTTTGTTCTCAACTCATTCACCTTAATGATAAAATCTTGGATGGAATGAAAGTTCTTGGGATCTAGGAAGATAAGTTCATCTTCAATCTTGTAGACATCCTCCTTAGTCACTTTCCCATATAGCCTTTTAAGGGCATCCCAAGTTTCCTTAAATGTATCATATTTTATGATATGATAGAGCATCTTGTCATCAACCCCTATCCTAATTATTCCCAGGGCTTTTCTATTTGCCAATTCCCAAGCATAGATTTCACTCTGAGTTACTTGATCACCTATGGTTTTAGGAAGAGATCCATTTACATATTGAGAAACTTCTTCATTCATTAATTCATACCATTTTTTAACTGACCATGTGGCATAGTTATGTGGTGTTAATTTTGGAACCTTAATATTTCCCATAATACAAGGAAAGAAAGATAACAAGAAGAAGAAAGGAACACAACACCAAGAGACACCCCCCTTTTTCACTCAATCAACCCCCCCTCCCAAATATGAATGCTTTAGGCACTTTATACTTAGTGTGATTACAATAGCCACTTGCCAATTTGGGGCCTAAGTGGACTTCTAATTTTTCTATTTACAACCTCCTCTTGGAGTTCAAATTTGGTACTTAGAAATGTAGCTTAGACATATAACAATTTTGAAGTTTGATCAAAGCAATACAATGCAAAAAAGGATCTATTTTTGAAAGTGGTATTTATATATATACAAGCCTATAATATAATTGCAAATCTAAAAAGTAGATGAAAAATTATGTACTTTCAAAATTTAAATGAAACCTAATTATGTGTCTAGATGAGCCAAAACTAAGTCTTTGAAGTTGCGAAAATTAGAATTTTCAATTTGCAAAAAGATTCGGAATAGGGATCTCAAACATCTTGCACTAATATGTAGATCATGAAATTCTAGCCCAAAAGAATAAAAATTTCACAAAAAAAGGAGTTTGTATGAGGGAGATATTGTTTTTTGAAAATCACCTCTGTAATCATTTTTCTTGAACCGCCATCGTCGCACCTTCAAAAATCAAATGACTCTAGATTTCACCTCAAATGTATGATTTTGATGAAACAAAAGTTGATTTGGAGGTTTTTTGAACTTCTGAATGTTATACCAATATTTGATTTGCACCACCAAGCTTCAATCTTGACCTGCAAAAAAGTCTCTCCAATGGCTATGTAATGAAGCTCTCGTGGCTTTGATACCATGTAAGATTTTTTCAAAGAAAATAATTCAACACAAATATCAAGAAGCTCAATAGATAGCACAAGAGAGACTAATAATGATCAAATGAGAATAATATTAATGATTAAAATGATAATGGATATTAGATGATTGGATAATTGGACGAATACATCATAGAAGTGCCTGCATATAAAGGAAACTAGAATGACTAGGAGTCAGCAAAGAGATAAACATCAAAACTAAGCACATGTCCACCAAGAGTGGATTATCCTCCATTGAGCACAATAGTTTGTGCAATGATGAGAGGATAAGTTTACATAGGTGTATCTCATAAAGAGATGTTGTAGACACCATGTGCCCAAATAAGTTGTTAACTCCTGTGTTGTCAACAAGATAACTCATATTTCTATGCATATTCCTAAGTGTCTACATGACAACTAATATAAAAATGCATTATCTTAAGTAAACTTAAGTAAAAAGTAATAATAATTAATTATTTACACTAACAAGTTCCTCTAGAAACTTCTTCTACAATCTCCTTGAATTCACCTCAAAATGGTTCATCTTGAATTTTGTGCCATAATCTCATCATACTTATCTTCTATACGCTTCAAAAAATTCAAGAAATCATCTTAGTTGGCTTAGATTCATCAAATCTTTGATTTAACACTTTTTGCTGTCACTTGACATCTGCATTGTTCACTCGACAATAATAGTCTTTTGATGCTCGACCAACACTAGGTTGCTTAGGACCAACTACATCTTCTCAGCTCAGTCACTACTATTATTTCCCTAATGCTTGGTACTTACTAAATTTTATTGATTCTTGTCATTTACTAACTTTCTGCTCCACCTGAACTAGAATTTTCTTGACTTACACTGTTTTCATGGCCAGGCTTGATAGACATTTTTTATGAAAATAATTCTTCTTGGCTTAGCTAAAGTAACCATTTAATTTATCCTTAAGTAGATCAAAAATACATAATATCATCAATATCTTACCAGGTCTTAGTGCTCCTTTTATACACTAAATAAGTCAACCTTTATCTAGGGTCTCTTGTTATCTTCCTTTTTCAAATCCTCTTCATCAATCAAACAAGTGATAGCATTTAGACCAAAAAGTAATTGTCTCACCAGAAAGTAGTAGGTTTGACATCAATTACAAAATAATGATTGTTCTGTGATAGGTTCTACACTTCAAACAATCTCTTTTCAACAAAAATCAATCTTTTTTTTAGAAAGAAAGTTCCCCACATAATCAACTTTTATGTAAAATTTCAGCTCAAACTTGTCTTTCTTTTTGTACCATAATCCATAGTCTTTTTTATCTTTTAAATATCTCGGTATCCTTTTCAAAACTATCAATTGATTCTCTTTAGGATTAGAATTTTTTTTGCAACAATACCAACAATTAATGCAATGTTAGGTATACTATGAACAACATATTGCAACTTTCCAATCATTGATCTGTACAATGTTTGATTCACTTTAGTAGAATCACCATTCTTTGAAAGTTTATGTCCACTATCCATAGGTATTCCAACTAGTCTTGAATCTTCCATTCCAAAGGTCTTAAATATCACCATGATATACTTTGATTGAGTAATGTATATACCCTTCTTCATTTGATAAACTTTCAAACCAACAAAGAATTTAATCTCTCCAAATATTGACATATCAAATTCTTTATTCATCTCATTAGAAAATTATTTTCATAACAAAAAATGTCATCCAAATATGATATCATCAAAAAAAAATTCATCCAACAATATCTTGCTTTCATATTCACTTTTCAAGTACAAATTGCTATTATCATTAGCTGTTGCAAAAAAAAAATTCACCATATTAGCATGGAACCTTTCATACCATGCTCTAGGGGATTTTTTATAATAATATAATGCTTTGTACAATTTG
This sequence comes from Cupressus sempervirens, assembly GCA_028749045.1. Lineage (NCBI taxonomy): Eukaryota > Viridiplantae > Streptophyta > Pinopsida > Cupressales > Cupressaceae > Cupressus > Cupressus sempervirens. The sequence continues at coordinate 736,740,452 of CM053793.1, forward strand.
CATACCATGCTTTTCTTTTCAGGTGCAAAAATCCTTCAGGTTGTTCAATGCAAACTTCTTTTTCTAATATTCCATTAAAATATGAAAATTTCACATCCATTTCATATACCTTAAATCCTTTGTAAGAAATATATGCAAGTAATTTTCTTACTCCTTCTAACCTTAAAACTAGGAAAAATGTTTCTCTATGGTCAATTCCTTCCTCTTGTGTGTATCCCTTGCAAACTAGTCTTGATTTTTTCCTTGTGACTTCACCTTTCTCATTCATCTTGTTTTTGAATACCCAATTTATTCCAATCACATTTTTGTCTTTTGGCCTAGATACCAATGACCATGTCTTGTTCTTCTCCATTTAATCAATATTATCACTCATTATCTTTATCCAATCTTCATTATTCAAAGAATCATTAACTAATTTAAGTTCAAGGTCACACAGTAAACATGTGTCACTCTTCAACTTACTTCTTTTCATGACTCCTGAATCTTTATTTCCAATGATCTAGTCTAGTGCATGGTGTCTTCTCACATATTTTTCTAAGACATGATCAAATGTTTCATGACTTACCACTTTGGGAGTGTTTAGTGTCCATAATAGAGAACCTATGTTTCAGATTTCAAGTTATTTTGAGTCTATTTGACTAGGTTTTGAATCCCTCAAAGTTGGTCTATTAATATTTTCATGCTGATGCAAAAAGTTCTGAATTTTGGGAAGCCCTGTTTGATGAGTTATAATTTTTAACCAATTGAATGAATGAGAAAATTACTATTATGTTGCATTTTAGGGGTCAACAACTTTTTACTTTTCAAGTTTGAGCTTATGATGAATCTGTTTGATTAATTTTCAAATGTGATTCCAAATGCAATTTCTAGCTTTTTACTGGTGTCAGCATTTGCAAATTTGTTGGAACCCCTTTTCATGATGTCATATCTTGAGATCTATGATAGGCGAGATTAAATGGATTGTACCACTATGTTGTCCTCTAAAAATACTTCAAGTGTTCCAATTTTCAAATCTTCACGAATACATCTATACATTTTCCTAGGTCAATTCCATTTGCAAAACCCACTTTTCTACCATTGTTTCCAGTCTATGAAATCTAAGTAGCCCACTTTGACTGCTTGCCAAACGAGTCTATTATTCATCATGAGCCCAACTCCTAGATTTATACTCTTCTCATGATAGTGAACCAATGCCCCAATTTTTGTTTCCCCAAGTGGCAGTTTACCCAGTTTTCAGTTTTCAAGGCCAAATTGGAACGCAATTTATGTTTTTTAACATGTTTTCTTGCAGACAGTTTTGAGAGGTCAACTTTGACGGTCAATATCTTTTGACCCTAAATTTTTTATTTAGATGAGATTTGACATGATATAAGTAAGAAAAAAAAAGAGTTAGTGTGCCAGATTTCATAGCTTGATCAAGTGTTCTGGTCAATTTTTAAGGCCAGTCAAAGGACCTCCTGACATGAAATTCACAGTTTACAGATCAATGGTAAAATGAGTTTCAATTGATTGATTAGTCGTCAAAATTGGTTCTAATTTGTATGATGGGTTTGATGGATCAGTTTGAAGGTTCAGTTGTTTGGAAACAAATTTTTTTTTTAGCCAAACCCACTTTGGGGCCCGACTAACTCCATCAAATTGATAGGTTTTATAGGTGAATAAAGGATTTTTTACAAGTCAAAAAAGTGATGTAAACTAACCATGCTTTTGAGATTATGGAGAAAATGGAAAAGAGTGGATGCCAACCAATGTTCATATATACAACAAGTTGATTAATGGATTATGTAAACAAAGGAAGGTGCAAAAAAGTAATGCAAATTCTAAACAAAATAGTTGAGAGAAATTTGATTCCAAATAATATGACATATAGTACTCTAATTGAAATGCTTTGCAAAGAGTATCAAGTAGATACAACTTACGAAATCTTTAAGTTGATGAAGAAAAAGGGGTGTGAACCTAATAATTGGACTAATTCCACACTTTTTCAGTGGATCTTGTAAAGCCTTCTAAGATGCAGGGGCTCTATATCTAGAAACTTCTATTTTTCAAATCTTTAAAAAACCCTACACTAGTTGAACCTCAGGGAACGCAACCATAGCGTTGATGATTTCAATCGAATGTTGTAGCAATACCAGAATTACTATCCACACTTATACTTTGTGTTCATGCTCAACATTGTCAAACATTTTTAAGACTTCTAAGCTCTCCTTCAACCACAAACATGTGTGCACTAGTAATTATATAAGTTTTTCTTGGAATTACAAGAAGTCACTCATTAGATTCAAGGCCATTATAAGACATGCATTTCCTAACAAACTAGGTATGCCCGAATAGGAGGAACATTTGGTTATGAGATTTGAGGGAAAGTTGTTCTTCCAAAAGCCAATCTAAAGAACACTGGCAATCAAGAAGTTGATTTATTAGAGTCAATGGAGGAGAAGCAGTTTGTTCCATATCGTAGGTTAGTAGCAAGGCTAGTAATTACTAGAGAGGAACCCTGATACCAAGCAAAACATGATTGATAGAAACATGGAGAAGCCGCACCTTGTAAGCATCCCATACATTTGAGCAATAGGGGAAGCATCAAGAAGGAATTCTACGCCAAGCAAGGAAGCTTCATGTGACAGGAGACAATGAACAACCCATGACTTCAATGAAAAGAGGATGCAACATGTAAAAGAAGAAGCCGATCTCAATGCAAAGAAAGAGAGAAGCCCACACAAGGCATCAAAAGCAGGGAAGGTGTTTCATTTTATAAAGGTGACACCATGCACACTAGAGAATTCACACCATGAACAGGAACTAGAATCAACAAAGCTCAAAAAGAAGCTACATGAGGTCACACAATAGATCAGACTTCGTCAAAGACAATCCTAGAGCTTACAACCTAGGGGAACTTGATCAAGCTCTCTTCATATACCTTGAAGGAGATCCAAAGGCTATGTAGAAACAATACTCTATTGATTGACCACCAACTCTCAACATATTTCCTTCCAAGAAAATGCATTTTGAAGCCTCCCCATCAGTCATCTCTAGGGTGACTTTTGTATTAGGAGCCAAAAGCTTTGATTCAGAATCTACCCACCACATAATTTCTCACAAAAGAGGTCCCTGACAACTTAAGTTCAATTCCTAGACTAGTGTGAAAAAATCAGAGCCCATGGAGGCTTCTAACCAGATGGGGACAAATACTGGTACTACTTTCAAGGAAATTACATTGAATGAAGTCGATAAAGATGTAAAGCATGAACTCCATAGGAAAGGCCCCACATCAACTTCTAATCTAGAATGGACCAGAACAACTAACCCTAAGATTTTAAGAAGATTGTTTCAAATAGAGAGGTGACTTGAAAGAGTAGACTAAGGAAAGAATGATAGTTAACACATTGAAAACATAGAAGCTGCCAATGCACAAGAAGCAACCCACGCCTCTTAAAAGGAATCTCACAATATGAGAAAGAGTAGATGCAATATATAGAGGAGAGCACTGTGTTGAAAACACACCTATGGTAGGGGAGCAAAGATAGCAGATGTAGTATGAAAGTGGCAAGCTAGGAGGAAAATGAGAGGAATAAAGCCACTGCTAATCAAGGAAATCTGCAGAGAGGAAAAAGTAAAAAGGGAGCCACCCATTGTAAGAAAGAGAATTTGTTTAGCAGGTGACATGTAGAGAGAATGAAACCACTATGTTAAATAAAAAGCCACCAAGATGCCAATGGTTATAGAGAAAAACCCCACGATGAAGAATGAAGGAGCAAAGCACACATAGTACATGGGAATACATCTAAGTGTTTATCCCACATTGGGCATGTTTAAATTATTTCATATTGTTTAAATACAATTTCAAACAACATTCATTATGTTTATGAGATAAGCACCTTTTGAAGGCAATCTTGCGCGCAAGGGTCCTAGTCTGCCAACTAGAGCTGACTTCATCAAATTTTGGACAAACATGCATATTAAAAAGGATGATGTCAGCATTGATGAAGCTATTGAAAAAGTCCAAAATTTGGCAATTCACTATATCACCACCAGAAAGTGGTAAGGTTTTCTAGTAGTGACATAGCGACCTACTAGAAAACCTTGAAATCTGGTGAAGTAAGATGTGGGTCCCACTTCCAATGCACTCAACGAACCAAAAATCAACAAGTGGCAGTCAACAATGTGTATAGGATGATTGAACAGTGATGTGGGAGTTTAATAGTGAATCACAGAAGGACAAGTGGCACTGTGGTGAGTAGATCTAGCAGATGCACTAGATCATGCCACGTGGCAGATCTAATGGTTGTTGCTATGTTTCTAAGGAAAAGTTGCATGCCAGTTAACATAGCAACATAGTGACACAATAGAAAGTTTACATGTGGTAGTGCCATGGCGGCAAGGTGGACCAATCTGATAGTGACACATGGTAGAGGTTCCTAATGTGGCACACTTCCTGAGGTGCTAACATGGCACCTAGGTGGTAGGGACTAATGATGAAGCAACAACAAGCCAATCTCATGATGACATGTGGCAGCTTAGTCAAATAGAGTTGACACAAAATGGAAGATAAGGGCAAAAAATAAAATGTTTTTTAAATGTTATTTTTGAATATCTTCCCTAGAATCACATGCAGTTAGGTTTTCAATAAAACTGGAGATTATAATATAGTCAAAACATTTGAAACGATTATTTTTTTGCAAAATATTGTGCAAACCTGTGAACAGAGCCCTAAACTTTAGAGGGGCATAACTGAGGCAATTTTTATCTGAAATAGGCACTCCAATATACCATCGAAACTAGGAAGAGACAAACTTTCTAAATTTGAGGTCAATTTTTGAACAAGTGTTCCCTGGTACACGCTACACGAGGCTTTTTCTTTAGGAGTGATTTGTGCATTCTAAGGGGTGTTTTAATTATCCAGTTGTAGAATTCAATGATAGAACATTTAAAAAATGTTCATAAGGTCTTATATGTAGTATGTTTCGATTCTATGATTTTTTGGCTTCAATTTGATCAAAATTGACATATCAGAATCAATTACGAGAATTTTGTCTTGTGCTAAGGTTTTTGCTCCTGGAAAGGTAAAACAAAATGGGATATGATTAGCAGTTGAGGAGAGAAGGTAGAGAGACTCTTTTCAGCTTCTTGAGGGAGAATTTTGAAGGGACACATGTCAATTGCAAATTTAATCTAGGAATTTCCCTCTTCATATATATTCTTTCTTTTCCTATGTAAAGTGGTTGTTGGTTGGTTTTCAATTTCTAGTTCTAAGAGCTCTGCTTAGGCTATGAAAGCTAGACACCCATCATTTTCTCTTGTATTGAGCAACATTTAAATTTTAATGTAGATATTTTGGATTTGTTAGGTGATTTGTTAATGTTTTCTGTGCATCTTTCATGTATTCATTTTCAAGGAAAATGAATAAAATACAACAAAGAGTTTTAAATTCAGTCTAAATCTTGTCTCCTAGTCATGGATTTGTAATATTTTCTAGTTTGTGAACAAAAAGCATGAATTAGGTTGCATTCTATTTAAGAATGTATGTGATTGAAATGTCTTGCATGTGGAAAAAAGAGTCATGTAATTGCTTGATGTTTATCATAGGGTTTGTAGATTTCATGATGGGATGGTCTAAGTATGAGGTTCATATTGATGCAAATGCCTATTCACAAGGTGAAAGATAGATCAAGGATCTTGATGTAGGAATTATGTCATAGATTTCCAGAAGATTTATGGTTGTAATTCATTTAATTGCCCAATAGATAAGGCACTGATTAGAGATAGGATCATTCACTTTTGTTGCTCATACCTAGGTTTTGCTGATATTTAACATATTAAATCAATTTTCCATTTTATGTTGAAACTTGTTCAAAGCTTAACCCTCACTTAGCTTACCAGTTTCATGGGTCACATTCTTAGTTATTTCATGCTTGTGATTTCTTGGTAAAGTATAGAAGATTTAAGGGTTTCATTTGTTATTCTAGATCTTGATCATGCTCATTGCACTAGTCACATAATTAGATCTTAAGAGGTTCACCCTCCTAGGTTTTGCAGAGCCTAAAGTGAAGGAGTGTAGCCTTATAGTTGGCCTAGGTTCTTGGTGAATTATGTCCATTATTGGAGATAGCTGCCCATAGACGCATTCTTTCCTTACATACTTGGTGATTCAAATTCTGTTAAATCAAGAGCCAACAAAAATGGAAACTCTGCTGGGCAGTTGCATACAGAAAGAACCAAAATCTCTGGCATGAAACAGATTCGATATAGCAAATCTTTAGTAAGATGTGTTTCCATTTTCCTTGCTGAAGTTTCATGTTCCCCAGTGTTCTTATTCATTGGCAACAGTAGTTTGATTGGATTGAACAATTTGTAATGTCAAAATCATGTGGGATTTTTATGAGTTGCTATCAGAATTCAAAGTTAATGTCATGTTCTATCACTTTGTCAAGAATGTGAAATTCCCACATTGTTGAATAAAGTTTTCAAATACCTATTGTAAATTCTGGACTGACTTGTTATGTTTTGCAAGTTTTGTAAATCTTTTCTCATTAAGTGAGTGGCGACTCAAAGTCAAATCTCTATACTAGTGCTTCATGAATGTGAAGGTATTTTGAAGGATACAATAGTCAAAAAGAAGATTTGAAGAATTCATCTCAAGTTCTTGACAATGGGTGAAAGAATTAGGTGAGATGCAGTGCAAATGTTACTAAATCCAAATAAGATCTGAATCTGTTGTTATTTGCAGCATTGAAGTAGTTGCATGTTCAATTTCATCCTGGCATTAATTACTTTCAGCCCTCATGACATAGTTTGGGGAAAGAGTAAGCATCTCTAATTATTTTGATAAGTTTTTTAATATCCAAATAGGGAATAGTGAGTTAGCTCTTGAGTTTAATATCATATTTTCAAAGGTTTTAAATGAATATCTTGAAAGTTATAAGATGAATGATCAAGTGTGTTTAGTGGTTTATCTTGGTGCTTTTGATAAGAAGATGAGCTATCTGTTGAGAGATAAAGAACCAAAGACTTTGAATCAGGCATTCATGATGGCAATGGAGATTGAAAACAATATAAAATATGGTTTAACCAGGAGTCATTTCTCTAGGAATATTTGCCAGCAAGATGAGGTTCAAAGAAGAAATCAATGTCATGTAGAACGTTCAAATTTAGATCAGCAAATAAGTACCCCTATTTCTGTAAAAAATCTTGTTGAATTTTTAGAATTAAAAACATGTGTAGATGAGGTTTCTCTATTGCAAAGAAAAGATGATTTCATTCTTGCTGAATTGAATGCAATTGTTTCTAGTATTACATCAGTTGAAGATAGAATTAGTTCACTTGATGAATTGTATATGCAGGATTTAAGTTAAGTTATTCACTCTTCTATTGATGATTTTCTTTATGTTGAAAACATAATAAATCATGAAGAAGAAAGATGTTCATCTTAATATGAGGATGAAGAGGCTAGAACTGATGTGTCAAGTGACAATGGTGAAGTTTTTTATCCAGTGTATTATGAAGAAGCATCATATGAAGACAATGATGAGAGGTGTTTCTCGAGTGAAGAAGAGGATAGTGCTATTACATGTTCATCTTCATATGAGTCCGATGCTGATTGGGAAGAAGAGAGCTATGACGAAAGTGACTGCTCTTATGCAAGTAATGGTATGATTTCTTGTTCTAAGTTTGAAAATGATAATGTATCTTAGTTTTTATGTTATACAAATCAGTTTGGATATGAAGAGCTTGATATTGATTTGTCCTTAAAGCTTGAAGATAAAGAAATGGTTGATCAAATTGATGCTAATGGATTTGAACATGAAGTTTTGAGTGGAAGATTATTACAAGGTTTTATGTTAGATAATGAGATTGTAGCATATGGTAATTGTCTAAGTGATGAGTCATGCTCTATTAGTAGAGTTCATCTTAAACATGGTAATGAATGTGATATAATCATTGATACTATATGTGTGGTAGATGAAGAAGAAAGCAAGTCTTCACACGATTCTATTTTTTTGTCATATGCTATTGTAGACACCTAAATCTGATTACATCAATAAGTAATCATATTTAGTCATCTCCTAGGACATTATTGATTAAATATTTACTATTTAATTAATTTATCATCATCCCCTAGTTAATTAATTAATTTAATTAACTATAGTCCAATTGATAAAATCAAATGATAACCCAAAATCAATTTATCAATTAAATCCCTATTCCTCTATTAAATTGGATAAATCATCAAATCTATTCAATTTAATTCCATACTCCCATTTTTATTGAATAAAATATTTAATAAAGTATCTAAAATCCTAAAACCCTATCCTAACCCCTAATCTAACCCATTCACCCATACTAACCTCACTTAGCCACCCATCCCATCAAAGCTAAATCACTCACCCTTAACCCCCCTTCTAAGCAAATCCTAAATCCTCTTCTAATCATGTGCACAATCATAAACATGGGTTAAGACTTGCTAACCCAAGCCAAAGTCAACAAATATCTTCTCCCCTCACCCTCCAACATAAATGACCCTTACACATCTCTTACACCTCTCCCATCCTCATTTACATTTCTTACATGACTCTTACATAATCAACCACCCTCATCAAGCCTTTGACCAACCCTTATCCTATCCTCTCACACTCATCCTCCTTGTGACAAGTGTCACCTCCCTATTGGTGCTAAACTAGCACAATCCTTGTGCTCCCTTTTGAGTGCATCTTGACCCTCCCTCACCATCTCATCATCTTGACATCTTGGCCCTCCATTCCTCCAACCCTTGGCCTATAAATTGAACCTCCCTCCTTCACTAAAATCATCCACCTTCCATGCAAAGTTATAATGCTATTTTGAGAGCTCATAAACTACCAAAATACCATTATAATGTTGGAATCACTCCATGAATCCATTGTTGAAAACTTGCTTCATTCACTCCATCCATCCATCTAAAGCTTGATCATAAACTTGTGAGCATACATATCTTAAATCAAGGACAAATCCATTGCATCATGATGTTATACCATTAGGAGCCTACCATTCTTGGTTTTCTTCCTTTTGTGGTGATAACAATCGGTCATATCTTAAGTGTTAGCTTGTTTAGTATGGTTAATGCTTTCCTTAATAGTTAGTATTCAATTTGCACTAATAAACTAGGTGATACAGCTATAATTTTTTGTGATAATACATTAGGTAATGGCTTCAAGGTGTTTGATAATATTTCCTATGATGATGGTCAACCCCTTTTTTGTCATAATGTCCAAAGAGGACCATTGCATGGAGTTATCAATCCACTATTTGAGGAGAACTTTGAGCTTTCAGATTTAGTTGAGTTGGGTATAAATGATGATGAATTATCATACTACTATAAGAAATTAATTTATTCTTCCCTCGAATGTGATAGTGAATATACTAATTAGCATTTTAATTGTGATTATCAAGACAAGGTGTTTGATGAGATGGTTATTGAAAATATGTCTACACCTTGCAAGGATTTTTATGATGAATGTTTTAATATGACTAATTCATTTGCTGATTGAAGAATCATTGAAAGGCTTAGGACTAATTTCAGATTCTAACATTGATGATATATGTGCATACAAATCTAATTGTTCATTTGAGTACAATCCAACTATGCATAAGGATACACAATTTGAATGTATGTTTGATTCTTTTCCCCATGTTGAGTATGAAGCCTTCATATTCGAGATTGATAGCATGCATGATTCATCTAATAAAGAAGAGTTTCAGTTTTAGTTTGATAGTTGTGAGCATGCTGATCAAAACTTTCATAATGAGCAATCGGTTGAAAATGAAGCTAGTTTTTGTATGCGTTATGAAAATGAAGGTGTAGATTTTGTTTTTCCAAGTGAGTTGAGTCATAATGTTAATCTAATTGGTGAGACTAAAATGGATGGTATTTCCAGCTTACCTCATGATGCAAGGAATGAAAATCAAATTTATGACAAAGGTAAAATTTTTTGACAAGCTTTCATGGCCCAAGGCCATCGTTTGTACATAGTAGGAGTAGTTATTTCCCTATTTTCAATAAAGTTGTTCAAGAGAAGTTTTGTTTTTGGTGGGTGGTCTGCTTCTTCCATAGATTTGAATCCTTTCCATGCTTAAAAGGGACATGCATTCCCAGACAAAGCTACTATTGGCACTCAAAATTGTAGCCTCGATTTTGAGTACCATTGAGAAAACTAAGCCCTATAGACACTTTGTGATGCCTATGTACCTCATTGTACCTTTGAAACCTAAGAGGTGTTTAATGCTTCTAGCACCTTTCATTTAGTGTGTCTATGTGTTCCATGAAGTTAAACTGTCATTCTGAGCCATCTCATGAAGTCCTATTTTGAGCAATTTCCAAATATGCATTTTTCACTTGTGTCAAACAACAATAGGAGGTCATGTTTACAATTGAATATCTCACACATAGTAATGTTTAATGACTTGCCACTTTGGGAGTTTTTAGTGTCCATAAAAGAGAACCTATGTTTCTAATTTTGAGTCATTTTGAGTCCATTTGACTAGGTTTTGAATCCCTCAATGTTGGTCTGTTAATATTGTCATGCTGATGCAAAACGTTTTGAATTATGGGAAACCCTATTTGACGAGTTATAACTTTGACCAGTTGACCAGAATGAGAAAATTCCTATTGTGTTGCATTTTAGATCTCAAAAAATTATTATGTTTCAATTTTGAGCTTAAGACGAATTCGTTTGATCAATTTTTAAATGTGATTCCAAATGCAATTTCTAGCTTTTTACTAGTGTCAGCATTTGCAAATTTGTCAGAACCCTTGTTCGTGATGTTATATCTTGAGATCCATGATAGGTGAGATCAAATGGATTGTACCACTATGTTTTCCTCTAAAAATACTTCAAGTGTGCCAATTTTCAAATCTTGATGAATCTGTCTACACACTTTCCCAGGTCAATTCCATTTGCAAAAATTGCTTTTCTGCCATTGTTTCCAGTCTGTAAAATCTAAGTAACCCACTTCAATCGCTTGCCAAACTCATCTTGTTATTTTTCATGAGCCCAAATCCCAAATTTATATTCTCCTCATGAAAATGAACCAATGCTCCAGTTTTCATTTCCCCAAGTGTCAGTTGACCTAGTTTTCAAAGCCAAATCAAAACGTGATTTATGTTTTCTAACATGTTTTCTTGCAGACAGTTCTGAGAGGTCAACTTTGATGGTCAATATATTTTGACCCTAAATTTTTCATGAGACAAGATTTGACATGGTACAAGTATGCAAAAAAAGGAGTTAGTGTCCTAGTTTTTAGAGCTTGATCTGGTGTTCTGATCAATTTTTAAGCCTAGTCAAAGGACCTTCTAACATGAAATTCACAGTTTGCAGATCAATGGTAAAATGAGTTTTAATTGATTGATCAATGGTCAAACTTGGTTCTAATTAGTGCGATGGGTTTGATGGATTAGTTAGAAGGTTCAGTTGTTCAAAAACAAAAAAAAAATTAGCTGGACCCAGTTTGGGGCCTGACTAAATCAAATTGATAGGTTTCAAAGGTGAATAAAGGATATTTTACAAGTCAAAAAAGTGATGCAAATTGACCATGCTTTTTAGGTTATGGAGAAAATGGAAAAGAGTGGATGCTAACCAATGTTCATACATACAACAAGTTGATTAATGGATTATGTAAACAAAGGAAGGTGCAAAAAAGCAATGCAAATTCTAATAAAAATGGTTGAGAGAAATTTGATTCCAAATATTATGACATATAGTACTCTAATTGAAATGCTTTGCAAAGAGTATAAAGTAGATATAGCTTATTTCATCTTTAAGTTGATGAAGATAAAGGGGTGTGAACCTGATAATTGGACTTATTCCACACTTTTTAGTGTATCTTGCAAAGCCTTCTAAGATGCAGGGGGTCTGTATCTAGAAACTTCTATTTTTCAAATCTTTAAAAAACCCTACACTAGTTGAACCTTAGGGAACAGAGCCATGGCATTGATGATTTCAACTGAATGCTGTAGCAATACCAGAATTACTATCCACACCAGTACTTCATGTTCATTCTCAACACTATCAAACATTTTTAAGCCTTCTAAGCTCTCCTTCAACCACAAACATGTGTGCACTAGTAATTACAGAAGTTTTTCTTGTAATTCCAAGAAGTCACTCATTGGATTCAAGGCCATTATAAGACATGTTTCCCAACAAACTAGGTATGCCCGAACAAGAGGAACATTTGATTATGAGATTGGAGGGAAAGTTGTGCTTCCAAAATCCAATCTGAAGAACATTGGCAATCAAGAAGATGATTTATTAGAGTCAATGGAGGAGAAGCAAGTTGTTCTAGATCATAGGTTACTAGCAAGACTAGTACTTATTAGAGAAGAACCCTAATACCAAGTGGAACACGATTGAAGGGGAAGAATAGGGCATGATAGAAACATGGAGAAGCCACAACTTGCAAGCATCCCATCCACATGAGCAATAGGGGAAGAATCAAGAAAGAAGTCTATGCCAAGCAAGGAAGCTTCATGTGGCAGGAGACAATGAACAACCAATGGCTTCAATGAAAAGAGGATGTGGCATGTAAAAGAAGCTAATCTAAATGCCAAAGAAAGAGGGAAGCTCACACAAGGCATCAAAAGTAGGGAAGGTGTTTCATTTAAAAAGGGAGCCACCATGCACAATAGAGTATTCATGCCATGAAGAGGAATTGGAATCAAGAGAGCTCAAAAAGAAGTTGCATGAGGACACACAATGATAAGACTTCGTCAAAGACAATCTTGGAGCTTACAACCTAGGGAAACTTGATCAAGCTCTCTTCATGTACCTTGAAGGAGATCCAATAGCTATGCAAAAACAATACTCTATTGATCAACCACCAACTCTCAACATATTTCCTTCCAGGCCATTGCATTTTGAAGCCTCCCCACTAGCCATCTCTTGTACAACTTCTATATCAGGAGCTGAAAGCTTTTATTCAGAATCTGCCCACCACACAATTTCTCACAAAAGAAGTCCCCAACAACTCAAGTTCAATTCCCAGACTAGTGTGAAAAAATTAGAGCCCATGGAGGCTTATGGCCAGATGGAAAGAAATGTTGGTACCACTTCCAAGGAAATTGCATTGAATGAAGTTGATAAAGATGTAAAGCATGAACTCCACAGAAAAGGCCCCATATCAACTTCTGATCTAGAAGGGACCAGAAAAACTAACCCTAAGATTTTAAGAAGATTGGCTCAAAATAGAGAGGTGGCTTGAAAGGGTAGATTATTGAAAACGTAGAAGCTTCCAATGCACAAGAAGCAACCCACACCTCTTAAAAGGTAGCTCACGATATGAGAAAGAATAGATGCAATATACAAAGGAGAGTAGCATGTTAAAAAAAAACTCATGGTAGGAGAGAAAAGATAACAAACATAGTATGAAATTGACAGGCTAAGAGGAAAATGAGAGGAATAAAGTCGTTGTTGATCAAGGAAATTCCTTGAGAGGAACATGTAAAAAGGAAGCCACCCATTGTAAGAAAGAATTTTTTTTTAGTAGGCGGCATGTGGAGAGAATGAAACCATTGTGTGAAATAAAAAGCTACCAAGATGCCAATGGTTATAGAGGAAAATGCCACGATGAAGAATGAAGGAGTAGAGCACACATAGTACAAGGGAATACATCTAAACATTTATCCCACATTGGGCATGTTTAAAGTATTTCATATTGTTTAAATACAATTTCACACACCATTCATTGTGTCTATGAGACAAGCACCTTTTGAAGGCAGGCTTTCTCGCAAGGGTCCCAATCTACCAACTAGAGGTGACTTCATCAAATTTTGAACAAACACACATATTAAAGAGTATGACATCAACATTGATGAAGATGTCAAAAAACTCCAAAATCTGGCAATTTGTTATATCACCACTGGAAAGTGGCAAGGATTTTTGGTAGCAACATAGTGAACTATTGAAAAAATTTGAAATTTGGCGAAGTAAGATGTGGGTCCCACTTCCAAGCAATCAATGAACAAAAAATTGACAAGTGGTAGTTGACAATGTGTATAGGATGACTCAATGGTGATGTGGTAGTCTGATAGTGAATCATAGAAGGACAAGTGTCACCATGGCAAGTAGATCTAGAAGATGCACCAGATCATGCCACATGGTAGATATGATGGTTGTCGCTATGTTGCTAAGGTGAAGTTGCATGCTAGTTAACATAGTGGCATAGTGACACAATAGAAAGTTGACACATGGTAGTGACATGATGGCAAGGTGGACCAGTCTGATGGTGACATGTGGCAGATGTTCCCGACATGGCATGCTTCCCAAGGTGCTGACATGACACCCAAGTAGCAAGGACTGATGATGAAGTAGCAACAAGCCACTCACATGATGACATGTGGCAACTTAGTCAAATAGAGTTGACCCAAAATGGAAGATAAGGGGAAAAAAATATTTTTTAAATGTTATTTTTGAATATCTTCCCTAGAATCACATTTAGTCAGGTTTTAAATAAAATTGGAGATTATAATATAGTCCAAACTTTGGAAACGATTAAATTTTTGCAAAATATTGTGCAAACCTATGAACAGAGGCCTAAACTTCAGAGGGGCATAACTGAGGCAGTTTTTATCCAAAATAGGCACTCCAATATACCATTAGAACTGGGAAGAGATGAACTTTCTGAATCTAAGGTCAATTTTTGCATAGGTGTTGCCTAGTACACACTACAAGGGGTTTTGTCTTTAGGAGTGATTTGTGTGTTCTAAGGGGTTTTTTGATTATCCAGTTGTAGAATTCAATGACAAAACATTTAAAACATGTTCAAAAGGTCTTATATGCAATATGTTTCAATTCTGTGATGTTTTGGCTTCAATTTGATCAAAATTGATATATCCAGAATTAGTTACAAGAATTTTGTCTTATGTTGAGGTTTTTTCTCCTGGAAAGGTAAAACAAAATGGGATATGATTAGTAGTTGAGGAGAGAAGGTAGAGAGATTCTTTTCAGCTTCTTGAGGGAGAGTTCTGAAGGGACACATGTCAATTGCAAATTCAATTCAGGAATTGCCCTCTTCATATATATTATTTCTTTTCCTCTATAAAGTGGTTGTTGGTTGGTTTTCAATTTCCAGTTCTAGGAGCTCTACTCAGGCTGTGAAAGCCAGACACCCATCATTTTCTCTTGTATTGAGCAACATTTAAGTTTTAATGTAGATAGTTTGGATTTGTTAGGTGATTTGTGAATGTCTTTTGAGCATCTTTCATGTATTTTTTTTCAAGGAGAATGAATTAAATACAACAAAGTGTTTTAAATTCGGTCTGAATCTTGTCTCCTGGTCATGGATTTGTAATCTTTTCTAGTTTGTGAATAAAGAACATGAATTTGGTTGCATTCTATTTAAGAATGTATGTGATTGAAATGTCTTGCATGTGGAACAAAGAGTCATGTAATTGATTGATGTTTATCACAAGGTTTGTAGATTTCATGATGGCATGGTTTGAGTATGAGGTTCATATTGATGCAGATGTCTATTCACAGGGTGAAATATAGATCAGGGATCTTGATGTAGGAATTATATCACAGATTTCCAGAAGATGTATGGTTGTAATTTATTTAATTTCTCAATAGATAAGGCACTGATCAGAGATAGGATCATTCAATTTTGTTGCTCATACCTAGGTTTTGCTGATATTTAACATATTAAATCAATTTACCCTTTTATGTTGAAAGTTATTCAAAGCTTAACCCTCACTTAGCTTACCAGGTCCATGAGTCATGTTCTTAGCTATTTCATGCTTGTAATTTCTTGATTAAGTATAGAAGATTTAGGGGTTTCATCTATTATTCTAGATCCTGATCATGCTCACTGCATTGGTCACATAATTAGATCTTAAGAGGTTCACCTGCCTAGGTTTTGGAGAGCCTAAAGTGAAGAAGGAGTGCAGCTTTATAGTTGGCCTAGGTTCTTGGTGAATTGTGTCCATAATTGGAGATAGCTTCCCATAGACACATTCTTGCCTTGCATACTTGGTGATTCAAATTTTGGTAAATCAGGAGCCAACAGAGTGTTTTTGTTGAACGTCAACAATGTTCATCTATTGATGCTCGATAACTTCTTTCTTTGTTTTAGATAGGGTACTTGGTTATCCTTCATAGATTTTGACAAAGTTTCTATAATCTTTAGGTTCTTTCTTGCATTCTTCTTTATTCTTTTTTGCAAATTCATCAACTCTAGAATTGGTACTTTTCACAATTTGTTAGTGTTAGAATTCAAAAACTTGTATGCCTTTCTCTTAGTGGAATATCCTAGAAATATACCTTCATCACTCTTTGCATCAACTTTACCATTTCTTGCATCTTTTAGTATGTAACACTTGCTTCCAAAAACTTTGAAATAATTGACATTAGGTGCATAGTTGTACACTAGCTCAAAAGGGGTTTTGTTTTTACCTTTCTTGACTTGAACTAGGTTCAATTTAGAGACAAAAATACTTACATATTCTCTCCAATATTTTTTTGAAACCTTCTTTTCATCATCATTGTTCTTGCATAGTCCATGATTGATCTATTTCTTTTTTCAGCTATCTTATTCTATGGTGGAGTCCTTGGTAGACTCATTTGTCTCTTGATCCCTTTGTGATTGCAAAATGTATTGAACTCATCTAATATGATTCACCTAGTCCTATATCTGATCTCATGCAAATAGACATATATCATTAGATAGGTCTAGATAGAACATGTTGCCTCTTGTTTTCTCTCCACTTCCAATTAGTTCACTAGTAGCATCATAGATCTTTTTCGTCCTATCTTGGTAGTCAAGTTGGTGATATGGACTGTTCAACTATACCAAAATAAATATATTAAATTTCAAACCATCAACGCAATATGCATTATCACATCTAATGTTTTCATTCAATATTATTGATTCTTTACCTTTCACATAACATGGTGCATCATTTCCAAACTTAATACTACTTCCATTTTAATGTTCCAACCTTTCAAACTTACTTGTATCACTAGTCATATGGTGTGAGCAACCACTATTAATTATCCATCTATCATTCTCATTCACATGTGGAATTAGAGGTTTTTTCTCATCTTCCTAAGACTCATCTTTCATTGCAACATAAAAAACTTCTTCATCATTTTCATTAGAATCACTATTAGAACCATCTTCTTCAACAATATAACAAGATTTCTTATATTTTCCCTTGTAGTTTATGTTACCTTGATTGTCTCTATTGTCTCTTCTTCCTTGGTATTTTTTGTCTGTCCTTTTCTCCTTCTCATCTCTATCAGACACCTTGTAGCAATATGACCAACTTTGTTACATGTAAAATAGATAATAAGAATTTTACCTTTATATTTGTCTTTTCCTCTTGGTAGCCTTCTTTCCAATAATACTTCAAGATCATCATATGATTTACTATCATTATCCAAAAGCTTGTTATTTTTCTTTATTTTAGATCCATCAAGGGCTAGTCAAAACTTGAAATCACATTTAACACTATAAGATGATGTATAGTTATCAAAATTTGACAATTCAAATGTAGTGAGTCTAACAATTAGACTATCCAAGGTTAGATTATTATCAGGTGCACATCTTAGTTCTTGAATTGTAGATACTCTAATTACATAAATAGGAAGTAAAGCTCTCAATACGTTTCTTATTATAGTCTCATCAGATATATCTCCTCCAAAACCTCTAATAGAATTCACAACCTCTTTGATTCAACCACAATGCTATTCTACAGTTTCTCCTTTCATTCTCATGTCATTAAACTTGCCTCTCAAGCTCTCTACTTTATCTCTTAACACATTTTTTTTCTCCTCCATGGATTCATGCTATCTTATTCCACATTTTCTTTGTATTCGTACACTCCTTTATATCATAAAATTTAGCATAACTCAAGGAAGATTCCAAATCTATCATCATTTGATTATGCTCCCACTTCTCTTTGATTTTTTCAATCATCATGGGTCTAGGAACTTCAATATATTTATTATCCAAGTAGTATAGTACAAAAACTCCAACTCTAGAAAGATGCAATTTCATCATTCATTGCCATGCTAGGAAGTTCTCTTTGTTTCAACTTAAGTACCTCTCTCTTGTACATATTGATCTTTAGCTTTAAGTACCTTTGAAATTTCCTTACAAGTACTAAATTTTTTTATACCAATTATTAGAATGATTATAATAATTGAAACTAGGGAGGATGAATTAGTTATCCTCAGGTCCAAATGTACCAATTCAACTTTTAATAGCTTAAAAAACTTATTTAATCTCATAAACTCACTTGGTCAATATAGAAACTAATCAAAAACTTAACTTATTCATTCATCACTAGCTCTCTATTCAATATATGTAGACTAACATAAATAAACAATAATAAATAACATGCATCATGAAAACAACATTCAAACAATTGTAACACTAGGATTTAATGTGGAAATCCAATTTGGGAAAACCAAGTAACAACCACTTTTCACTCTTCTAAAGTGAGCTCGATTAAGAACCAACCTCGTTAAAGGTTACAAAATAAACTATTAAGTGTGACCTTGTTAGAAGACTGAATTCATCATGTTAGGAGTGGCCTCGCTAGAGTACTTTAGATCATTCCATTAGAATTTCACCTTCATTAAAGGATTTACAAATTATTGTTAGGTCAACCTTGATTAAAATATTTTAATGTCATAATGGTTAGAAAGTAACAACTAGGTTTTATCTGTTAAGATAGAACTCACTTTGCAAATTTAGATCTCCATTCGACTCATTTCTAGTTCATTGACTATACTTCATCATATTCTCCATCTTTGATCTTCCTGGCAACCCTTCAAGCAATCACACTTCACCCACTTTCTCACTTTATCTCTTCTACTATGTTCTTCATAATCTCTTCATCATTTTGACTACCAAAAACCATAAAACATCCTTTCTTCCTCAAATAGGTAACTTTGATCTTTTTCTACTTAAGCATCATCATAGATCTTAGGGTTTGATCAAATTCATTGAATCTATCCATCATTTTTTCCTTCTTCTCCTTCCTTGACACTACTATAAAATTCACCTTGAATCCTTGCCTTTGATCACTTAACAAACTCAATTCTTGCATTAAATATGCCATCTCATCAATCCATATTATCCATACATTTTAAAAAATCTAAAAATTCAACTATGCAAGCCTCAAATCTTGATTCTCTCACAAATTATTATTTTGATGATACTCAGTCATCATTGTGTTATTTTTATTAGTCATCACTATGTAGCTTAGTCTCTATTGATTTTTTCTTACTCGGCTTACATTGGCTTGCTCGGTCTTCGCTATGTGTGGTCTCTACTAAATTTTTTGCTTCATCTTACTTGGCCATAACTAACACTTGGCTAATACTATTCTTCTAGACTTCTACTTAAGTTCCTTAATCTTCTACTTCAACTTCTTCATTGACCTTGTAAATTGGTACTCAGTCAAGCTTAGTGTTTTATTCAACAACTCCACTAAACTTCAACTCAACTATCTTCTTCAATTGATATGATAATTAAACAACACATTATCTTGTAAAATACTAACTGATCAAGTGTGAACTATAATTTCATCATACTTACTCATCTTTACTCGACAACTTCACTAGTTCATCTAGTTATCTCTCTTTTCAAATCCTCTTCATCAATCAATAGCCATGACACTCTATACTATTAGCAAATTTCTTACTAGTAAGGTTTAATATCAATGACAACATAACAATTATTCCAATTGTAGTTTTCAACAATTCCACTTAGGGGAAATGATAGAAAATAGACAAAGAGATGCAAGAGAGAAGGATATTGATGATCTCACTTTAAATAGGTGTTAAACCTTCATTAAATTGGAGTGCTTCTAATTTAAGATGGTACTCTAAGAAAATGGAAGAATTGATTATCTCTAAATTACATCATGAATAAGTTTTATAGAGACAGGGGGTCTAAATTTAAATAAAATCAAATGGAGATTTTATATATCAAATATGGGATATATATTAAAGATACTCATTTGTGTTGGCATGAAAGTCATCATGAGATGCCCTTATGATAATTTTGGGATTACTCTATGATGAAGGTTATAATCATGGATCTCTAATTGAATCAATGGGTTACAAGGGAATCTTTAGAGGTCCTCTAAGATGATTTTGGACTCCATGTCTAAATGGAGTCTCATTTTTTATGTATAGGCATAGATGTGAGAATCTTGTTCCATAGGTATATTTTATGACTTGATTCTATTTTGGAAATGGTTGGGGATATTCTTCCCTTTGATTGGTTAGGGGAAAATTTCACCCCTAATGATCAAGTGTACAAATGCCCAGGGTTGTCCTGGGGCTCCAAAATAGTTCTTAAAATCTAGAAATTGGGTATAGATTCCAAGGAAATCATGTTTCAGTGCAAGGAGAAGATTCCAAGTGGATAGATGAATGAAAGGAAGGACCTAAGGGAATATATCCTACCTCAATATTAACACCATGAAATAGGATCTATTAGGTTTTACCCCAATTCCACCTAGGTGAAAGGGTAAAAAAGGTAAGAGATGAAAGAGAGAAGATTGAAGATTTCACATTCAAGAGGTGTTAAAAATTCATTAAATTGGAGTTCTTCCAATTTAAGATGATACATTTAGCCCCCACTTTAGCAAAAGTGTGGATCAACCCATGCTTGTGGTAAAGGAGAGAGATGAGGAAGAGGAAGAACCAGGTGAATCTCAATGAGATAGGACATCACTTGATCAAAGAGAATAAGTCCCCAAGACCAAGGGTTCTTACTCCACATACATGCACGCAAATATAAAAGAAAAAAAGGAAAAAAAAAAGGAAAAAGAAAAAATCTCAACAAAGAAGGGGTTAGAACTAGAACAAGCCCAAATAAACTAGTGAGAGAAATCTTAGCTAAAGAAAAATCTCTCCCACTAATATAATATTCAAAAAGCCATTGCAAGATCATATGTAATGATAAAAGAAATGTAGGAGCACTATCATTAATCAACATAGCTTTTGAATCTATCTCTACTAGCATGAAAGAAAAATAGGTAAAAAAGAAAGTGATTACCTTGCCCAGTAGAGTGCCCACTCTATTATATATCACTAACATAAGTTCTACAAAAGATGGTGTTGAAATAATCTAATAGGGTGGTAACCTACTAGTGAATCCACCAAATTTCCATCCATAGATCAAAATCCATCATATCACCATGGAATAGTCATGTGTAAAATATGCCTTACTGTGTATGAGACTTAACATGTTGTGTTTGAACATGTTACCTATATTGGGACTTAGCAAGTTGTTATGCATTACCCAAATATAAGATTCAACATATATATGTCTGGATACAGTACTAATGCAGAGGCAAGGGTTTAACAACAAAAAACCTAGGTTATGTTGACACCAATCTAACTTGGCTAGTAACACACCCAAACTTCTGCACCTTTGAATAAGAACATGGCTAAAAGACCACTCCTAAGCCATGCAACCTAAGTTTGGAAAAACTTGACTTTCACCCTCAAATGGTGTATTCACACACTTTGAATCTATCAACATGTTAGGGGTTGAACACATGCTCAAAAGATCAAGGAATTACTACCCAACATCAAGTTAGACCCAACTTCGAATAGTCTATCCTAAGAATGCAACAAGGCCTAGTAGCCCTCCTAAAACCAAATTTTGCCTTAAATGAAAAACTTTCCAAAAGACCCTAAGAAAAAATCATAGTTCCTAGCACCCTTTATTGATTATAATATACTCCCAAGAAGGCAGGTTTTGGCTTCACATTTCAACCTTCTATAACAACAATTCAAGACAGGCCTAGTTGCCCCAATTAGATCTATTTTACAAAGGAACTACTAGAAATAAGAAGTATAGTGCAAGAAAAAAGTAAGGAATATTTAGATTGGATCATAAATGGAAGGATTCCAAATTTTTATGACTTGGCTCAACCCCCAAGGCATGCATTTAGCAAATTGTAGTATTCAATAGAGTTGCCACATAGAGATGTCAACTTAGTTTTGCTTGTAGCATACAGCTACCAACTGCTCCTACCCTAAAACCTCCAAAATCATATAATACACTTACATATCTCTCATTTCCTTGAAAATCAGATTTTTCCACCTGTGGGAATGGGAGATATTGACATTTCTAACTAAAACCCTAGGTAGTTAGGGTTTGTAACCAGTTTTTGAAAAAAACCTTATAACTCTAATCTCTTGGCATTTCAAAGGCTTAGAGTGGGCTTATTTGAAAGCTAACTCTTCAAAATTTACCAGCATTTGATCCTCTAATTACCAATATCCGTACAATCCATACAATAAGTAGATAAATAACATTTTGGTAGGAAAACAATAGGTTTTTATTGATTCCAAAGAAAGTATTACATCAAATGTCTTCCACCTACCTGTAAGGGCTTATGAAGACCTTCCCCCAACTGGTCCAACCAAAATTTGAAGGTTGTGACTATTGGAGGGAACTATTACAAACAAAAAGTTACTAATATAATGTAAATGTTGCATTATTGTCATAGTTATGCAACTTATTTTGGTTTTATGATTCTAAGATGACTTCTAAAAGACTCTAACACTTCTTAAGACCTTTAACATGACCCTAGGAGACTACTAGATCCTTGTGAGCTCATGAAACAACTAGTTTATACAAAAACCAAAGGTTGTTCAAGGATCACACAAATAGGATCAATATGCAAGAAAGAACCTAATTATCCAATATGCTAGAATCAAAGGGTGTGAAGGCCTAGGAGACCTTTTGATCCCTTAGTTTTGATGGGGTGCTCCTACACCAATTACCCATGAATGAGATATAGCAAGCTTTATTAAGTTACCCATTATGAGATTTAACATATGTTTTTGTGTGTGCAAAAGAGGGATGAAGTGACAATGCATAGATTTGAGAATAACTTAGAAATAATACCTAACATCTAGGGCTAAAGTACTCTAAGCCATCCTTAGAATCTATACCCCATGAAAGCAAGATTATGTACAAGGAGGTTGTTTGTATGCCTCCCTTCTTATCATGTCTATGTTCATTAGGAATGAGAAGGAAGATAAAGAGGATACCTACTTACACAACAACGAGATATCCTTCAAGCAATAATGTAGACTATATTCATAGTGAAGAGCCTTAACTCTTACAATCTAAGAGCACAGACAATCATGATAAGAATATATCACTTATGGAAAAAGGATCCTCAAAAGAGGGAAATCTTAATAATAAGACACCAACCTAAGAGGAGTTCCTAATTAAGATAACATCTCCAAGAAGAAAGGAAGAAGAAAAATGATGCACCTATCCAACTCCCTATATATATATATATATATATATATATATATATATATACATATATAGGTAAAATATAGATTCTTGGATGAAGGATGAAAATTTTTAAGCAAGGGAAAATGTGTATAATGGACATAGCTTTACTTGATAAAGTAGAGATAATGACCTAGGACATGCACTTCTTGTAAAAGAGAGAATCCATAGTCAAGATGCAATTCTTCATAAAGAAAGAACAATGTCACATAATAAACAAGTTCCATGTAAGCTTAAGAGAAAGTAGATCCGTAGAGAAAGAGATAAATAAAATTAAAAGCTTCTTTACCCCTAAGCATGAGACATGAAAAAATAGATCTATGTCAGATGATATAAAAAAATCTTGCAAGATATGAGGATGAGTCATAAGCAAAAACTTATAGCCATGAACAAAATCCAAACACTTGATATCTAACAAGAAGGATACAATGCTATACCATAGAGGGGATAAAAGAAACTGTTGTCACTTAGGTTTGCACCCTTGTCCAGGGCCTATGTGCGAGGACAACCTAGTGAAACATGGAAACAACCTCCAAGCTGTGGGACTTGAACTACGAGGTTGAGTCTCCGGAGAA
Source organism: Cupressus sempervirens (assembly GCA_028749045.1). Classification (NCBI taxonomy): domain Eukaryota; kingdom Viridiplantae; phylum Streptophyta; class Pinopsida; order Cupressales; family Cupressaceae; genus Cupressus; species Cupressus sempervirens. The sequence goes on from CM053793.1 coordinate 736,764,334, forward strand.
GGCTGGCTTCCTCTTACTATCAGGGCACACCTATCTATTCTCAGAAGGGAAAGGGAGAAAGAGAGCATCAAAGAAAATCTACCTAGTCTAATCTAAGGCGGTGATGCACCAAAACAGAGTGTTCAGACTCATTCCTGCCCATATATATGCTACAAAACCAGAATAACATACAAAAGTCACACACATCCGGACTTATATCGATCAATAATCACATACAGATCAGGGGAAACCAACCGAATGACACTAGGAAAAGGAGATTTCACTTATGTATTATTCGATAGGCCAAAGATAGATACAGTATGCAGATCGTTGATCTCAACAATACACCAATGGGAGGCAAAGTGATGCACATTCACATTGATGGCTGAAAGAGATGATACAGGCTATTACATGGTTCAGAGATAAAGGGGTTTTACACTGCAAGTCTGCAAGCAGTAGCAGAGAAAATCAGGAAGAATCCATCTTCAGAATAGATCACGAAACTACCTTTATAGATTAGGCACAACTGAATATTTCCGCGTTACATTCACTTCTTACCTACTGGCATTAACTTCCTATCTTCAGAATCCAATCGGGGATCTGGATTGAAATCCTGGCCTGCATACTGAGAAATCTCATTTCTTCTGAGAAGAGCCTGGAGAAGATAAAAATGGCACCACAACATTCCTTGACATGGTAGATGGATCGATCAGATGGGTGGAGTGTCCTTATGTCCTGCATTCATTCCTGGTAGGTCAAAAATGATCGCGAAGATCAGATCGTAAGATACGTCGATTGCCTCTGCATTTTGGTTCATGAATCATCCAAGCCTATCAGTCAACCCGATTTCTTATAAGCTGACTAGGCCATGCGGGCCAATCGTAATCCTTTGTCTTGCCACCTAGAGAGTCCTTTCACGGTTGACCACCTTCATCGAACTAACCGCGCCACCTTATCACCTAACCGCTAGCCGTCAGCTAATTGCCAAGTTGAAAACCAAAATGCGAGGACACGTGTCTTTCGAGCGCTAACTTGCTATTGTAAAATCTGTGTAGTTCCTCCATGGTGAGATAGCACCGACCCTAGATTCTTGCAGATCTAACGGTGGAGAATCCACCCCTTAATGCGCTGATTGTATCAAAAAATTTGGCCCCTCAACATATCTGTGTTCTGACTCGGCACATGTGGTTGTTTCTGATTCGTCGTGGACTCTATTTCCTATGACTGGGCCCCATCCGAATCGGTGCCACCTTGATGATGCATCCAGCGAGACCTGACCCCACTGACATGTGTCAGTCGAGCATGATGTTGCCATGTAAAAAATCTCACAGATTCACTAAGGCGACATGGCGCCTACCGTTGATCTCTTTAAATCTGATGGCGGAGAACCTAACCTTCTGTAACCCTTCGTTCCTATTGATTCGCTAGGCCTGCCAACACATGGCATCCCCCTGTTGGTTCATCAGTCACCCTGCCCTATCTGCTTCTAACGACATGAAATGCAACCCCGCCAAGACACGTGGTGCATGACGCTATGTCACTGATGCTAAAGTCCGGGCAGCTCCTGATGGCGAGATAGCGCCAGCCATAGATCTTTGCAGATCTGATGATCAGAGCAACCTCGTACTTCACTCGCCGTCCCTCCTGAAAACTACTAGGCCTGTGGTTGCAATGCCCTAACATATACACATGGCATCATCCGGTTGGTGAACTCGAGACTTGATCTGCAGGATGGCCACACGGCAGATGAGCGCTATGTCGCCAAGATAATATCTGCGCATCTCCGCCATAGCGAGATGGCGCCATCCGTTGATGCAACCAAATTTGACGATGGAGATCACAAACCTTGACTGTGCCAACCGTACTGATAGAGACTCCATCCTGGTTACATGCAGCGGTTCCTCACTGGCCCATCGGGACACCACTAGGCAATCTTGCGACTTGGCCTCACAGGGTGACCACGTGTCGATCGGGCACCATGTCGCTATGGGAAAATTGCGATTAAATTTCCATAGTGCCATAGCGCCCAACCGATGACATGTCCCTATTTGTGCATGCTTCCTTTTGATTCGCTGCCGTGACACGGGCTCTGCCAACTGGGCAGATAAGGTACGCACTGGGGCCCAATATTTGTCTGAAGTTCTCACCGTTTATTTTCTCTGACCTGCCAAAATTTATCCGATCATCGCAAAATTTTTGGCCACGTGTCCTACCCACCGACGTGAGTATCTCCGTCGGGCGCTATGTCGCCATGGAGATTTTTTGGTTGGCGTGCAATAGTGCCATAGCGCCTGCGGCGCCGAAAACTTTCCCGACCCGCCCTCTGTTGTAGCCTCCCACCGAGCCCACCAAACACGTGTCGTTCGGGCGCGATGTCGCCAAAACTACCTCCCGTGCAACTTTCGATGACGAGATCGCGCTGACCGTCGATCTATCTAGAATCTGACGATCACAAAACCTTGGCGAGTCAGGGCATTAAAATAACAATTTTTTGGCTAACCGTTGAACAGGCCGCGGATTTGAATTTAAACCTTTTGGCGGCAAAACCAGAGGTAACACTTCTGGCCACTCACAGGGGGCATGAGCCTTCTCGATGCATGACCAGTGCCTGAGAATGATCCATTGGGCTATGAAGTTGAAAGAGGGCCAGGAGGCACACGCTGAGAGCTGCAAGAACCCTAACCCTTAAAGAGGAAATCAAAACATTAAAAACCCTTAAGGTTCTAACTCTGCTTCTATGATTGGAAACAAAAAAAAAAAATGGGACCTCCTCAGCAGCATGAGACATGTCAAAGATGACTCACGAAGAGGGCCATGTGCTCGTGCACTTATTGCAAAATAGAAACAAGCAGGAAGCAACTAGATTAACTATGTACATAGATTCACAACCCTTCAGAAACAGGGCTTCAGATAGATCCCATTGACTGGAATGGGTAGAACTTCACCACTTGGCCTGCTTAGTTGGAATGCGTTGGCCTGTTTGCAACTGGAAATCAGATAAGGGCCACTCCATAATGGGTCAAATTTGGAGTGCCTTCCTGGTTTTTCTCGGTCTGAGTCCCACTTGAGAAATAAATCTCCCTCTCTGTAGATTCTGGCCCTTGCCTTCTTGTCAAAATTCCTCTTCATCTGTTGCTGGTGAATCTCTAGAGTTTTCATGGCTTTGTTTCTCTTTTCTTCCAACTCAATTAGTTCTGCCATTCTTACCGTCATGGCATCATTTTCAACCAGTTCTAGCTGATGAGCCAACTCCAAGGATGGGAACTCCAATGAGATTGGGAGTCTAGCTTCCCTACCATATACTAGCACAAAAGGTGAATTCCCAATAGATCTCTTGGGTGTTATCCTATCAGCCCACAGAGTAGTCCTTAATTTCTTGTGCCAGGTCCTCTAATTGTCTTCTATTGTCCTCTTCATAATTCTGATCAGATTCTTGTTGGAAGATTCAGCCAAACCATTACCCTAAGGATAGTAGTTCGATGATGTGCTCAGGTAGATATTGTGATTCATGGCCCATGCACAAATTTGGGTTCCAACAAAAGACTTGGCATTATCTGAGATGATAGTAGAAGGAGCACCAAATCTAGATACAATTCCCTCAAGGAATTCAACAACAAATGGCTCTGTGGCATCCCTCAAGGCAACTGCCTCTATCCACCTAGTGAAATAATCAGTAGCAGCCAAGATCCATTTATGACCTGCACTAGATGGAGGATTAATGGGGCCTATAAAATCCAACCCCCACTGAGTGAAGGGCTGATCCACCTGAATAGGATGAAGAGGAAGAGCTGCAAGTCTCTGTTTGCCTGAGAAAAAAGCACATTTCTCACATTTCCTCACATACCTGTAACAATCGTGGAACAGAGATGACCAATAATATCCAGCCCTCATGATTTTCATAGTGGTTGTTCTTGCAGAGAAGTGGTCGCCATCAGGGCCATCATGGAGTTCTCTAATCACCCTTTCAGCCTGATTCACTTCAACACATCTCAACAGGGTTCCATTAAAATCCCTCCTAAATAGGATATTGTCACTCACAACATAGGGAATGGATTGTAGTCTATATTGTCTTCTTTTAGTTCTGTCCAATCCCTGAGGGTATCCATTCCCTAATAAGAAATTCTTCATGTCATTTATCCAGCTCCTTGGACCATCAGCGTACCTTTCCTCCTTCTGCTCTGCTATCACCATGGCAACTTCTTCATCTGAATTCTGATCTGATAACATTTCTTTACATAATCCTCTTCCTCTTACCAATTTGGTAATCTGAATGTCAACATCATATTCCATTACCCTAGTGATCCATCCAGCTCTCTTCTCACTGACATCTTTTTTTAACAGGAAGTCTTTTACACTTGCATGGGGTACCAACAAATGGATCCTATTATGGGATAAGAGGTGCCTGGACTTCTTCAAGGCTCTAATGACTGCAAGGGCTTGCTTCTCAACGAAGCTATACTTATCTTCATATTCCTTAAGCCCTTCACTAAAGAAGGCTATGGGCTGCTCCTCATTCCTGTCATTTGTTTGGGTCAAGACAGCAGAGATACTTGACTCACCACCTAAAGTGTAGAAGATGAAATCTTTCTCAAATTTTGGGTTCATGAGGGTAGGGGCCGATGCTATGGCTGCCTTGATCTTTTCAAAAATCTCCTTCCCCTCCTTGGTCCATGAGAAGACCATATCTTTCTTGAGCATGGCTGTAAGGGGTTTCACCATGGTGGCAAGATTAGGAATAAACCTTCTTACAAAATTTATCCTACCAAGGAAACTTTGTAGCCCTTTCTTGTGTTTAGGTAGAGGAAGGGCAAGTATTGCTTTTGTCCTTTCTGGATCAACGGTCAATCCATCCTTAGATACAATGTGTCCCAATAGTTTTCCCTAGTTTGTAGCAAAGACACATTTGGCTGGGTTGAGAGATACCCCAAACTCTCTACATCTTAGAAATACTTGTCTCAAATGATCAAGATGATCTTCCACATTCTTGGAATACACAGTTATATCATCAAGGTATACCAAGACAAACTTGTCAATTAATCTTCTGAAAGCTACCTCCATTGCCTTTTGAAATGTGGCACCTGCATTTGTTAACCCAAATGGCATTTTGCAATAAGCATAGGTGCCCCATTTAGTAGTAAATGCTATCTTGTATCTATCAGACTCTTTAACCAGCACTTGGTTATAACCAAAAAACCCATCAAGAAAAGAGAATCTCCTTGATCCACTGACCTTGGACAGAATTTGCTCCATAGAAGGGAGAGGATGGTGATCTTTAAGGGAAGCCTGATTGAGATCCCTAAAGTCCAGACATAATCTGATTTCTCCATTCTTCTTCCTTACAGGGACAAGGTTAGCTACCCATGATGAGTGTTTGATAGGAAAAATTATGTTAGCCTCAATCAGTTTGGATAGTTCTTTCCTCATTAAAGGTTCAATCTTGGGATTCATTGGCCTCTATTTTTGCCTTACTGGTTTGACCCTATCAACTAAATCTATGGTATGCTGAAACAAACTAGGGTCAAACCCTTTTAAATCATCATATGTCCAAGCAAATACATCACTAAATTCTTGACATAGATGAATGAAATCTTCTTGCTCAGCTTTAGAACATACCTTCCCCATGTTAAGAGATTTTCCATCAGCAATAGTAACTGGGGCATGGTCATCCTTTTATGCAACTAGATTCATCCCTTTGCCTCTTGTTTGATCATCAGGATTAAAGACGCCCTCCAAGGTAATGAAACCCTTGGGTAGCTTGTTGGAACTGAGATGAATGATCTGATCACCATATTGATCTTGTAGTCTTAGCTGACTTCTCTTTGATAATTCTGCTTCATTCTGCAAGAAGCTCACAATTTGCTCATCAAACTCGAACACTTGCCAATGCATATTATTATCAGGAACAGCAGGCCTCACCACTACCCTTATTTGTTGTTTCTTTTCTTCCTCAAGATTCCCTGGCACATCATAAGATGCACCCATTGCTGCAAGTCTGTCAGCATGTTTATTTTCTTTCTTAGGAATGCTCTGAATGTTAAATGCATGGAAACCTTTGAGCAAATCCCAGACTCTATGTTTATAAGACTTGAGCAGGCCATTTTTGGTGATATTCTGATTTCTCACTTGGTTCACTACCAATTCACTGTCTCCATATACTTTCAAGGCTTGAATTCCCCTCTTTTGGACAAGTAGGAGACCTTGGATCAAGGATTCATACTCGGCCACATTATTGGTACAACTGAATTGGAACCTAAAGGAGAAGTAGTATCTTATTTGTGTAGGAGAGATCAACATAACACCAGCCCCTGATCCATTTTTATTCCTTGAGCCATCAAAGTACATTCTCCATACTCCATTTATGTCATCATTAGTCCTAACAAGGTCAGGAACTTGAACCTCCTTCTCTATTATGCAATATGTACTAAGGCCTATCTCAAGGGTTTCCGACATAGATTCAAACTGACATGCATTTGCCCACTCATCCAAGAAGAAATCAGGAATCTCTGCTATGGAAGTGACAAGCTCATTTACTATGTTATTTTTGTTCACCTCTAGGATAGGACAATTCATATTGATGAAGTTAGGAGTGTAGGTTTCAGTGTGGTGAAGGGCTTGAGGTTCTGCTCTTATTGAAGCATTGGCCCCATATCTGGTCTTAAATGACATGTAAGACCAATCAGCAGATATGAATTCGCCAATTTGAGCAGTGAAGTCTCTCAAAAGACAGATGGAAAAATAGGGCTTAACCTCAGCAACAGATATGTCTTGAATCACAGTACAACCAGGGCATGCATGTAGGGCCATTTCCACACTTCTAAGGATGCCTACGATTTTGACAGTACTCCCATCTAGTTGTAACACCTCCCTAACAATGGGCTCATATTTCATCCCTAAAGCATCAACAACACACCTAGGCATTACTGAGCTGCTAGCCCCTGAATCTATCATGCAATTATGGACTAATTTGCCCCCTATAATCAGAGAAACATAAAATGGAGGAGGTCTAACCTTTTTATTTGCCTCCACATCTCCTGCTGGTTGTACTAAACTAGTGGCACTCTCCATGGTAGATGACTGATCCTTGGGCTCAATCCTTTCCAATTCTTGCTGCAGCATCTTCCTCTACATTGGTATGGTAGCAACAACATCCCACATGGAAATGTTTACATTGGTCTTCTTCATTTTCTCTACCACACTCAATGGTGCACTAGGGATTTTGGTAGAAACTTTGGGGGCTGCACATATAAGAGTTTGAGATGGGACAACAAAAGGATCACTTGCGTCCTCATTTCTCGGACCTTGCTTTTGCTGTTGTGAGGTGTTTGTCTGCTCATTTGTTGTCTGTGTGTTAGGTATAACACTTGAAGTTGAGGCCTGCTTAGGAGAAGGAGGAGCAACATGTTCCATAGCTCTCTTCTTGCTTCTTGTGTTATGAGCAACAGAGTCCTGGTTTACATTACGATGTTCCTCCATTCGATGATTCATAAAAGAGTAATCACCCTGCCTTTGGACATATGAGGCTTCCTTGGGATGATCTTCTTTGTGTGATTGCTTTACTGTGGACCCCTGGAATGTTAGGGCCAAATAAGATTTTGCTTTCTGACACAAGCAGTAGGTATAAGAATAGTTACATGAGGGACAAAAATCTTGGTTTTGGGCCAAGTTATTTTGAGGGACTATAGCTCTATTCTGATTTGAGTTTGAAGCAGAAGCATGACTATTTTGCCTATTCTGATCAAAAGAGCTATTCCACTGATTAGGAGGCCTACCACCACTTGGAGCCTGATATTGCAATTGGGGAGGCTTGCCACCCTGGGCCTGCTGTCTTTCTAGGGCCACCACCTTGTTACTCATCTTTTGTATTAGAGAAAAACTATCCTCTAGTTTCTTCCCTTTTGTCCTTCAACTCTCTCCCCTGCTCTTGTAATTTTTTATCCAGGGTCTTTTCTCTTTTATCTGCGTTCAATACTAGACCTTGGAGCATTTCCTTGAGTTCATCTATTCCGTTTGAGGATGTGGAAGCTTGGGGAACTGGAGTAAGGGCTTGTGATGTAGAGATTGTAGGGAGAGGGGCTATTGCTGGTTGGTGGTTGGGAACATTAGGAAAGAAAGGCATAGGAGGCCTTGGGGCCAACTTTCCTCCTTGTATTAGAATGTTCTCAGCTTTTATGGCTGTCTCATAAGCATTAGGTAATGTATCTCCTCCCATAGTTTGGATTGTAGTGGCAATGTCACTATTAAAAGCTCTAAGGTAATGCAAGAAAGCATTACCAGGGGTAAGTTTCACTATAGTAGGTATTCTATCCCATGTCTTTTGGAATCTGTAATTAAAATCAGTCATACATTCATGGGGGGCTCTTTTTATTGTAGTCAGCTGCTCTAATAGTGACAAATGGTCACTTTTATCCTCAAAATGTTTGCATAATCCTGCTCCTAGTCCATCCCAATCAGTTATGGAACCATGAGCTAAGCCTCTATACCACTGTAATGCTTTTCCTTTTAGAGATGAGGCTAGAAGTCTGACAACAACATCATCTTCCGTAATACCATGAATATTGCAGACATTCGCTACCTCTTGGATATGCTCTAAGGGGGAAATAGAAGTTTCACTAGTAAAATCAGGTATGCTTTTTAGTGTAGCTACTGGTATATCATGTCTTTGGGCTAACAACAAAGGACTTCCACCATTAAAGGTGGCAAAAGGATGAACTCTTGGTTGTGCCATATAAACAAGTGTTCTATTGATGAGTGTTGATGGCAATCTAGGCTGAGTTCGGATAGTAGGAGGAGTAGAGACAGATCTCACAGGTATGTTGATTGTTACTCCACCTCTAACTGGTGATAATGAAGCTCTAGCCCTCCTTCTTCTAGGAATTGAAAGTGAGAGTTCTTGATATTGAAAATTACCTCTAGAAGACGCCCTTGTTTTAGCTCTGGGCATGAATTTCTGCAACTTTAGCCTAAAACCAGATTTGTTGATGCTCAGAGTCACCAAGTACTTGATGAATCAGCCTCTTGAAGGCTTGAATACTGAAGCCAGCACTACTTCTTCAGCATTAATCTCAGAAACTCTTTCTTCTTTTGACACCAATAGACATGAAATATTCTCTTTTGTTGTCCCACCGGGCATGCCAAAAACTGTTGTCACTTAGGTTTGCACCCTTGTCCAAGGCCTATGCGCGAGGACAACCTAGTGAAACATGGAAACAACCTCCAAGCTATGGGACTTGAACTACGAGGTTGAGTCTCCGAAGAAGGCCGGCTTCCTCTTATTGTCAGGGTGCACCTATCTATTCTCAGAAGGGAAAGGGAGAAAGAGAGTGTCAAAGCAAATCTACCTAGTCTAATCTAAGGCGGTGATGCACCAAAATAGAGTGTTCAGACTCATTCCTACCCATATATATGCTACAAAACCAGAATAACATACAAAAGTCACACACATCCAGACTTATATCGATCAGTAATCACATACAGATCAGGGGAAACCAACCAAATGACACTAGGAAAAGGAGATTTCACTTATGTATTATTCGATAGGCCAAAGATAGATACAGTATGCAGATCGTTGATCTCAACAATACACCAATGGGAGGCAAAGTGATGCACATTCACACTGATGGCTGAAAGAGATGATACAGGCTATTACATGGTTCAGAGATAAAGGGGTTTTACACTGCAAGTCTGCAAGCAGTAGCAGAGAAAATCAGGAAGAATCCATCTTTAGAATAGATCATGAAACTGCCTTTATAGATCAGGCACAACTGAAGATTTCCGCGTTACATTCACTTCTTACCTACTAGCATTAACTTCCTATCTTGAGAATCCAATCAGGGATCTAGATTGAAATCCTAGCCTGCATACTGAGAAATCTCATTTCTTCTGAGAAGAGCCTGGAGAAGATAAAAATGGTGCCACAACATTCCCTGACATGGTAGATGGATCAACCGGATGGGTGGAGTGTCCTTATGTCCTGCATTCATTCCTAGTAGGTCAGAAATGATCGCGAAGATCAGATCGCAAGATACTTCGATTGCCTCTGCATTTTGGTTCATGAATCATCCAAGCCTATCAGTCGACCCGATTCCTTATAAGCTGACTAGGCCACGCGGGCAAATCATAATCCTTTGTCTTGCCACCTAGAGAGTCGTTCCGCGGTTGACTGCCTTCATCGAACTAACTGTGCCACCTTATCACCTAACCGCTGGCCGTCAGCTAATTGCCACGTCAAAAATTGAAACGCGAGGACACGTGTCTTCCGAGCGCTAACTTGCTATTGTAAAATCTGTGCAGTTCCTCCATGGTGAGATAGCACCAACCCTAGATTCCTGCAGATCTGACGGTGGAGAATCCACCCCTGAATGCGCTGATTGTATCAGGAAATTTGGCCCCTCAACATATCTGTGTTCTGACTCGGCACATGTGATTGTTTCTGATTCGCCGTGGACTCTCTTTCCTGTGACTAGGCCCCATCCGAATCGGTGCCACCTTGATGATGCATCCGGTGAGACCTGACCCCACCAACACGTGTCAGTCAGGCGCGATGTTGCCATGTAAAAAATCCTGCAGTTTCACTAAGGCGACATGGCGCCTACCGTTGATCTCTTTAAATCTGACGGCAGAGAACCTGACCTTCTGTAACCCTTCGTTCCTATTGATTCACCGGGCCCGACAACATGTGGTGTCCCCTTGTTGGTTCGTCAGTCACCCTACCCTATCTTCTTCTGATGGCATGAAACGCAGCCCCGCCAAGACACGTGGTGCACAGTGCTATGTCGCTGATGCTAAAGTTTGGGCAGCTCCTGATGGCGAGATAGCGCCAGCCGTAGATCTTTGCAGATCTGACGATCAGAGCGACTTCGTACTTCACTCGCCGTCCCTCCTGAAAACTACTAGGCCTATGGTTGCAATGCCCTAACATATACACATGGCATCATCCGGTTGGTGAACCCGAGACTTGATCCGCAGGATGGCCACACGGCGGATGGGCGCTATGTCACTAAGATAATATCTGTGCATCTCTGCCATAGCGAGATGGCGCCATATGTTGATGCAACCAAATCTGATGGTGGAGATCGCAAACCTTGACTGTGCCAACCGTACTGATAGAGACTCCAGCCTGGTTACATGCGGCGGTTCCTCACTGGCCCATCAGGACACCACTAGGCAATCTTGTGACTTGGCCTCACAGGGTGACCACGTGTCGACCGGGAGCCATGTCACTATGGGAAAATCGAGGTGAAATTTCCATAGTGCCAATGCGCCCAACCGATGATGTTTCCCTATTTGTGCAGGCTTCCTTTTGATTCACTGCCGTGACATAGGCTCCGCCAACTGGGCAGATAAGGTACGCAATGGGGCCCAATATTTGTCTGAAGTTCTCGCCGTTTATTTTCTCCGGCCCACCAAACTTTATCTGATTGTTGCAACATTTTTGGCCATGTGTTCCACCCGCCAACGTGAGTATCTCCGTCGGGCGCTATGTCGCCATGGAGATTTTCCGGTTGGCGTGCAATAGCGCCATAGCGCCTGCGGCACCGGAAACTTTCCCGACCCGCCCTCCGTTGTAGCCTCCCTTCGGGCCCACCAAACATGTGTCATTCAGGAGTGATGTTGCCAACACTACCTCCTGTGCAACTTTTGATGACGAGATCGCGCCGACCGTCGATCTATCTAGAATCTGACGGTCACAGAACCTTGGCAAGTCGGGGCATTAAAATAACAATTTTTTGGCTAACTGTTGAACAGGCCACAGATTTGAATTTAAACCTTTTGGTGGCAAAACCAGAGGTAACAGAAACATCATTGGATAATCAATTCTAAACAATGTAAGATGTTAGAAAATAATATCAAAAAGGAAGCAAGATATAGATGATCATTAAATGAGAAGTAATAAAACCTAAGATATGAAAAGACACTTGTTAGCCAAAAACCATAGCCATGAATATAAAAAAGAAATGTATGCCATAGATAAGAATTTCCATAAAAAAATACAAATCTATAGAGAAATAAAATAGATAGATGAAAGGATACCAAATTATTCCTTCTTAGATATTATGAAAGAAACAACCAAGGGATAACAGTTCATAGAGAGAAGAGAGATAGACAATCCAATATGGGCGCTAAATGATAGATTCCTTGTAATAGAATTTATTTTCATAAGGGATATTGAATGCACTGAAGAAGGAAATAAAGGATCCAATGATATACATAGAAAGAGGAAATAGGACCCTTGCCCCCCAAGTGAAGAGACAAGGGAAATAACTATTATGTTACTTGCAAAGTAGGACAATGAGCCCCCAAAAGAGAAGATAATATCACAAACCTAGGAGAAACATAATAGGGATATAAAGTTTCAAGTAAAATGATCATTAAAAAGATACCATGCATCATCACAATTCATATCAAACATAATATAAAAAAAATGTATTGATAAAGCATAGAAAAGAAAGATCTCTTAGATGTAATAAGATGAAAATGTAACGAGAACCAATCGACATGTATATGCTCATAAAATAAAGGTCTTGGATGTGCACCACCCCACTTAGGAACCTAAAAGAAATAAACCTAATATGTGAGAAAGTTTACAAAACTATATTTTTTTTAATTGTAACAGATTTCCACAATCCATGCTATTCTTATTTGTATTTCTGGTGAGATTGTGTGTAAGTTTTTTAGCATCAACGTTTCGGATCATACTCCATGATCCATGATCAGGATGAGAGACGTTGATGCTGAAAAAATTACACACAATCTCACCAGAAACACAAATAAGAATTTTTTTTTAATAATAAGTTTAAACAACATCAAAGTAATAATAATGTAGAAGCAATATATGCATACACATCAAGTACACATAAGAAATTACAAATATAGTTTTCCATTTCTTAAGGGTTCCTTCACGTTGAGTCACATTTAAGAAGTTTATAATAATATTTTTAAGTCTTCAAGACATGTTCATGAATCATAAAGAAATAACATATACATTATCAAATAAGAAAATGCATAAGTACAACTAATAATATGAAAGAACATCTAATAAATAACATCCACTACACATGTCACAAGGTATGCAAGAATAGATACAAGTACATTAATATACAATATAATATCATGTAGGTTCTCAAAACACATGATACATAGATACATCAAATGAATAGAAGTATCCAAGATAAGAATAACAATGATAATGGTACAACTATATCAATGAGCATCCACCATATGCCAATCTGAGGGGGGCCCAAATAGTAAGTAGACACTACCTCCCAACCATGTGGTCACCTAGTTAGGATTCCACTCCCACCATACAGGGAAGATAATGAACGATACACAAATGGTGAATCAATCATAAAAGATTCATAGGAAATGAAACCTAATAGCCAAAATTACCTCAAAGGTAACACAAACTACTCAAGAAGATGAGATAATCAAAATTGAAAGGACACTCATTCCAATACCAAAACCACATACCAAAATCAACAGCTGATACCAAGTACAAATCAAATACCAAAACCAAAAAATACAACCACCTCCAAATCAATATCAAGTGTCACAAGAATAATATCCAATAGATAATAAGTGCCATCAATAAAAGTAAACCACCGATCACTATCTCTAACAATAAAAAACACCACCAATGAATAATTGATCATTCATTAATAAAAGTCAACTGTCAACAATAAATGACATCCCATCAATGAGTAAAAACTCACAATAAATACACCATCAAAAGTAATATCTAACAAGTACACCATTAGGGGAAAATATAAAAAAACTATGAAGGAGAATTAGGCTTCATACTATGGAGTGTCATTGCATGAGCCAACTCTAAGGTTACCCTAGCAATCTCTCAGGAACCTGACCCCTACTAACTCTATGCGAAACTAGAATACCCTCTCATGAAGATGAGGAGACTAGTAATACCTCTCAAGGTATCATCTCATTCTTAACCTTAGTCTATGCAAGCACTCAAGGCATGGACAAGGAAATATCTCTAACTTATATTTTTAATTTATCTAAAGGCATGGGGGAGGAAAGTATTTTAATTATTATGTTATCACTTAGTACACAACTTACAATGAGTTACCCTGGAAGCCACTTTGGGCCATGACCCCCACTACAAGCCGCTCACATAGACATGCACCTAGACTACCTTCATAAAACTCACAAACCAAAATTGTGTCCTATACCACAAAAGTAACATTGATCGAATTTAGTTCCTTAGTAGGCAACCCAAAAATAACATTGGTTCTCAAAACCCAAGTTCACATAAATTTTCAATAGAATGAAGCTCATGAAACATAAATCTCAATTCAAATCATAAAGTTCATAATGACATCTAATCAAATAACTATAAAAAAAAAAAAAAAAAATCTTAAAAGATGCCTCTAGTGCACATCCTAGTTTGGCTAGCTAAATAGTTCATATAAAAGTCATCACAAAATAAAATATCATATTAAAATTTCTACAACCCATCACAAAAAGATACCTCAAAACCTCAAATAAACACACATCAGATAATACAAGGTCTTGTCGAATGATTTGGATCAGATTGTTTTCAAAAGTTTGGTTTGATTATATAAATGGTATATAAGTGTAGCTAAATTTAGTGTGTTCATTATATAACAAGTTTATAATGAATTATTATTAATTTTCAAAATATTTTTTTTTAACAATAAAGATAAAATATTTTCAAAGTTCATAACATTGAGTTTTTATGCATTTTCTCTATGTAAATCAGCTGGTAATTTAAATGTTATAATCTCAGATGGTAATTTAAATGTTATAATCTTAGATGGAACGATACGAACCTGAAACCTATATGGATGGAAAGATAATTAAATTTTGCATATCTTTCATTATTATGAGTCCTAAAGAAAAGTTCATTTGAATGGTGTAAAATATGAATCTTCCTAGCAGCACTTTTCAAATTTGAAAGTTACCAGTTTAGAAGAAAGAGCATAACCTTTGTTTGAACTATTGGATCTTAATGAAAATCAAGAAAAGTATTTATAATATACTTATTTATAATTAAAAATAAGACATTTATAATTAAAAATAAGACATTTTTCTAAAAATATATTTTGAAAAAGTTATAAGTGATTGTTTGTGTCTCTAATTGAAAAATCAAGCTAAAATAGGTCCAATTTTAGCATGACAGTCAATATTTGACCATGTTTGTACAAAACAATCATATATGATTTTTATATATGTTAAATAAAATCCAAATTAGTTTCTAAAGTATCTTTACATTTTTTATAAAATATATTAAATAAAAATTATAGAAAAGTCACATGTTTCAAACCCTCAAACTGATACACAAGTAAGTGCAAACACATTTATTCATAATTAGGCAAAAAACACAAAGAAGATAATCTTTACAACAGAAATTCCAAAGATATTTTAAAACCCCTACCTTCAAACACCAAAATGATTTGTTAAGAAGAAGAAGAAAACACAATTGAAATCTGTTCTAAATTATCTCCTTGTTCTCCAAAAATATTCCCTTTCAAAATAATTGAAATGACCTCTTAATAAAGAAATAAAACTAATAAAACTAAAGTTTCTAAAATGAGTAAATTTACACTCAACTAATATAAAATAATAGTTTTTCTTTATTTTCTTATATTTTTATAAATAAATCGAATCACTTCACTTTTTCTTTTAAAGAAAAGAAATACATAATTTCTTCTTTTTTTTCTTTCTTTTAATATTAAATAAATAAATATTCTTTATTTATTTACTTTATTTTCACAAAATAGATTTATCTTTTTATAATAAAATAAATAAATACCCTTTCTTTTAAATTAAATAACTTATTTCCCACTCAAAAATCTTATTTTAATTTTATTAATTAATGTGCAATTAAAATTGCATATCATTAGTTGAATCATTAATAATAATTAAAGCCCACTAATTACTTTAATTTTATTATCATTGATTAAATATTCATGATAAATCAATGTTTAGCCTTTAATGTTTTAATTTATCCATTTTCCAACTTTCACATTTAGACTTTTTATATCAAGTCTTTTAAATTTTAAAAAATAATAATAATAATTAATTTGATTTTCTAATTAATTAAATATCCTAATATTATAATTCTTCCTTTTAGTTAAATACTATTTAATAATCCAAAATTTATGTGATTGATATAATATCATAATTAAACCTTTTGTCAAATAAATAAAATAGTCAAATACACATCAACAAAACTATTCAAAACTCAAGCTCAAACAACACACACAAAGATAAACTCGCGAGATTAAAAAGGGGTATAGAATCAAATACAAGTCCTCTTTGCAGGACAAGTGTTTAGGTTATGGCTGGGATTGGACTTGATCATTATCTTCCCATTCTTACCATTGACTTTTTGGGATAGGGCACGCTCATCTTGGAAATTAAGGGAAGTTGATGCCTAGTACCTACAAGCTACATAAAAGACAAGCATGCACATACACACATATATAACTAAGCTAGACAAGCAATGGTGGGAAGTGGTACACTGTGTAGATCTTGAATAGTAGGTGACTATGACTCTGTCCCTTAACCGCATCAAGCACATTAGATAGAAAAGTAAAATAAACACGCACAACATACACATGTAAGTATGAGGTAAGTACCATAATGAATCATGAGTCAACTCATCCAATGCTCAAATATAACAATGCATTACTATGAATTTAAACCAATCAACATTAAAGACATATAATCTAACATCATTATAAAGACAATCACATTTACTAACTAAGAATCATTAAAGAAACATTAACACGTAAGTAATCATAATCATTAGACAACACATGAAAAATAATCGACTATGTAATCATAAATGATATTTTGAAGTCATGAAATAACATCATATTATATATGTTTGAAACTAACACATGTATGAAATAGACCTTAAAGAGTTTGGTAAATATAATAGAAAAATAAAACTATGGGTTGGCATTACATGCTTAAAGTCATGAATGTAAGATATGGGCATGAAATCTAAGCTTTCCCAATTGTGAAGAGTTGAGAAGCCACTTAGAGGCTTAATATGAATAGGATCCTTAAGATCTAAGATCATATTAGTTAAATTAAGGTCATAATTTTTGAAAATTTTCTATATGTAGTGATGTAATTGTTGTCATTAATGGCAACACATGATGTACATGTTGTAGAAAACCTCAAAAATAAAGACACTTAGCTTTTGGTACTTAGAAAATTGTCTAAGTATGAAAGTGGTTTACAACAGTGTATTGTTTTGATATATAACTTGTTTATATGATGTTATTTGTGAAAGAGAGGTAAGATGGAGATAATATACATATTGATGATGATGTGTATAACCTCAAAGATTAGTAGATACTGTATGAAAAAGAGATATTCACAATTTACCAATGAATAGAACATCAGAATTAAAGGTAAAGGAATTATTTTGTTTATAAAATAATTACTTGAACAATTAGGGCTGACATCCTAGATGTTTACTCTAAGTTGGAAAAGTATATTGTGGTCCTAGCTGATCCATCAATAATTTGTGAAAAGGCATGGTATTTATGCAAAGAAATTTTGTGAAGTCATTTGGAAGTGATGTGCAAATTATATAATTGAATGTGAAGTAATGTTATATGTGAATGCAAAGTTTTGTATCATATGCAAAACCAATTTTGTGATATGAGATCGAGATAAGGCTAGAGATTAGCTGGAAAGAAAGTACAACATCTATATACTTGAGGATTGATTACTTGTTTGGGCAGTGAGCTCTTCTTGTAATTTGAAGTGCATGTTTGGGTAGTGAACTCTTCTTGCATACATTGTACTACAACTCCTAACAGGGTTGGAATCTCCTAACAAGGATTCAAAGTCTCCTAACAATGACTCCTATGTACTAAATAGTTTTTATAGATTCCTAATAGGGTCCATCCTCTAACAAGGAACATTTATATTAGTATATCATCTAGTGGGTATCATCCGCACTAGGGTTGTCCCTTGGCTAGGGTTTGCCTAGTTAACAAAATATAGTGTTATAAGTTCTCTTTATGCATGGTTATTATTATTGTTCAAAATTACTTATTTACTTTCTTATGTATGGTTCAAAGTAATAAATAATATACGGTTGGTGATAAAATTTTGTAGAATATTGATTCACCCCCCCTCCCTTAGTATTCCCTATTTCTAACAATTGGTATCAGAGCACAATTACTCAGAAGAGGCTTAACAACTTGAGTAAGATCCCTATGGATATGGAATGGTTGATGAAGAACCTTGAAGAGGCACTTGAACAAATTGATCTCCTTACTGAAGAAAGAGATAAGCTAAAAGATAGATATGAAGACTCCAAAGTATACATTGGACAATTGAAGGAAAAGATTGTACATCTCAAACCCAAACTTGAATCTACTAAATCTAAAACTAGTGATGATGAATATTCAAAACTAAAAATAGAGTACAAGATCTTGAAGCATGAATTGAAGATTACCAATATAAAGCTGAGTTTGAAGAATGATCCTAGCAAAGTTGAATCTGATTTGAAAACTAAAATTTCAGATCTTAGAACCAATCTAACAAAGAAGACATCTAAGCTTGAAGCATTGAAAGTAGATCATGAAGAACTTCAAAAGTACAACACTATTGTGAAAGGTGAATTAACTTAGAGCAAGCTACAACTTGAAAAGTTTTATACTCACAGAGAAAATCTTGATGAATCAATGTCAATACAAAGATCTGCCTATGATAAGGCTGGTCTTGGTTAGGGGTATGGTTTGGGGACCCTTTTAACACTATTAGAAGCTCCAAGTAGCTTTAGTGACCCTCTAAATATTCTATTTTCCATATGTTGTGAAAATGAAGTGACCTTATGACATTTTCCATATCCACACTCTTTCCTAAGACTTGCATTAATGGAAAGGGGCATGTTGATGGCCAAAGCACTTAGGGTCAATTTAGAATTTATTGCTATTAGGCGGGTGTGATTTGGAGGCCTTATTAGAGGTCCTTCAAGAAGTTAGTGGTATTCACCCAATCTCTATCGTTAGAGAAATTAGGTTTTTGGAATTTGAGCAACAAATTAAATATGATTCTTCTCAAAATTTATTTGTCATAACACATTGTGAAGGTCGGTGTTCTCCATCGCCATGAATTTTTTTTCGTGCTTACAATAAATTAGTATGTTTTTTGAAGTTCTCATACATTCCTTTATTTCATGTCTATGGTATTGTGTTGCTAGGGATAGAATTTTGGTATTATTTTCAATATTGTTCATGTTCTTTTCTTTGAATTTTCTTGAGGGAATTGTTAATGGAAGCGATGATATTACTCACCCTTGGATAGGGAAGAAGAGGTATTATGTGGGTGAAGGGGTTAGTTGGACTCCATGGAAGTGTAGAGTCTCTTCTCAAAGAGAAGAGGGAAAAAAGAATGGTGTATAGGCCCTTGTTTGTCAATGCAAGTTGATCTTGTTTGGGGGAGATAAGGAGAAATGAGTATAGAATATGTATGTGAAATTTAGCCTTTGAGAGGCATTTTATTTTATGTTTTTCATTGGCATCTCCAATATGGATGTGCACCTTCATCCCTTGTCATAAGTTTAAAGGTGCAACCCATTTTTGAATACCTTAGTTGGGTATTTCATGTTGTCTTTATGTGATTGTTGAATGAATTTGAATGTAATCCAATTAGATTTTGTTTCTCCTAGCTTGGTGGGTGGCCTCCTTGAGGCTTAGATGGGGAGGTGAGCTCTCCATGGTAGGTCATTTGTATTTATAGATTTGTGATGGATTCCAAGGATGGAGAAAGCTTGGAATGAATTTCTTGATGGTGTTCTTAAGTCTTACTATGTTGGAGACTTCTCCATTTTTCATACCCTTCTTGTTGCATTATTTCACTCATGTGTTGAAGGAAGGAATTGCAATTTTATTATGATCTATGGAATGGATTGAAAGTTGTAATTGCATATTCAATAATAGAAATGATAGTTCATTGTATGAGGAAAAATGTGTATGATATTGTTGTAACGTTTCAGTAATGATTTCATTGTAATTTGTGTCTTTAAATGTAAACAAAAGATATAGTTGTTAAAATGTTGATTTGCATCATAGCAATTGTAGTTTGTTTTTAATAGTGAAGAATGGAAGATTTGATATTAGTATGATCATGGTACGTCTTGAGGAAATTAAATTCAAATCTAGAAAGGATTCTTAAGTTCACATTCAACTCAATACTCAACTTGTTACATGTAAATTCATGGATTCTTTCTAATTTGCTTGAGTAAAATTCATTGGAATAAGTCTTTAGTTCTAAATCATATTCACAAATGATAATAACATACTCTACTTTTTTTAATTGAAGTACCCATATGAGATTAAAAAAAAATGGAACCCATTATATTTAAAAGTTGTTAAAAAAAGGAGGATTAAATTTGTCAACCCATACAATTCTGGGAGAGTCTATTAACTCTCTGGAAAATGTATGGAGTTTCTAATGAAATCAACTCCAATATTCACCACAAAGGATATTCCTATGGGATGCCCTCTTAATATATTTTAAGTTGAATTAAATATGCAAGGAATAAAAATAAAAGTTTATATTAAAAAGAGTTCCTAAAAAAAAAACCCATCATATATATATATATATATATATATATGAGATAGAAAAAAAGGATATTAATGGACAATTGGGGAGGGAGGGTATCCCACACCCCAGTCATCCCTTTTCTCACTAAAAGGCATGTTGGTTTTGAGTTTGGATGAAATAAACAAAAAATAACAATAAAATCAAACTACTTTTCTTATCCTATTTTCCTCTTATATTCACTCCACCTTTATTGTCCATCCCCTTTTACCTTCAATTTTGACCCCATGCATACGATGTTTTCCTAAGCACTACCTAAGATAGAAAGAACATGTCAGTCCTTATAAAACTACGCTCTAGACTTGGGGAAGTTCACAAGGGTAGTAGGGAAGACCTATGTCCAGGTGGCTAAGTGGAGAGTAGGGGTAGGTGGTATAGAAAATAGAGGTAGGGTTTAGGAGATAGTTAGGATACTAATTAGTGTTAGTAAATTGAAATCATGATTAGAAATAGGTGATTATAATATATTTTGAATTTAGTGATAATTTAATAAAGTTCTTTGGTAATTTTACTAGTATTTTATATTAGTTAGTAGTTAATGTGTAGAGGGGAATAAATAGTGTTAGGGAGTTATTATGTGATTTGTGATTTTACTATGATTAGTGTTATGATATTTGTTTTAAATCATGATTTATATTTTAATAGTGTTATTAGGAAAAAATATTTTTAAGAAATTTTATTTATTTGAAAGTGGGATTATTAGTTAGAAATGCAAGTGTTAATGTTAGCATGTGTTTATAGGAAAATGGTTGCAAGGGCATGTTTGAAGTTGTTAGAGTATTAGTTTAGTAGTTATTAAATGTTTGATTTGTTAATATTTAATGATTGGATTAGTATTTTGTAATTTTAATGTTATGCTAAAATGATTGGATAGCTTTTGAGTTAGGTAATATTAAATTGCTAAGTAACATAATAAGTACAAATTTAGCTCTCTAGGATATTGTTATAGTAAGTTGTGTTAGGTAAATGGTATTGTATAAGACATAATGCAATCCATTTTATTATTTTAACTCATTTTATATGTAATTATATATAGTTAAGTAAGGTTTATTACTTAGTTAATTAGGGTTAAACCTGATTGTGTCAATATAGAGGTGAGTTTTCTTCCCCGTGTTAGGAAAATAAAACATGGGAACCTAACCTCTTTAGATAATAAAGTAGTTAGATCAAACTTTTTATAAGAACTTAAAACTCTAAATACCTCTTTGGCTTAATATTGTACCTTCATGTCACAACACTATAGTTTAATCAATCAAACTTAATCAACTCATGCTAAGAGTTCTTGTAGCAAAATAACTTATGATTTTGAACTAGTAAAGTTTGTTTCCTATCGAATCTTCCTCATAATGAAATATTAATTGAAACTCAATTATGTATCCAACACTAGAAGTGAGAAAAAATCCTTTTATGTGTACTTAACCGTACCCAATTCATGTTACCTTGATTGATGGTTTAATTCAAAAATTGAAGCCCTAGAATACTAGTAAAACTAATTGTCCAACCTCAAGACTGGAACTCAACTTTACCATGTCGTTACTTTTCTGTAATAGATTCAACTTTAGTATCTTATAAACTTAGTTGCAGTTATCTTTAAAACAAAATTGTCAGTGTTTTTTTTGCCTAAATTTTGGGTATGACATTCTAGTGTTAGAGCCTAGGTTCATAACACTTGGGCAACAATGGGTCCATGACAAGTGTAGAAGTTTATAGGTTACTACATGTAGTAGAGATTTCTCATTGGAGAATTTTAATGAACCAATTTGTTCTTTCTAAACTATGACATTTCTAAGTAAACATAAGTAAAACTTAAAGTTGGTATTAAAGATGTTTAATGGTCAACAACAATAGATAACCCAGTCTTAATGACATAAAAAAAAAATGATTAAATGAAGGAATGTTTCATTTTTATTAAGGTAGATTATGATCTCATAAAGAATTAAATATTATCACCTTGGGAAAAAGTGGAAAAAAGGTAATTTAGGAACCTTAAAACATCCTTCAATCATGTGATTGAAAATGTGTAAATAACCTAATAACTAGAGAGAAAGTGTTTAGCATCATATTTAGTAGAAGTCATATTAGGAATGACCATCTCACTCATGAAAGTATTATAGTTCATATCAAGTAGAGAAGGAACCAAGTAGACTAGTATTGATTTTGACATTACAACATAAGTAAGGGAAACCTACGATCTTCATAATTCAATTTTATTCCTTCTGTTAATTTATTGCATTGATAAAGTAAAATGGTGAGTGAATATGAATGTAACGTGTTAACTAAAAGATACAACGTCATCAAGCTATGTAGCTACTTCCAACCTATTATTGAGTTAAAATGTATTATTTCAATATTCTTTGGAAAGAAAATAAGAGCTCAATGTAAGCTTGCAAGTAACCTTTGAGAACCTTGAATGATATGATAATAAATCCAAGAAGCTATTTTGACAAGTGAGTTAGTTATCAGCATGAAAAGAAAAAGAACATCTTAATTCTACTATAAGGAATAGAACCCTAATTGTGTAATTAAATTATCTAAATATGATGGTAAGAATGTAAATAAATGGGGAGTAGCATGTAGTACGTAGCATATAGCATTGAACTAGTAAGATAGAAAACTTAAACTTCTAAGTTAGGGTTGTGTGCATGTGTTAATGCTAGCATGATTATTATGTAAGTATGAGTGGTATTGAAATCACAACTATCTAGCATATTCTCTTAGTATTGGAAATTTATGGAATCAATGTATAGAGTAAGTAAAGTCATGATGAGTTTGACAACCTAATATGTAATGAAGGTTTAAGTTCTAGAGTTAAGTAATAGAATGATTGCAAGCCATGAGACATAATAGGGACATGATGATGACATTTTACCTTGGTGAGGAGCTAGTAGTGTTAGTAAATAGTATAGTCAGTGATAAACATCTTACCTATGATCTTATACCTACATTAGATGTAGACCATCAATCTAAAGATGAATTCATAAGTCATTTATGGCTAAGAGACACAAAAATATTGAACCATTGATAAGGAGCACTAGTATTTAGTGCATTCTTTGATCATAATTAGAATTTATGTAACCAATAAAGTAATATAGGACAAGGATTTATATGTGTACATGATCATACTGAATTGGGTAAGTTTGATAGCACAAATTCAACTTGTATATTGTGGTGAATTTCATCTAAGTAAGATTGCAAGTAGATGCCCCAGTATGTAATTATAGAAAATTAAGTATAGGAGATTTTTTGTTATAACAATGATGTATAGTACAACTGCACTATCAAGCATTCCCTACATATTAGTTATATGCATGCATGAGCTCTATCAAAAGAAGATTTCCTATGGTAGTAAGATTGTTGAAAGGAACCTATTTTTTTATGGTTACCCTCACATTTGCACACTACTCTAGACACACCCCTTAATACAAAAGACCTTGAACCTTTGAGAAGTAAAAATCTATACAATTATGTTGTTAATATGTGGGATCAATCACAACTTTATCCATATGGTCTAATAGACAACCATCTTATTTCAAGAAAGATCATTATAATACAGTTGGGAGACCCAATATTTCCTCCTTTCCCTCAAGGACCCTAGTATGATGACACTATGTCAATAATGTAAATTTTGTAAACCATTTTATTTATTGCCTTGTATATCTAATTTTAGATTTTGGTATTTCAATTCTATTTCCTTCTTTCCAACAATATATAGGTGTTATGTTGGGCTACTTAACCAATTTTCTTGTTGATGGTTCTACTTTGCCTCTAGGACATGCTTTATTTTCTTGACTAAAAGTTTACTACTATGGCCACTCAAATTATTTTATTTTTCCCTTTAAATTGGATATTATACCTTTGATTTCAAGTTTAAATTTTGAGGCACCTTCTTGTAAATTGTGTTGGCAAACGACTTGTGATCAATCTACTAGAGGGATTCCAATCAACTAAGTAGAGGTAGAGCATTAGGGTATGGAGTTCTTAGGGAAGGTATCTATGTCGACCCTCTCCCAGAACTATGAGAGTAGATTAGAAAATATCATTTGACCACTGCTAAGGAATTCTATCATATCATAATATTGGTTAAGGTTACATGATAACCTAAGGTATCATTAATTATGAAGGATGCACATGTAGTGATGGACTTGTTCAATGTCCTATCCATGAATTAGTACAAAACAAAACTACTAAAGTATAAGTATACCCTCTTTGATAAGATCCAAGTTGTATTATAAGAAGGCCATATTCTAAGGGGTCTCATACCTGTGTTATCTTTCCATGTGATTATATGAAAACATAAAACACCTTATGGTACTATTATAAGAGACTCTATAAGAATATTCTTCTTAATTAGTATGTTAAATATCTTATCCATAAGTTTTAGAAGTATTCAACCCTAGAAAGCATACCATGTTGTGAGTTATGGGTTGAAATTCAACTTTTGTAAGATAAATAGACACATGTTTTACCATCTATTAGAATTTAAGTGAATTACGAGCCAAACCTTTAAGTATAAGAGTAAATTTTTAGATAAGTCTAGACAAGGTCTATATAGGAAGTACACCCTAATTTTGTGTGACTTTCGGGAGGAAGTCAAAGGCAAGAGGGCGAGGATGTAAAACCCCTCCTCACATGCACCTATTAAATATATATTTTTTCCTTAAATCCTATAGGAGATTTGACTAGATATTTGAGTACGGAAAGATGATGGTAGGGGAAATTATTATGGTTCTTCCTAGGAACCGTATTGAGGATATTATGATAAATTCTTGATATATTATATATTATGATTTGATGGTTGTTACAATAATAAAATTTAATACTTACCCTCTTAGGAATCAATGAAAAAATTGAAGATAAAGATTATCAACTCATTAGAAGTGCCCTTAGGGTAGCTTAATTTTAAATATTAGAAGTACATTATGATGTGTTAAGGTTGTTAGGGTATCATGTACAAGAGGTTATACTTCTGTATTGAGATAAGTTATTTGGTTGTTCAAAATTATGGTTTAAATCATAAACATTACATGTGTTCCCCATGATACATCCACAAACCTAGGTGATAGAAAATCAATGGACTTAGATGATTACGATGATGGAAATGAATTAAGATTTTATGGTTTAGGTGTTTTAATGGAAACTGATATCAAATGATACATTCATGTTTTGATAGCCTATTATTTGAAACTTGCTACATTATTTGATTGTTTAAACATTTATTTATAGTAATGATGCTATGTGGTTTTTAACCTTATGATGATGATGATGTTATTTATGATACCTTGCTGATTTTGTTATACACATTTAGATAGTTCATTTTGATAATAGTAAATTGATCAAAATTAGATTTAGAATGATTTAATGAGATATGTTTAAAAATTTGAATACTAAAATTGAGGTATTATATCATGTTGTTGAATTACAAGTATTTTATATAAATAATGTTGATCTCAGATTGATTTTGACTAGTGAGTGTCTATACAGTTAAGTCATTTACTTAGTTCATGCCAAACAATGTAATATATATTGAGCACATGTATAAGATAGAGTGTTTTGAGTCACTCATGCGCCGAGTCACTCAAGTGCCGAGTAAATAGTGTATGCTGAGTGATTTAGGAGGGAAGTAAGCAGTGCATGCCAAGTCATCCAGATGTCAAGTCACAGTATAGAAATCAGTATATCTCGAGCATCAAAGACTTTAGCTGCCAAGTAACACAGTTTTGTCATAGTTTTTTGTAATGGAAGAAACTACTATGTAAACCATTTTGGAGCTGACTTAAAGATTGAATTACGATATTTTGGTGATAAGGACGAATCTTAAGTTTGAATCCCTATGAAGTACATGCATCCAATTAGGTAAAGGGAAGGTTTAAGTGGAAAAATGGATGAATTACAGTTATTGATTCATACCCAACCCCAAGTCACCAAGGTCTTCTTAAGGAGGATAAACTCTAAGATTCATATGTATGTGGAAGGAGTGAAGAGAGAAGTTAGCATGCATAAATAGAGCATTCATGGTGGCTAAGGAATTGTAAAGTAGAATTGCATTGCCAAATTAGTAAAAAGAGAACAAAGGAAGGGAATAATACATAGTAGAGAGACATCTAATCAAGAAGGATTAGAGGTGATCTATTATCAAGCAACAAAGTGCTAACCACAGGATCAATGTTGAGACATTCTAATAGGTGAATCAGTTAAATCTCTTAACAAAGTAGTCTTGATAGGTTGAATTTAAATCCTCTAACAAGGTTTCATCCCCACCCCAATTTTACCTTCTCATTAGAGGGTTTTTGGGTAATCATATCTAGTGTCATATATGTGTGAATGCTTACTTGTTTACATGATCTAGATGTACATGCTTTACATGGTATTTCAGTTTACTTATTGAATGTATGTGATAGATGTGTGGTGAAAGCTTTAATGGTCAAAGTTTAAAGTATTGATTCACCCCCCCTCCCCCCCCCCCCCCATCAACCAGTAGTTTACCTTTCCTATTGTAATTCCAACAATTGGTATCAAAGCTGTGTTCTCTAAAAGAGAAGCTTTGCAACTTTGAGGAAAGATCTTGGAAATGGAAGTCTATAAGTTAGGAAAGATCATTGAGAATTAGGGAATTGAAACACAACTCATTCTACATCAACTGAATGAAGCAAGAGAAGACTTAAAGAAATCTTTGAAGAGAGGGAAGGAAATTGCCAGTGAGGAGAATGACACACAATATAGAAAGATGGACACTACTAAGCTATTTGGTAATGGAGACTCCAATTAATTTGATGTAGTACTTGCATAACTAATGGAAAAGAATATAGCCCAAGCTGAAGAAATCATAAATCTCAAGTTAGAGAAAGAATCACAAGCCACACTATTATGTGAGGTGACTAAATAGAAAAAGAAAGCTATGGAAGACAAAGCCATGATTGAAGATGATGAAAGAGTTTTGACCAATAGATTGGAAGAGAAATCATCAGAGCTAACTAAGATTGCTAACATGCAATTGGATACTTTGAGCCAAATGATGAATGCTACCTATGAATTGAATGTCAAGGAAATTAAGATAAAAATATTGAAGTTGCAGAATGAGCAATTGAATAATGACCCAAAAAGGGAAAAGGAGTTTTTTGAAAGTTTCAATAAACCAAGTGAAGCCATAAAATACTTTGAGCAATTACTGAGATCCCCTAGATCCAACAATGATACATCCGAACTAGGATACACAAGTACTAAAGAAGGAGAGTCATCCAAAAGTGTTGAAGAAAGGAGTAACAAAGGTAAGAATTCTAAACCTACTTGTCATAATTGTGGTAAGAAAGGACATACTACTAATGTGTACAGGAGCAAGACTCTAAATCAAAATGTCAAGCATAAGAGCATGGTTCACTATTATAAGTGCAATAAACAAGGTCATCAAGTACATGAATGCAGATCTAAGAACATGCACACTCAAAGATTTGACGGATATTGTTATAACTATCAGAAGTATGGACATAGAGCTTTTGAGTGTAGATCCAAAATCATGTGGTCATTAAACAAGTAAAAAAATGTAGAAAACAATGGTAAATCTTATAACTAGGATTATAATACAAGGTATAATTGTCATTATTGTCAAGAGTATGGACATGTTCCTGAGAATTGTATTAGAACACACTTTAGAGGTGACTAAAAAAGGTGGTTAAGTCAAACCACATTTTTTAGTTGTTTGAAGATTGATCACATCAATTGATATTGTCCAACAAGGTCAAATGCACCAAGTTGTGAGTATAGTAAAGGAAAAGGCAAGGCAGATATTGAAAATGTTAGAAATGAAGTGAACAAGACATGGAAGAAAAAGGAGGATTGCAACAGATCAAGTGGGGAAGGGATCACTTCACCTAATGGGTCATGTGATCACACCTCATTAAAGGTTATATGGGACTGATATTCAAATCTTGTATCATACATCAGTTCCAAAAGGATTTATTTTTGAAAAAATTACATAAGCATGAATAAAGATGCAAGATGTTATTAGGAATCTAATAAAAATCTTTAAGTTTTTCATGATACTACCAAGCATGAAAAAATTTCTTATGATTGCTGAGTGATATGCTAGAGGATACTGAGCTAATAGGTTGGCTAGTTGTTGTCAAGCTTGTAATTATTGCTAAATAAATAGAAATTATAGTTGATGCTGAGTGAGCCATAAATTAGTTGATGTCAAGCTTACAACTGTGTAAGCACTCAACATTAATTATAATATTCCAAAAGGCTATTTGATAAATTTTTGCTCATTTGACATCATTCAAAATTGAGAGAAAGCAAGGAGAGCTAGAGGCGATCAAGAAAATTCATCAGAAGCAATTGCATGAGATTTGAACAGTTATTCAACATCATTCCATCAGATTTTGCAAGGTATTTATCATGTACCAAGCTACACTATTTCAAATTTTGAAAACCCTAGTTTTGTAAAATGGCATCTAGTTCAAAGGGTGTAGAGGGTAAAGAGGTTTTGAATGATTAGTTAGTCAACAATGAAGTTAAACAACCTATTTTCAAAGCCATACCTAACATTGTATGTAAACAAGATCCCTTTGGTGTGCTATCCACAATACAACCAAAAGTTTTAATGGTTTAAGATGTTAGAAAGTGTTACAACTATAAGATTGGGAGTATTGGTGACATGGAAATAAAAGAAGCATATGGAAAACTTTGTGAAAATGGTGTGTTAAGGGAAGAATTCAAAATTGTAAAAAAGAAAGGGTTAACTTGTGCCCTAGATTTCCCTAATGTTTTTAAAACTGAATGGATCAGAATTGTCTTGAGCAAGATTCATGATAGTTCACTGTGGTTAGACAATGGGCCTATCAAAATATCAAAGAGAATAATGCATAGGGTAATAGGGTATCCAACACTAGATCTGCCAAAGACTATGAGGAGTGAGTCTAAAGAAGTTATTAAGAAAAATACTGGGGTTGTGTGGAATAAGAGGGGAATGACCATAGAAACCATCATAGATCCTCTAATTGAATTTGTAGTAAGGGTAATTACACATAAGTTTTACCAATCAAATAGATTGAATAGTGTACCCTATATTGCAATTGATATGGGTTACAAGATTATGAAGAAGGACAATACATATGATCTTTCTACACTATAGCTACAACAATTGATTGAAAACCTAGGAGCAATATGGAAAACAAAGAGCGTTCAATGCAAATTTGGTTCTATTTTGATATGTATTTTCTTTTATGTTCAGAACACATTTCCCAGATTTGGCACTATGGCATGAAAGACCAATAGGTTTGTTGTAGTTCAAATAGGAGAGTTCATTGAACAATTAGGTGAAAATTTTGAGTTAGTAATGACTAGTTACTTTGAGGACTTCAAGCAATCTATGAAGAAGAGATTGAGGATTCCAATATCATTAGTGGAAAACATTATGATGATGTTTGTTTCCTAGTTGATGTTGATTATACATTTTTTCAAGCAATAACTCCAAGGGTAAGATGGCTAAGGCCATTGGGCTATGAAATTAATATAGATGAGGCCTATGCAACAATAACAGCATTACTTGTAGAAGAGATAGACAAAGACGCAAGAGCATTTGGTAAGTATGAGATGGCTAAATCTAATATTACTATAGAATTAAAGACTACCTCTGTCATCAAGAAGAAAGAGAAATTAGTATAGAAATTGAAAGAAAAGTTTTGTGAAGGGGTCAAGCAGGAAGAGGATGAAGAGGAAGGGGATGAAGATGAAGAAGACACTCAGATTCAAGCACCCCTTGCATTGACATAGGGAAAGGGTGAAGATCGACAAGAGGAAGAAATAGAAATTGTAGAAGGTGTCGAGGAAAAAGAAGCTAAGGAAGCACCTATTCCTACTAATCAGAACAAGATAAAGGCTAAGGCTCAGACAATGACAAGACCCAAGAAGGTTGCTAAACCTAGCTAGCCCAAACCTACTGCACCTACCACAAGGGCCAGTGCACATGTCACAACACAAAAGGCTAAAGAGAAAGCCAAATCTATAAAGCACAAAGGAGGAGTACAGAAAAGAAAAAGGAGAAAGTACATTGCTCAAGCTGAATCTAATGAAGAAAGAACATAATCTAATGACAATAGCCAATTCCAAGTGGTGAGTCATAATCCATCTTTAGATTTAGACAACCTATGTGAGAATGTTAGAAATGGTGCAGAATTATTAGGATTTTCTCTCATTGACTTTAATAATCTTGGAAAAGTTGAAAACAATCAAATGGAGGAGGCAATATATGCCAAGATGGCTACTTTCAAGAAAGCCCCTCTAGAGATTGCAAACTCAATAACTACAAGTTTTCTGAAAGAGTTGAACAAAAATGACATTATTGTTTGAAATTAGAAAGAAAAATTAGGGAGACATTACTTGCTTAGGTTATGCCTGAACTTAGCAAGGAACAAATTGCTAAAGCCATAAAGAAATATGATGTTAGATTTTTCCCCAAATATATAGCCTTCAGCATATTGCAAAATAACATAGAAGATGTTGTAAAGAATACTACACAGATGTGGAAAGTCACATATGGGTTATCTACAATCAAAGAAGGTGAATAGAAACCCATTGAGGTTAAAGATGATGGAGATGATGAAAATGAAAAAGATAGAGTTGAGGGAGACACTTCTATGCACATAGATGATTAGGAAACAACTGAGAAAGAGCAACAAGAAGAAAAAAGTGTACAAGATATACAATTGCCAAATGCCAACCCTCAACATATAATAAGTGTAAATACTAAAATACTAATAGTGAAGGATGTTTCTAATCTCACTAGTTAGAACATCAACCCCCTAATAGAGGAAGACTTGAAAAAGATACTTGATCAATCTACACTATAGGCTAAATTGTGTGACAACCCTGTATTGGTGAGTGTAGATGAAATTTAGAAATCAATGACTAAAACTACAAGGGAAGAGGTGAAAACACAAGAAGAACCTACCACTACCCTTCAAGTCACTACTATACAACCTTTAGATAAAGTACTAGAACTTACACCTGAAAAGGTTGATACAACTGGAGAAGATAAAGTGGAAAATCAAGCCAGTAATGATACAAAAAGTCAAAGAGGTTAGATAGATCCATCTACACCTCCAAAAAAAGTTCAAGGTGCAATTCAAAGCATTGTGGTAGAAAAGGATAAACTTGAAGAGGCTGAGTTGAGACCTAAGCCAAAGGAGCTTGCAACAATTCAAGCAATGGTAACTTTACCAAAATCTAGCACTCCTTCCAATCACACTCTTTAGAGGCTAAGCACAGATGCAGCACCTTTACAATTCTCAGTGCTAAGTCCAAGTTCATCAAAGGAAAAAGAGGTAATAACATATGGTGATATAAGCCTTGATAAAGAAATTGTTTTACCAAAACTTGATTACGCCAAAATGACAATAGAGCAGATGGGTATACTTAAATAAGCCCTGGCTAGAAAGAAACATCAAGAACTGCTTAGAAGGGAGCATAGGTAGAAGCAAGCTTTTCTTGATATCAAAGACATCTTAGATGCATTTAGTCTACCAACTCCATATGAATCAAGGCCACTCATTGAACAATTGACAAATATAGTGGAAAAGGTAAGTGGTGCAGACATTGATACTAATGCAAAATTGTTAGAATGGTCTGAAAAGAAATTTCAAAGTAAAGTGAATGAGAAAATATTCGTTGATATAGCACTTACATGAGTTGCATTGGCAACTAAAATAGAAAGTGTGAAGAATGTACTTGAGAACATTTTCTCTCTGAATAACAAATTGTCTAATCCTGCACTCTTCACACAAGAGACAAGGAGTCACATTTTGAGTTTGGAAAGTCAAATTAATTCATTAGGTACAAAATTTCCTATGAATCCAACTCAAAGTGAGAAGCATTTCAGGACTCTATTGCAAACCCAAAGTCAGTTAGTAGTATTATCTATAGATGAAGCCAACATAAGGGCCAAACTAATCAACATCCAAACAACATTGACTCCTCACATGGAGATTTTGAACAAGGAGTTAGGCTATGTAGAAACTCTTATGAAGAAAGACCCCAATATTTCTACATTAAATGGTCTAGTTCACCATGATGTTGATTTGGCCATCCAAATTAAGTCTAGAGGTACCTTGTGACAATTGGCATGTAGCTCTTAAGATTATCCTTGAGGTCTATAAATCTTTCTTGGACAAACACACTATTAGTATATAACCCATTGACATCAGTATCAAAAAGGGGGAGAAAGAACAAAGGGGGGGAAAGAAGTAGAGAAAGAGTATCAACTAAGACAGAGTAAGAGTAGACCATGGGGGAGTAAGAAAAGAACAACAAGGAAGTGAAAGAGTATAGAACTGATCAAAAAACTCAAAGGGAGTTATAAGATTTTGAGGTATAAGTTGTTGCAAAATTTTGATATTTTGAATTTTTGTACATAAGACGAATAAGAGATATGTTATGCTTGTAAGAATAAATATATTAATCCATTACCAAGTGTTTTTTATACTCATGTCAAAAGGGGAGATTGTTGATCTCAGATTGGTTTTGTCTAGTGATTGTTTACACACTTAAGTCATTTACTTAGTTCATGCCGAACAAGTAGCATATGCCAAGCACAACATGTATAAGATAGAGCATATCGAGTCACTCATGTGCTGAGTCACTCAAGTGTTGAGAAAATAGTGTATGCCAAGTGATTTAGGATCTAAGTAAGTAGTGTATGTCGAGTCATTCAGATGCTAAGTCACACTATAGAAATCAATATATGCTAAGCATCAGAGACTTTAGATGTCAAGTAACACAGTTTTGTCATAATTGTTTGTAATGGCACACACTACTATGTAAACCATTTTGGAGCCAGCTTAAAGATTGAATTATGATATTTTGGTGATAAGGAAGAATCTTAAGTTGGAATCCCTATGAAGTACATGCATCCAATTAGGTAAAGGGAAGGTTTAAGTAGCAAAATGGATGAATTAGAGCTGTTGATTCATACCTAACCCTAAGTCACCAAGGTCTTCTTAAGGAGGAAAAACCCTAAACTTCATATGTATGTGGATGGTGGCTAAGGAATTGTAAAGTGAAATTGCATTGCAAAATCAGTAAAAGGAGAACAAACGAAGGGAATAGTACACAATAGAGAGACATTTAATCAAGAAGGATCAAGAAGACATTAGTTTAGAGGTGATCTTTTATCAAGAAACAAAGTACTAACCACAGGATCAATGCTGAGACATTCTAATAGGTGAATCAGTTAAATCTCTTAACAGAGTAGTCCTAACAAACTATATTGAAATCCTCTAACAAGGTGCTTATGTAATTGTGAGTTGAAGTCCTTTAACAAGGAACTCTTCTAACAGGGTGTTGAAATCCTTTAACAGGGTAAGACCTAATAGTCTTTGTAAGCCTTTAATAGGGTAGACCTTTCATAGGGTAGATCATGTCTCATGATCAAACATTGTAACCTTCATTGGATACATTTTATTACTGTAGTAGTGAAGATTTGTGGGTGTCATCCCCACCCCAATTTTACCTTCTCATTGTAGGGTTTCTAGCTAATCATATTTAGTGTCATATATGTGTGAATGCTTACTTGTTTACATGATTTATATGTACATGCTTTACATGGTATTTCAGTTTACTTATTGAATGGATGAGATGTATGTGTGGTGAATGTTTTAATGGTCAAAGTTTAAAGTACTGATTCACCCCCACCCCAAAAGTTTACCTTTCCTATTGTAATTCTAACAAATATTTCTTAGAAAAGATAAGTTCATTAAAATGAGATTATGGATGTTAAATGCTTAATCCAATTGTGTAAGTGTTTTTATATTTAATCAATGTGCCAAAATGTGAAAAGTTTATTAAAATGAGATTTATGTTAGAGTAAATAATTAATTATTAATTATTTATTCTATTTACTTAATCTTACTTAGGTAAATGCATTTATTTAATATTTTGTATTTAATGCATGTAGTGGTTAGTTGTTGACAACACGGGAGTTTGTTCCCTTCTAGCATGTTCCACCTTTTGTGGATGTGTGTTGAGTTGTCATCCTTATCTTCTACCACCTTCTAGCTTGTTCTACAAGCTTCCATGAGCTCTTTATATTCGGGCTCCCTTGTTGTATAATCACATTATCACTTCTCATTGTAAATACATATTCTTCTTGTGTTTGCATATGTGGTCTCTCATGTCCGTTTAGGATTTTTCCCTTGCTCCATGCTCTTCCTCTTCTTGGCTTCTCTTTGAAAAGTTTTCGCATGCAAGTGATCTTGGGCATCTTCAGAGTTGGCTTTCTTCAACTCCAACATGGTATTAGAGACTTCCTGCTGCTGCTTCGTTGAAGAATTTTGAAGCCGTGATTTGAAGTCACAAACCCTAGTTTGTTTATGCATTTTTTCTTCAAATCGTGGGAACAATGATTTTTTATAGCACATTGGGGCCAAACGAACATCACCATTAGATTCAGAAGGCCGTTTGCAATCAGGATTCATATAAAACTTTTCAATTTTGGAGACAGAGCTCCAGGAGGCAATTTTTTTTTAGTTGTAGACCCCTACTGTACGGTCGTATGGATGATCTCGGCAAAAAATTTTTTAAAAAAAAAGTTTAACAGGTGGGTGCCACTGTTGTGCTACCATGGAGCCACCATCACACCACCAGCGCATCGCCTGCAGCAGCTGCAGTAAGCGGTGCTACCCCCGGCCCTGCCTCTTCCTCTGCACCACCCTCCCGCTGCCTAGTCTCCACCTCCGTCGGTGGCGACACCACTGTTCTTCACTCCTCTGCACCGCTCAGCCAGTGGTTCTCTACCCATTCTCTGCTTACCCGCATCAGTAGCTACAGTCAGCGCCAGTGTGATTTCCTGCATAGTTAGCAACCACTTGTCACGTGACAGGTGGCAGGGCTGCCACGTGGCTCTTTGCCATATGGACCCTACCACGTCAGCCTTTTGCCACGTGGTTGCCACATGGACTTACCACGTGGCATGCCATGTGGCATCTTTTTACTATGACAGCTGATGTAGCTATCAATTTTAATGTAGTAGACTGATGATGTCAGCATGATGTCACTGCATCAAGCCTCTTGCACATCTCTAGGGTCACTTTTAGACCTACTTGCAATTTTTTAGCCATAACTTGAGCATACGGAGGTACTTTTCCAATCCAAAAGAAGTGCCAAAAAGCTGGTTTCAAGATGGAGACATTGGTGTAGGTATTTTTAGGTTTTGAAATTTTTTCATTGCCTATTTTTTCAGTAAAAGTCTAAAGTTCTATTTTTGACTCCGACAAGCATATCTTTTGCGTCCCATGCCCGTTTTTTGAAAACTTTATATTTTTGAAAAGTTGGTTCTGTCAAATTTTCAGAAATGTGGTCCTTTTTCTTAGTTTTTAGCCCATGCTCTTTCTATCATAGTTTTGGCATTTTTTCTATATGGTGGATATTTTGAGTGTTTTAGGCTTAAGGATCATTTTCCTAGCATGGTTTCTCTTGTTTTAGGCTGTACTTTATTTTGTTGCAGCTTGTTTTTAGTTTTGATCATTATAGCTATCATTTTGAAGCACTTTTATATATCACACTAAGATAAAGTGCCACTCTTGCATTCCAAGGATCATGAACATTGTTTTTGAGTTAGTTGTACATGCACTATTTTCATAAAGCACCATGGGGGGGATAGTTGTTTGCTATTTTAGGCATTCTCCCTTTGTCAAGTGAGTGTCCCTTCCATGACATTATCCCCATGTAGAGTCAGTGTGACCGTGTCTTTATGGGTGTTTTGTACCTCTTTCCCTCTCTCATCGTTCTTGGTTCATTTGAAAGAGACTTTGGCCCACCTTCTTAGTTGCCTATCATCACACCCCGTCAGCATTAAGGGGGGGTTATGCTATTGTTCTAATGCATTCATGGTTTGATGGTTTGATAGTGTGAACTATGTAGTCAGTGGTTGATCCTATATACAAGGAAATTGCAGTGGCTAGCTACCTATGCATTTCGGTGAGATGGATCATCTACCATATAGACATACTTGGTTTGTGCCTTCTTCTTCCATGGAGGTTCTTTAGATCAGTAGTTTGATAGATTTGTAGCTTCTTCATGCTTCAGTGATGCTTCTTCATGATCACTCCTTGTTCTTATTTTAGGGGACATTCCCTAGTTGGAGGCTTCTTTAGTTCTTCACTACGTTCTTACCTCTTTTGGGGGGAGGGTTTTTCCCACGTGGTTTTCTCTCTTTCCCCATTTATAGAGGTTGCATTTTCTTGCATTGTACTTGGGTACCTAACATGGCCTTGTTACTAGGACCCATTTTGCATTCATCTTAGTTTTGTGAGCTTAAGGCATTTCCCTAAGTTGCACTTAAGGGGGGGTGTTAGAGTAAATAATTAATAATTATTTATTTATTTTATTTACTTAAGCTTACTTAGGTAAATGCATTTATAAAATATTTTGTATTTAATGCATGTAGTGGTTAGTTTTTGACAACATGGGAGTTTGTTCCCTTTTAGCATGTTCCACCTTTTTTGGATGTGTGTTGAGTTGTCATCCTTATCTTCTACCACCTTCTAGCTTGTTCTACTAGCTTCCATGAGCTCTTCATATTCGGGCTCCCTCATTGTATAATCACATTATCACTTCTCATTGTAAATACATATTCTTCTTGTGTTTGCATATGTGGTCTCTCATATCCATTTAGGGTTTTTTCATTGCTCCATGCTCTTCCTCTTCTTGGCTTCTCTTTGACAGGTTTTTGCATGTAGGTGATCTTGAGCATCTTTAGAGTTGGCTTTCCTCAACTCCAACAATTTACAATATTTTGGTCAATTTGATTATGCAAATTTAGCTTATATATAAATGTGATTTCTATCAAACTACTGATATTTGAATTGAGTATGTAGAAAAGTTACCATGGAATTAATTGGAGAAACAATAACCAACCCCATGTGCAAACTGTAAAACCAAGCCTGAATCTAATAAAAATATTTGAACCTCATTGTTGAGTGATTTAATTCATAATTGTAATATGAGTGTATGTATTAGGTTATTTCATTTTGTATGTAGTGATATGTCAAATTTTTATGTAATGTGATTTTTCTAGTGTCACTTGACACTTGTCATGTGTATGCGTAAAGTGACATGTCAATTAGGGTTGGTAATGTAACCCTTAACCTAAGACTGAATTAATTAGGAGCCTAATTAAATCCCCCTTGGTTAGAGATATCTTATTAAGTCACGCCAATAATAATTTTAAATTCAAATTTTTAAATCACTTTTAGAGGCCAAAAAGTGATCTTAGGAGCCAAATTTAGTGGAATCTAAGTGCCTAAGTGGTAGGGGTATGGGTTAAGGACCTTTTTAACACTATTAGAAATCACTGAATTCTTCGCAAGATGAATGGCACTTTGACTATCTATAAACAAATAATTATCCTTCTGAGGATGTCCCAATTATTCCAAGAAGAAGTGAA
This sequence comes from Cupressus sempervirens, assembly GCA_028749045.1. Lineage (NCBI taxonomy): Eukaryota > Viridiplantae > Streptophyta > Pinopsida > Cupressales > Cupressaceae > Cupressus > Cupressus sempervirens. The sequence continues at coordinate 736,802,360 of CM053793.1, forward strand.
GCCATATCATCTACTTGGCTACCTCTATAGTAGCAACATACTCTACTTCTATAGTGGATAAAGCACTAACCTTTTGTAACCTAGAAACCCAACTCACGGCTGCCCCACCAATAGTAAAGAAATAACTTGTAGTACTCCACCCAGTATCAATATCCCCTACAAAATTTGAGCCAACATAGCCCTATAAATTAGTAGTAGAGCCCCCAAAGTGTAAACACGTATGTTCCTCTCAAATATCTAAGAATCCATTTGACTGCATTCCAATGCTCAATTCTTGGATGACTTATATGCCTGCTAACGACTCCTACTGCATGTGCAATATCTGGCCTTCTACATACCATATCATACATCAAGCTTCCTACAGCTGAAGCATAGGGTACCTTTGACATCCTATCCTTCTCTTCTTGTGTCTTGGGACACATCTCCTTAGCCAACTTCAAATTACCAGGTAAAGGTGTGCTAATAGCTTTAGCATTCTCCATAGAGAAATGTTCCAACACCTTCTCAACATAATCTGTCTAAGATAGCATCAATTTCCTATACTTTTCTATCTTTGCAAATATTCATACCAATTATTTGTTTTGCTACCGGCAAATCCTTCATAGCAAATGCATGCGCTAACTGGCATTTCAGCCCCTTAATGTGATCCATGTTAGACCCAGCTACAAGTATATCATCAAAATATAAACATAAAATAATGTAGATATCATCATCCAACCTCTTAATGTAAATACAATGTTTTGAGTGACACCTATTGTATCCATGCTCATGCATAAACTTGTCGAACTTTAGATACGATTGCTGAGGTGCTTGCTTCAAGCCATATAAACTCTTCTTCAATTTTCACACTACGTTCTCCATACCTTTGACTAAAAATCCTTGTGGCTGAGCCATATATATCTCTTCATCCAAATCACCATGAATGAAGGTTGTTTTAACATCAAGATGCTCTAGATACAAATCTTTAGTAGCCACAACACTTAAAATAGTATAGATAGAAGTCATTTTAACAATAGGAGAAAATATCTCATCAAAATCAATGCCCTTTTTCTATGCAAATCCTTTTACAACTAACTTGGCTTTAAATATTTTCTTACCTCCATCCTTTTCTTTTAACTTGTAAACCCACTTATTCTGTAAAGCCCTTTTACTTGCAAGCAACTTGCATAAATCCCATGTCTTATTTTTCAACAAAGAGTCCATTTCATCTTTCATTGCAAACTCCCACTAAATCTTAGTATCCACCTACATAGGTTCATCATAACATTCAGGTTCACCAACATCTATTAGTAAAATAGAATACAAAGAGAGATAAAATATTTTTAGAGGTCTAATTTCCCTTGTTGACTATCTAACATTCACTAGTGTGTGTGGTATTTGTTGTTGCGGTTGTTGCACATCATGAGGAATTGGTGGAATATCATCTTTTAGAGTATCATCCAACACTACATAATCATCTTCTTTCTTCTTATGTTTCTGTAATAGATCTTTGTACAACACTTTCTTATTGAATATGACATCCCTACTTCTTAAAATTTTATGATTTTCAAAATCCCAAAGCCTATAACCAAATTCATTAATGTCATATTCAAAAAATACACATTTCTTTGACTTAGCTTTAGCTTGGTTCTATTTTCAGAATCTATGTGAGCAAATCCTTCACAACCAAAACTTTTGAGAAAAGAATAACTCACCTTTTTACCAATCTAGGCTTCCTCTAGAATACCACAACCCAAAGGAGTAGAGGGACCTCTATTAATCAAATATATAGCAGTATTTACAGCCTCCACCCACATGTGTAAGGGAAACCCAACATGCAACCTCATGCTCCTTGTACACTCCATTATAGTCATGTTTATGCGTTCAACCAGTCCATTTTCCTATGGAGTCTTTGGATCAATTTTTTATCTACATATACCATTATTGGAGCAATAATCTTCAAATTCATGACTACAATACTCACCACCATTATTAGATCTAAGAAATTTTAATTTCTTACCAATCTCATTTTCAACCAAGCATTTCCATTTCTTAAAAGTTTGAAATACATCATATTTCTATCTAAGAAAATAAACTCATACTTTTCTAGTTGCATCATCAATAAATGTAACATAAAAATGAGAACCACCAAAAGAAGATGCTTGAGCTGGTCCCCATACATCTATATACACAAGCTCTAATTTCTCTTTTTCATTTTTCTTCCTAGCCTTTACAAAACTCACTCTCTTTTGTTTTCTATACACACAACTTTCATAAAAATTCATATTAACACATTTCAAACCTAGTAAAACTTTCTTTGAATGAAGTACTTCATACCTTTCTCACTCATGTGTCCAAGCCTGTTGTGCCCATCATTGTATCAGAATCTACAACAACTATTTGTTCTCCCTGCTCAACTGTAGCAACTATTCTTAAACATTCATTTTTCTCTGAAACAATTAAAGTAGAAGGAACAATGTAACTTGTACAAAGATATAAGGTGCCTACTTTCACACCTTTTGCTACTACAAGGGAACCTTTTGAAACCTTCCAATTTTTATCATTAAAAGTAACTACACAAACCTCATCACCAAGTTGCCCCACTAAAATTAAATTCCTACTCAGCCTTGGAACATGTCTTACCTCATGTAGTAGCCAATGATTCTCATTCTACAACTTAATCTTAACTTTTCTCTTTTAAATAATTTGAAAGGGTTCACTATCCCCAAATAAACAAGTCCAAAATCCCCTTGGACATAATCAATGAAATAACCTCTGTAGCATGAAATGAAGCACCATAATCCAAAACCTAGGAATCATCATCACTTACTAAAGATAGAAGCAAAGCATCCTCTTCAAATTTATTACTTACCACATTTGCCTCCTTGTATCCATCTAGTTTATCTCAATTTTTCTTTCGTGTCCAAAAATATTTCTTTTTATGCCCTAGTTTCCCATAGTACTAGTAGTCATTTTCTCCTCTCGATTGCGACCTCCTCCCCTTCGACTTTCCTCTTGATTTCTCATGATTTTAAAAATTAATTCCTCTCTCAGTCCTTCTAATTCAAATTTGTGCATTCAAAGCACTTCTTGATGTAGATCCACCTAAAGATTTCTTACAAGTTTCCTCACTCAAAATACCACCAATTACATCATCATATTTTAGGGTATTAGATCCAAGAAAAGAATTACTCACAACCATTATAAATCCATTCCATCTTTCAAGAAAAGAACACAAAATCAAGAGAGCCCTAATTTCTTCATCAAAATTGATACTCAAAAAAGATAACTGACTAGCAATAGTATTAAATTCATTTAAATGATTTGCAATAGATCCACCTTCTATCATTTTCATATTAAATAAACGTTTCATGAGAAATACCTTGTTTGAAGCAGAGGGATTTTCATATAGTTTTTCTAGTGTTTGCATTAACTCTTCTGTCATCTTTGCTTTTCTAATATTAAATGCCACTGATGGTACCAGGCATAATCGAATGCTTCCAAGTGCCTTTCTATCTAAAATATCTCAGTCATCATTTGACATAGATCCCTGATTCTTGGTTTTGCCTTCCAATGGCTTCCATAAATCCTTCTGATAAAGATAGTCTTCCATTTGCATCTTCCATAACTGAAATTTCTACCCATTAAACTTATCAACCCTCAGCTTACCCTCATCTGTCATCGCTCTCGCTCAACCATGAGACTCCCACTCAACTGTGAGACTTTCTTGTAGAGAATAACTAAGAAAAAAATAGCTCTAATACCACTTGTTACGATTAAACCATAGATAGAAATAATAACTACATGCAAATATAAACAATACCAGAAAATAATAGATCACATAGAAAAGAACACAAGACACCGAGATTTAATGTGGTTCACCCAATCCTTGGGCTACGTCCACCAAACAACAAGTCCAATATTATTATGATCTAGTGATTAAAACCTAATTACAATCCATAATCCCTTACAGCTGAATACCGCCACAAGAACCAATTTTTGTATCACCTTATGGAACAATTCCTAACCCTAAGCCCTCTTAAACAAGTATTTGTCCCACTTTAGGGTTACAACATGTTAGCCACAAATTGGCAAATATAAGCAATAACTAATTGGTGAATATTAGCTATTGGTGAATAGTACCTCAAAGAATTTATGGAGTATGTACAATAATTCCCTAATCAATCACCACAAACTAACACAGGGTCTTTAAGGAAGAGTAATGTTGAACCAAAGCCCCAGCTCACCAAGAAGGTCTTTTCTTTGATTTCCTTAGCTCTACAGGGTAGCATGTAGCCACATGTCTAATTTTAGAGTAGACCCTATAGCGGAAAAAAATTCCTTCATAGTCTAGAGTCTGAATCCAGGAACCATTAGGGACCTCAAGTTTGATCTTCTCAGGGAGGCCCTTTGAAATATCAACCACCATGAGAATGCAAGCATAAGTAGTATGAAGAATATCTAAAGATTTAGAATCCACCATTTTTAAGTCTCTAATGGCATCTCCCAAAACTTCAAGAACCAAATCCAACCATAGGTGAAGGGGAAGATTTGGGAGCCTGACCTAAAAAGACATACGAGAAAAAGATTTAGAAGTAGCGTCAAAACCCTAATGCTAGGGATTGGCCAACAAAGGGTAATGGTCCTTCCAGTTGAAGTGACTACACAAAATAGCCCTCCTATCTTTAGTAGTATCAAATTTTACTATGAAAAAACCCCTAGCCATAGGGTAAATTTGGTCAAATTCAGAAATCAATGGGTCCCAGTGCTTAGAACTCCAAGCACGAAGAGATGGAAGGGAAGGCTAGAAGCCTCAAAATCTAAAAATAGCTACCTTCTCAGAGAATTCCTCAATCATTTGAGCAATTTCTTCTACAACATGATTCTCCAACTCCAACCAGATTGGATTGCAGACTATGATAGGAGTCACACTTAAGGAGAAAACTAGATGATCCATAGCTAGAACCCCCAAACCATGGACCTCAACTTTGAAAGCAACCACATCTACAAAGGAAGTAACACAACTACCAGTAGTCGAGGCAAGAACCCTATCCCTCAATTGACCACTGGAGATAGGCTGAGAAGACGTTGCCCCAACAACTATCCATGAACCAAGCAGAGAGTAGCAAGTAGGGAGCAGTGTGTGAGAGATACTTTCTACCAATTTTTTAATATTCAAAACTTTCAGGGAAAAGTCCAGTCCTATACCCTAGGTAAGTGGAGTGAGTACTTGGCATGAAAGTCCCATTTTAAAACTTTGGGAGAAAAGTCCAATCTTATACCCCAGGCTAGCAAAGTGAGTACTTGGCATGAAAGTCTCGTAAGGGAAACTGACCTACAACCATTCTCCACTATGAAGGGAAGTTAAACCTATGATCTCAAGGAAGTAAACCTCAAGGCATAGACCAACTCACCTACAAGTGGTGGAAAAATTTTGGGGGAAAAGTCCAGTCCTATACCCCAAGCTAGTGGAGCAAGTACATGGCACAAAAGTCCCATAAGGGAAGCTGGCCTACAACCATTCTCCACTACGAAGGGGAGTCAAACGTATGACCTCAAGGAAGTAAACCTTAAGGCACAAACCAACTCACCTACAAGTGGCAGTTTAACAGATGAATATGTTATGATAATTCAATTATGAGATATGTGATGATTAAATATGCATGTAGAAATGAGAAAGACTATTTAAATGAAAGTTTTAATGTTTTAATCAATGTGATTATGAAAATTTGGTTTAAATATATGAATATAATATTATTTAACTACTGACATTTGAATTGAGTGTGTAGGATAATTAATAATGAAATTATCAAAGAATCAGTAATCAACCCTATGTGCAAACTGTAAGACTAAGGTTGAATCCAATAAAGTGATTTGAACCTTGTTGTCAAGTGTTTAATTTGTATCATAATCTAAATGTGTGTGTATCATTCTGTATTTGATGACATGTTGAATGTTATGTGAAATTAAATCTTATGGTGTCACTTGACACTCGTTATATGCATATGTGTGCTAACATGTCAATTTAGGGTTAGTAGAGTAACCTATTAATCTAAGACTAATTAGTTAGTAACCTAGATTAATCTCCTTAATTAGGGATTAGTGGAAAGGTTACATCCTTAGGGTTTTGAAGATCAAATATTTCAAGCCACTTATATAGGTCCTAAAATAACCTTAGAGGCCAAATTTAATGTAATCTAAGTGTCTAAGTGGTATGTGCATATGTTAGGAACCTTTTCCACCCTTCTATAAATTTCTAGCAACATTTATGACCCATAAAATATCTAATTTTTCCTTTTGTGCGAAAAATTGACCATCCCCATGAGGTTACCCAAGTTTCCACTCCTCTAAAAAGATTGTCTTTATGATAGGGGCAAGTGGGAAGACCATAGGAGGCCTAAATAAAGTTTGGAGTTATTGCTATTATGGTTGGGTGAGTTTAGAGGCTATTTAGAGTCTCTTTGAAGAGTTAACAGTTGTTAACTCATTCTCTACATTTAGAGAAGCCAAGTTTGGAGTTGCAAGAAGGAAAAGATTTAACCCATCTCAGAATTTATTTTCATAACCTTTGTGAAGGTAGGATCTCCATTTCCTTGGTTATGTTCTTGTTCATTGATTATATGTGTTAGATTGTTGCATATTGTAATATGTGTGTGTTTGTATCATGTGAGCGATGCGTATTGTGGATTTTATTTGTTTTATTTCATGTTTTTATTTCTTGTTTTATTGGGGAATCTATGAAGGGTGTTTTAGCATTACTCACCATTAGATAACAAAGAAGTGGCCATGTACGAGAGAAGGGCTTTAGTTGGACTCTGAAAAAGTAAGGTATTATGGGCCTTACTTGTCAATACAAACTAATTTTGTTTTGGGGAAATAAGGAGACAAATGTAATGTCCCCACTATTATTGTTAGATTGAGACACTAACATTTGCAAAATAAATGGATGGATTAAATACTAATAAAGTAGAAATATATTATTTTCTCTTTTACTCTATCCATTATCTTGTTTTTCCCTTTATACAGGGTTACTCATCTCTCGCACTAGCACGATAGCCATTTATACGAGGATCTCACTTACTACACTAGCACTACAAGATTTCACCAATCCCATCTTAGCTATTTATATAAAGATGACTCCTAAATCTATATTAGCATAAAGCCATTTATATAGGTGAGCAATGTCCTTATAATGGCACTATGGAGATTTTATTTATTAGTTTATATACTTAACCAATATCAACATTTAGGTGATCATTATATTGAATTAGTATCTATTGTATTTTAATATACTTACATGTTTATCATATACTTAATGACACACTATATTTGTGTAAGGTGGAGTGTATCATATACACTATATGCAATTGTAGTATTCTATTTAATATTTAGTACTTATTAGAAAAGAACAAGTATGATAAAAATCTTTGCAAAGTGTTCTATTTCATCACATGCTTCGCTCTGCTCCACCCTCTACTTCTTCCTCCTCTTCCTCTCAGTTGAGGCTCAATTACTATCGCTTTCTTCACCATAAGAAAAAAAAGTTCACTTTAGTGTAATGTAAGTCTCTTTGTGTCATGTTCTTGTAGTCCCCAAAGCTCTTTTGGTGCACTATTTTTCCTCGTCACACCCCTCTCCCTCTACTCTGGACTTTCACTCCTTTGCCTCCCACACCTCCACACTCTATGATATTCCTGGCCAGCCCTCTCTCCATATCATCCTCTCCCCCACCCATTGTCACCTCTTATCCTTCTCCTACATTAGTGAGGTGGTTAGACTTATGAACAATAGCAGAACTCCATATGATGAAGGATTTCAAGCTGAACTCTTCAAGTTGGGTATCTCTATCCTAGGTCCTTTTCTTACAGTGCTCTTTAATCAATTGGTTTGTGTTAGTTTCCCCAACTCTTGGTCATGACATATTATCTATCTGATCCATAAATCTGGGCCAACCTCTGACCCTAGAAACTATAGGACCATCATGGTTGGGCATACCTTCGCCAAACTCTATCCAATTATGTTGAACAATATCATATCTAGTGAGCTCGATCAACAACATTATCAAGCTAGAGGTTAGGCTAGGTTTCATTCAAATTTTCAAACCACTGATCACATTTTGATTTTACAGGTCATCATTGAGGAGGCTCACCACCACTTGGTGAAAGTCTATTGTTGTTTTGTTGACTTTAGCAAAGCTTTCAACTCTGTTCCTTGGGTGGCTCTCTTTCAGTGTCTTAGAGACATCAGGATCTTAGAGATTCTTCTTATAGCTATTATGAGGTTATATGAGCATGTTGTGGGAAGGGACTCCATAAGGCTTCTCTAATCCTATCCAAAGAACTATTGAGGTGAAACAATGTTGTCCTCTCTCCCCCACTCTCTTTGGCATCTACATTGACGAGCTTGAGGCTTTTCTTCATGATTGTTTGCTCCTTGGCAATGGTTGTTATTTACATTAGGTATTGATCTCTATTCTCCTATTTGTTGATGATGCGATTCTCCTAGCATCTTCTCCCAAGGGTCTTCAATGGCTCCTTCATAACTTGGCCTCTTTTTGTGATTAACATGAGCTAGTTGTAAATCTGGGAAAGACTTAGGTTACAGTCTTTGATTGTTTAAGGACATCCCATCTCCATTTTTTCTTCCAAGGTACCAAGATTGAGATTGTATCTTCATATAATTAATTGGGGGTTAAGTTTTTTGGACCTCAATTTAGCCTGAGACCATCCATGTAGCCCAGAGTCAATAAGGGACTTAGCTCCCTTGCTCTTCTTGATTTACAGTGCTTTCGAAACCACCTCTAGGACACCATGACTAAGATGTCTCTTCTTGACTCCCTAATCAAGAAAATTTTCCTTTATGGTTCTACTGTTTGGGGCCCCTCTCTCTTGGAGTCTTACTAGACCTCTGTTGAGAGATTCTAAACTCTTTTCCTTTAGTGCATTATTAGATGTCACTGGTTCGCACCACACAACTTCATTCTCATTGAGTTTGGTGCTCACCCTTTCAGATTGGGGACCGTCTTTGATTTAGTTTGGCTAGTTCACCAGCTCTAGAGCTTCATTGGTTCCTCTAATGATCATCACAAATATTCCTACTTGGCTTATTGTTCCTCTATGGAGGTGGTGAGTTTTGACTTTGGTCATAGATCTAATTGTTGGTACACCCAAGTCTCTACTCTCTTGGGCTCTATTAGTATTAGTTTGGATCATCTTCCCCCCTTCTAGCTTTCTTTGGATGCTCCAACTCATCTTCTTCCACCTCAGTGGGAGTTGAATGAGCATGTTAGACTTGATGGCTATAGATAGTATGTTATCACAACCTAGAGTAATCCCCTAGGTGGGCTTTGTCTATGCATGGCTTTCTATGCTGAGCACTTTCTTGAGATCTAGGATGTGATCATCTTATTCCCTTGGTACCTCACCCATCATTGGACTCACACTCTTCGCATCTCTTTGGGATCTTTTAGGGTGGGTTCTCATCAGCTACGTATTCAGACTGATCACCAAATTGGTAGGGAGGACAAGATTTGTCAGCTTTGTCACATTGGGGAGGTCAAAATTGAGTCTCATTTTATTTTTTGTTGTCCCATTTACGATGAGGTTTGATGGAGATCCTACTATTTTTTCAAAGAGTGTTGGTCTCTTCCCTCATTCTTCATATATATTAACTAGCATTGTCTTGCACTCTATCTTCAGTAGAACATGAAGCTTTGTGAGAACACTATATAGCTCTAGCTTTGCTCAAAATTGACCCCTACATAGCTTATCACCTCTTTCTTCAGTCCTATAGTTCCTGCCCAAGGATTGAAGCAACCTCTCTATCTTTGTTCACACCAGATCTGTGAGACCTCGTAGAGATTACACTCAGCAATGTCCCTCTAGTAGACCTTAGAGGCAACCTTCTAGAGTACCTAATTGCCCTAATGTCCACCTTTCCATTCTGGACTACTTATCACCTGTGAGGACATCTTAGCTATTTTTATTCCCTTTTCTTGGTTATTTTGTTATTTTTTCTTCACATTCTTTTTGCAGACACCGTTTGGTGCTCTCTCTACTATTTTTTGCCCCTTTGTACTACTTCTAGTCCCTTAGACCCTTGTTGGTCTCTTGTTGGACATTAATAAATTTATCTTATCTTATACCTTATATGTTTACCTTAATGCATGAATTCAATGCTTATACTTTCGACGTTAGCGTGACCTTGTTTATGTTACTAACATTGCACTTTCTAAGGATAATTCTTATTATTTAATCCCTATCTTCATGTATGTATGCCTTACGTTGAACCCATGTAGTTTCTCGATGAGTATGTGATTGGAAATACTTCTACTTGTTCCCTTCGCTTTACTTTGTATGTCATACTGGATGCAGTGGATGGTGGTCTGCAAAGTTCTCTAATGGCTCTTATCCATGTCACCTTGTAATATAATTGGTATTTCCAATGCTCGTACTCCATGGTGATTGTAATACAATCTCTTCCATGTTGCTATTCCAATCCCCCTTCCATAATTTTCCACCATGTAGTCCTTTCCTCTTATTCATTATTGGGTTCTTCCATGTATTATGTTAGGGTTTGGACAATGAATGATCGTACACCTGTCGCAAGTATTTTGCATGCTACAAGTCTGACATGGATTGTAATAGCCCTATAGTCCTCCAGGTTCTTTGATGTGATTTTTTGTTATCCATCATGCTCTACATTTACCCCCTCTATTAGATGTCATTCTTCCCTTGTATTTATACTCGAACAGTGAGAGGGATCAATGTGACTTATAAGAGTCACATTGATTAATATGTCATTTATAACTCTTCCCTTGATATTGGTGATTTGTGATGACACCACTCATTATTTAATTAATATAATTTATCTACTTAGTTGATAACATACATATATGTGTTATTAGGAATAATTAAATATGTTTTAATGATTTATTTAAATGTTTATTTAGAGTTGTTCCAATTTCTTAGATAGTTATAATTATTGTTTCTTATAAGTTCTATTTCACAAGTAAATTGATGAGGTGTTTTATTTCAACTATTATGAATTAATATTGAATTATTAGAGGTATATTACAATAAAGAAATGAAAGTTTATTGTGATTTGGTAACCTTGGGAGAGGCATATGATTTGTGTTCCTAATTGAAATTTCCTACCTAGAAAAATTCACCTTCTCCCTAGTCATAGGTTCATTATGAAACCTGTTGTGCAAACCTTGGATGAGAACTATATGTTGAGTGTGTCATTGTGATTATTTATGAATGTCATCCGGTTGATTACTAGTTCTCCTAGCTTAGGGTGTGGCCTCACATTGAGGTCTTGGTTGGGAGGTGGGCTCTCCATGGTTGTCTTTATGTATTTGTAGATTGCTTGGATGATGTCTTGAAATGGAGCGAATTTGGATTTAGAGTCTTTTTGGTGTTCTTGAGTTCATTGTCATGGAGACTTCTCCTTGTAGTATTTCCATCAAATCTTGTGATATGCTATAAAAATAAAGTTGGATGTCTATTGGATCTATTGAATTTCAATCTTCGCAATGTAGTTGTTATCGTAATAAGGGAAATATGATCCCAATGTATAAAATTTGATAGTAAAAAATGATAATATAATAATAAACTTCAAAGTAGGGACTGTCATAAACTTTAAAATAATTAAATATTTTTCCCATACAAAAGACAACATCCTGTAGGTGTTTTTTTTTTCACTTTTCTGAAAAATATTTTTATGAATTTATGTTTAAAAAAATGCTCTTATGGGTATTGCTTCAACCTAGATACATGATAAAGAAGACCTTATTTATATTTTCTAGGATGTATAGTGGTATGTTAACACTAAGTCCTATTGATTTTAACTCCATTTTGATTGGTCCATATTTTGATAATCTCATTATTTCAAATTAACAATTTTAAATGCAACCAAGGTAACCTTACTAATTGAACATCAAATTTAAATCTAATTTACTATACAACATAGCCATAATCAAATTGAGTAGCTTCATATAACATTTTATCTATAATATAATTGATCATTTTTTATTTAGAATTAATTTTTTATGGGTACAAGAAGTGTTACAAGAAATGAATTGTGAAACACTATATTTCTATATTCATCTATACCAATCAATTACAAGAGGTTTTGTTCTCTCATTTTCTACTATCAAATTTTATACTTCAGGATCATATTTCCCTTATTACAATAAAAATTACATTAGGAAGATTAGAATTCAATAGATCCAATAGATATCCAACTTTCTTTTTATAGCATATCACAAGATTCAATGGAAATACCATAAGGAGAAGTCTCCATGACAATAAACTCAAGAACACCAAAAAGACTCTAAATCAAGTTTTGCTCCATTTTAAGATACCATCCGAGCAATCTGCAAATACATAAAAAAAACCATGGAGAGCTCACCTCCCAACCACACTTTGAGCTTATGAGAACTAGTAATTGATCAGGTGGCATTCAAAAAAATTCACAATGACACACTCAACATATAGTTCACACCCAAGGTATGCACAAAAAGTTTTGTAATGAATATATGACTAGGGAGAAGGTAGATTTTTTCAGGTAGGAGATGTCAATCACAAACACAAATCATATGCCTCTTCCAAGGCTACCAAATCACATAAAATTTTTCTTTCTCTCTCCTTATCTCCCCAAAACAAAAATTAGTTTTTATTGACAAGAAAGGGCTCATAACACCTTACTTTCTCTCTCTCCTCATCATGAGAAGAGACTCTGCATTGACATAGAGTCCAGTTAAAGTCATTTTCCTATACATGATCACTTATGCCCTATCCAAGGGTGATTAATGCCAACACACCCTTCACAGTTTTCTCAACAAAACCAAAAAGGAAAACATGAAATGAAAGCAAATAGAAAACTCACAAATATCTATCCCTCACATGTTACAACACAAACATGAAATACAAACATGCAAGGTATTTACATAAGCAAGCAATGAACAATGCGTGAAGAACATGGTCATGGAGACTCCTACCTTCACAAAGGTTATGATAATGGAATTTCAGATGAGCTAAATTATTGTTCCTCCTCAATTCCAAGCTTGACTTCTCTAAATGTAGAGAATGGGTGAACAACCTTCAACTCTCAAAATGGCTACTAAATAGGCTTCTAAACTCACCCACCCAAAATGACAATAACTTCATACTTGATTTAAGCCTTCTATGATCTTTCTACTTGTTCCTACCATCAAGACAACCTTTTAGGAGAAGTGTAAACTTGACAAACCTCATGGAAATGGTCAATTTTTTCATTAAAGAGACAATGATATATTTTAAGGGTCATAAATATTGCTAGGAAGTTTTAGAAAGGTGGAAAAGGTTCTGAGCCCATACACATACCACTTGGGCACTTGAATTACATTAAATTTGGTCTCTAGGATCATTTTAGGACCTATATAATTAGCTTGAAATATTTGATATTTTAAAAAAACCCTAAGAATGTAACATTTCCACTAAACCCTAAATAAGGAGATTAATTGAAGATAGGCTACTAATTAATCAATCTTGAACTAACAGGTTACCCTACTAACCCTAATTTGACATGTTGGCACATATATACATATAACGAGTGTCAAGTGACAACATAAGATTTACTTTCACATAACATTCAACATGTCACAATTTACATAATGACACACACATTCATATAATGATACAAATAAAACACTTGACAATGAGGTTCGAATCACTTTATTGGATTCAACCTTAGTCTTGCAATTTTTACATAGGTTCAATTATCGATTCTCTAATTAATTCCATGGTTAGTTATCTTGGACACTCAATTCAAATATCAGTAGTTCGATAACATCATATTCATATATTTAAACTAAATTTGCATAGTCACATTGATTAAAAGATTAAAACATTCATTTAAATAACCTTTCTCATTTTTGCACACATATTTAATCATCATTAATCTCATAATTGAATTATCATAACATATTCATTAGTTTGAGTTGAAATACTGAAATAATCATCATAATGTATACGTATACCCAAAACATCATAAACATCATCAATATAACATATTGAGCTATCTAAGTGTATGCAACCCAATCATCAAGGTACCATAATTAACATCATCATCATAAGGTGAAACACCTCATACCATCATTAGTACAAATTAATGTTTAAACAATCAAACAATGTAGTAAGTATCGAATTACAAAGTGTCAAATCATGAACATATCGACTGTTCTTAATTTTTATTAGGACACTTAAACCATAAAATGTTAATTCATATTTATCATCATAATTATTACACATAAGATAGTCATTATTTATCACGATGTCCTCTACATGGTTTCTAGCAAGAACAACAACATTTCTCCATATCATTGTCTTTTCGTGCTCAAATATCCATTCAAATCTCCTATAAAAGATTTAATAGATAAATTCATTTTAAAAATAAGTACATACGAGGGGTCTTACAAATGTTGAATTTCAAGTATATTTCATGTTTCTTGTATATTAAAACATCGAATGCATTTAATAGTGATACAATAATAATATTAAATTCAATCCTAGAATACAAACTATTACCATTCATCATCTCTTAAACCTATAGAATACTTAAATGATATTTTCTAAATGAAGAACTACCCACCCATGTTAAAACATTACTCACAAAATCATTTTAAAAAGTTCTCACAAAAAAATCAAGTTTTCAAAAAAATTGACAAAATAGGCTCCTATAGGATTCTGCCAAATGCATGGGAAGAGGAATTAGATCCAAAAAGTTTATGACAGTCATAAAGAATTATATAATTCCACTTTTAAATAGTCCATCAAGTTTTCAATATATATTATTAAATATTTTAAACAAACCCATATAATATTCATACCCTTTTCCCCACCTAATAAACTTTATATCATAAACTCATATTCCCTTTTCCTACCACCACCCAACTGGGCGTACCATTTTTTGATGTCATGTTCACATTGACTTGGAAGGTGGTATTTGAAGTTTGAAAGTCTAAAAGTAAAAACAAAGAAAATAGGCCTAAATGCAATTACACTTTTCATTTTAAAAAGTTTTGTTCCCTCTCCAAAACTAGCGTAGCAATTCCTTTTAAAGGGTACTGCTGCTTATGTCAGCCTAGGTTAGCATGGGTGGGTTTTGGGGAGTGCCTGACTAGCCTAGGGATAGGTATAGGCCACTTGGCAAGTGGCCAAGTTGATTGGGATTAAGGGGAGTTACTATGTAACTAGGGAAAAGTAATGGGTGATTAAAGATAGATATTAGAGAATGTTAATTAGGATTAGGTGGTTTTAGTAAAGTTGCATTTTGAAATTGGAGAAAGAATATTTAATTTGATTGAAATTTTATATTGGTTAAATGAAAGTATAGAGTTAGTTATAAAGGAAAGTTAATTAGGAGCATTAGTAGGCGTAAAGTATGAGTTAATGATTTTGGTTTTATTTTAAAATTTAAATATTTGAATGGGACTTTATGAAATTGAAAATTTATATTTTTTAATATAGTAGATCTAATTATTTTGGCAAGATAATTATAGACATTAGTCTATATGGTTAATGTTAGAGTTAAATCGGGATAGTGCTAGGAGTAATAGTTTTGTTTAGGTGTGTATGTTTAAAGATTGATTCAATATTAAACATTGAGACACCATATGAAACTATAACTATATTATTTAAAAAGTAATTAAATATCGTATTTTAATGTTTTTGTACATATACTCAAAAGTTCATTTAATTCAAATTACAAAGGTTATAGAATCTGTAGTGCCTGCCCTCGTTCACATCTTTCTAGGCACATTGTTGTTATTATTGTTGGACTATGTTAGACTAGTTTTATGTTGATGGTTAGTAGCATTGTTTTGATACTATCAGATATTATGCTATGGATTCAGTTGATGTATGATGAGATTACTTAGACTCTACATTTCATATGTTCATGATGATTATTACATTATTTCTAGTTATTGATGATGATTAGTTAGATGGTTTATCATCACATGTGTTTTCTTATGGATACTTACCCCATACTTGCATGTGTATGGTGTGTGTGTTTGTTCTTATGTATGAGGTTATTGATGTGGTTAAGGAAGGGAGTTGTAGTCACCTGCTAGTCGGGATCTACACAATACACCACTTCCTGCCATTGCCTATTTAGCTTAGCATATTTATATTATATGTACATGCATGGTTTTTATGTAGGTTGCAGGTACCGAGTATCGACTTCCCTGAATTGCCAGGATGAGCGTACCCTATCACACTGTCTCAATAGTAAGAGAGGGGAGATAAATTCTCAAGTCCAAATCCTAAACTCCAAAACCATTTATCCTAGTGAGGTAGGACGAGTATCCAAGATATTTTACCTTTCGAATGTGTTAGATGACATAATTCATGATTTTTAACCCTTTAGACTAATTTTGTATGGATTGTTCTATGATGGGTTTTCATATTTTATCTTGGAGGTCTATGGTAAATTTTCTATTAATTAAGTCTTAAATAAATAGATTTAATTAATAAATTAATTATTTGGGAAAAATTAATATAATATCATGACCTTTAGATATTTTGATTATAATTAATTAAATGAGAATTAATTGAGAAAAGAATTAAATAAAAGAAATTAGAAATTAAAATTAATAATAATAATAAATAAATAAATAATAATAATAAAAGTAATAAAAGAACTAAAATAAAAGTTATAAGCTTGCCTAGGAGTAAACGCACCTTTTGATTGCACATATGTCACCAAAAAAGGAGTTAGCGCACAAATTAAGCACATGGTGTCTACAACTTTATGACTCATCTAGAAGGTTGGAAAAAGCTCGTGCTTAGTTGTCAGCACCTTTTGGTTGTTTTTAGAGACATTCTAGGTGCTTCTTGAGGGTTATTTATATTCAGGCACTCCTAGAAGCTTAGGGAGTGCATTTTTGGAGGACCCGAGAACGTAGGAGAATGAAGGAGCTTGCTCTGCGAAATTCTAAGGAGAAGTGATTTAGCATCTATGTCTAGGTAGACACTCATGATTTTTGCATATGTCATTTTCACTTCATGCACTTCCTATCTTCTTTGTGTCTTCTGAATGCTTTCTGAGGATTTTCATATCTTGGTTGTATGCATTTTGTTATGGGTAGTTAAATTCTATTTGAGAGAACCTTATATGCATGGATCTGAGGAAACTATGGGGCTAGGGTTTTCAGATGCGTATGGACAAACCTTTTTAAAAGAAATGAATGGGTAAATTTAGAGAACAATTGTTTTAAAGGGAAATTCTTAACTTATAGATTTAGAAAGCCCTTCTTGTTAAAAAATTATGTATATATTTTCTTTTTAAAAAAAATTATACACACACACACACACACACACACACACACACACACACACACACACATTTAATTAATCACTGCATATTTAAAATCGCAGTGAGAAAATATTTATAAAACTTAATTTGAAATTGCTTTGAAAATGTTATTTAAAAAAAAAAATCATATATAACATTGGGGAGGGACGAATTTCATACCCCCTCGGCCTGCGGTTAGAAGTCACAAGGTACCTACGAAAGCAGTGTACCCACGACTGACGATGGGACAAGATAGTTAAGGCGGCCATACTAATTGCAGCGACAGTAGTCGCAGTAAAGGCACGACCCTCTATAATATACCAGTCAGTGATCGCTTATAAATTGGTTTAAAACAATAATGATATATGTTTTTTTTTAATCGTAGGACGGGTACAACATTTTGAAACCCGTGCTTGCATTATAATTCACATACATATTAATATTTGCAAGTTTGGGTAAAAGTATATATATATATATATATAATTAAATCACCTTTTTTTTAATAATAATATATTTAAATACCTATATATATACATATATATACATATATGTACATATATGTAGATATATGTATATATATAGGTATTTAAATATATTATTATAAAAAAAAAGGTGATTTAATAATATATATATGTATATATATGTATGTATATATATATATGTATGTATATATATATATATATATATGTATATGTATATATATACATACATATATATATATACATACATATATACATACATACATACATACATACATATATATATATCTAATATTTGACCTTAACATTGTTATTTTATAAATGTTAAATGTTGATAATTGTTAAATATGAATTATCGATTTAATAATAATTTGCTAATTATTGTTAAATCGAAAAGAGACATTAAATTCATTAAAACTAATGAATCTAGTATTGTAGATAAATTTGTTTAAAATTTAACTTGTTAGTATTTATTAACAAGTTAATATTAGATTTTTAATTTGAATATTAATGAATTAGAAAGTAGTTGATTTTTAATTTAATAAATTATTGCTAAATTATTAATCTACTCTTTTCCATTAACTTGTTAACATAGTTATGTGGTTATTAATTAATTATAGAATTAATTAAATTTAATTGATAATTAAGTAATACAATGGAGTTAAAAATGATATTATTATTGGTAACATGAGTTTTAAAGAAACTATGAACTATCTACTTGAATGTTGATAAGTCTTATTTTGAATAATGGGAGATGTCTTTTGGAAATAAGTGTTAATTAATTCGATTAAATTTAATTGAATTGGCATTGGAAAGGGTTGATTTCAAGATAACACGGTGTTAAACCCTAATCGATTCAATTGTATATACAAAATAATTATAGGGTAGAAGAGAGTCTTTCACTTGATAATAAACCCTAAAAAAAAATGAGAGCTCTAGAGTTATGTAGTCTAATTAATTGTAAATTAATTAAATTGATAATCGAGTTACACCAAGGAGTATAACTGATATGATCATTGATGATACCAATGTTAATGAAATTGTAAATTATTATATTGAGATTTGATAAGTTTTGTTTATAGAGATAAAAGGGTTGACTTGGAAATTAAACAAAGAATTTTATACACTTGAAGTATACTTGCAAACAGAAACTAAAACCTTCACACTTAATTCAATAATGTAATTTTAGCAAAACCCAAACATGTGCTTTTTTTTTGTTTTCTCTATGCTTCTGTTTTGGGTTTTTGGGTTGACTAGTTGTTGACCAGTTAGGATGTCTACCAGAGGCTCAGGGGTTATGATTGTGATGTCATGATGATGTCCTTTGATCTCAATTCTTTATAAACCCAACCATGGTAATGTGATGGTATGCTCTATGAGATGTTTGTATTTACTGATTGTTATTGCTCATCAGTCTTCTTGAGTGAAGCTAAGTTATATGTATCTGAGACACTTGACTTAACCATTTTGAGTCATCGATCAGTTATCCTTGGATTACTTTCCAGTCACCACGATGGGACTGAAGTGTTGATTTATTCTTGATGATGTCATGTTGTGACATGTTTTGACTCAACCATTTTGGAGTCTTCGATCAATATTACTTTGAGATATTTTTGGATATTATGATTATCATTGATGCCTTCAATTGCTAATAGAGAACTGTTGTGGTCATGATTATCTTTGGATGATTTTCTTTTGCTCATGGAGATTTGATGCTCTTTTGTGGATTATATTTTGGTATTTTTCTAGTTGCTTGTATAGGACTGTGGTGATTTTGTGATTTATAATTCCATGAGCTTAGGGTAGGTTATCTACTTGTAGTGACGGGAAGTGGCTTGCAATGGGGGCCGGGGCCCTAAGAGGCTGCCAGGGTAACTCATTGTAAGTTTTCTTAATAAGTGAAAACATTCACACCTAATACTGACTTAATGAACCTAAAAAGATAATTGTTTTGTTCTCGCCCATGCCTCAAGTGCTAGTACAGACTAGGATGGGAGTAGAGAGAATTCTTGGTTGCGACCTTGCATTCCGTAGTATGCCTCATCTATGTGAGAGGATACTAGTGGCCGCAGGGGGATCACTAGGGGGTCGGGGTCTATTGGGAGACTACTAGGGTAACTCTAGCGTGATCCGTGTGATGCCACTTTCCCACTTGCATAGTAGGTTTCCTACATGTCATTGTTGTGCCTCTGGGATTAGATGTCAGTTTTGTGATTGGAACCTTTGAGTTAGTATACTTTTAGGATTCTTGGACTTAGAGAGTATTTATGCTATGTGATTTTGATAGCCTATTTGGGACTTGAGATTATCTCCTCAATGCGGTGGGAGTGGACCACTTAGGTGCCACACGATCGGGTGGTAGTGCTTTATCACTCTTATCATTTGAGATCCATCTGAGACACCGTGGCTGATGCGTTCTTTATGATGGTGGACATGTATCCTTACATTGATGATTTGCATATGTTAGATGATGTTATCTTATGCTTTATCTTGCATGTTAGATTTATTTTATGCATATGATGTAGTATGACTTAGGAGTGACATTCCTACTATGTTAATACCAATGATCTCTTCAGTGATTTGAAATGTTACGCACGGAGGGATGGCTAGGGCCCACGATGGTCTAATGATGCTATTTATAGTTGGGAGGAACCATGCACTTAATTAATAATGTTTGTGATAAATGGTTATCTTTTATGATGATGTATCATGTATGACATGTGATTACCTTTACCTTGTTGCATCATGGATTAGAATTAGGATGATGATGTATTTTATTTCACATATGTATATTCTTTTAAGCCTTTCATACCCTGTGGCATGTATAGTGGATGATTGAGCAATCGAAAATGTAATTTATGAACATTGAACTTTTTATTATTATTTTATGTGGATGTATTATTAGATGGAATCATTATTAATTCATGAGGATGTGATGTTAGATGAATAGATTAATTAGATGTGATTCAACGTTAAGGGATCCTTAAGAATGTAGCCTGTTATGTATGTATGTTTATGTTTACTTTCAGTGGAATGTTATTTCTTTTGCTACTATGTTATGAATGGTTTAACTTTCATGTTCTAAAAAAAAAAAATGCTACCAAACTTAGTGAAACTTAGGTTAATTCTTTAGATCCCTCGGTGGGGCATTACAGAATCGAAGGGGCATTGAAAGAACCTTAGGTTGATAACCTGATAGAAATTAGGAATATGATTTAAGGATAAAAAAAATATCATGAGTACTTTAATAATCAATAGTTAATGATTTCAATTAGTATACTAGTTAATTTTAAAAATGGGAGTTAAGTATTAAGGTATTTGACAAACTTGTCAAAGTTGCAAAACTAGTTCACCTAGGAGATCTGGTACACAAAATGAATAGAAGATATCATGATAACCTAATATAACTTATAAAATTTCATAAACTTAATAATGTGACATACAGAATGGTTAGAATAAGGTTGACCTAGTCAATAGTTAGGGTTCGAACCCGAATCTACCCTAATAAGGATGTAATTTCAGGATTATGACCGAACATGAATGACTTGGACCTAACCTAACTAAAACCAAAACAAATTTAATCCAAATTCAAATGAAGAACTAAGGGAACTTAAATACCCTTGAAAATGATGTCATCACTCAAATTTGGTTTAGTCAACCCGCCTAGTTAACCTGAGCAATGTGCTCCCATAGCATCTTGGCTTGAGTGTTCTGACTGTGTAGTTTGGTTGAAAGGTCAACTCTGCAATATAATCGAAACTCACTTTAATCCTTTGTAAACTTTCCATAACATATTCAATGTAGTATGTGTTTAGCATAGTGGTTATTTAACTTTAAAAAATAAATTGTTGTTGTGTTTTTGCCCTGAATTTTGGGCATGACAACTCTCTAGAAAATGTATGGAGGTTTCAATTGAATCAACTTCAAACATTCACCACAAAGAATATTCGCTTTTGATGCCCTCCTATTATATTTTAAGATGAATATAAATGTGCATGGAATAAAAAAAGTTTATGTTAAAAATGGTTCCTTCAAAAAGCCCCTCATCACATATATTAATGAGTAAAAAAAAATGGAAATATTAATGGACAACTAGGAGAGGTGGATCTAGTACCCCACTCATCCCCTTTCCCCACAAAAATTCATGTTGGGTTTGTTTTGAAGTTGAATGAAATAAAATAAAATACATATTCAAACTACCTTACTACCCTATTTCCATCCTATCTTTACCCTTCATTATTATCCCCAAAACCCTTTTCAACTTCTATCAACCTCATGCATATCATGTGAAAAGGAGCATTGCCCAAGTCAGGAAGGACATGGTAGTCCTTGGGCAGTACACTCCCACTTGGGGAAGTGCCCACTTGGGCCTAAGAAAGAGTAGGGGCTAAGTGGTTAAGTGGTGTAGGGGTTATGTTGAGATTAAAGGTGGGTTTAGGGGTTTTTTTAGGATAGTTCATTAGTTTTTAGGAATGCAATTTATGATTAGTTTTTATTAATTGATATTAGGACTTTTTATATAGTATAAATTTAATAAAGTCCTTGGTAGTTTTATTAGTATATTGTGAATTTTAATATGATTAGTAATAAGAGATTTCAATAATGATTAGTGGTTAAATAAATGGATATTAGTAGATTAGTAATAAAGTTGGTTATGGCAAGGAATTAAGGATATTATATAATTGGTTGTTAATGGTATGTTTAGACATTTAGTGTATCTTGAAAATGTATTTTTATTTTTATTTAGCCAAGTATAGTTTTAATAGGAAGTATACCCTTGTGAGGGTTGTTAGTTAAGGATAATGTTAGACATTAATTGATGGTCTTAGCTAGTGGTCGAGTACCTAATGATTCATATGTTTAGGTAGAATTTAGTAAATTAATTAAGTGATACACCTTAATTGTGTTTAAAATGGTGACTTTAGGAATTTGGGTCGTGGGTGTACGTTATGTTGTAAAATTAAATACATATATGACTATAGTAGATTAATTCCAATATGATCATTTCCTTGGAAGTTAGGGATGTGTATCATAGTATAATTTAATCAAATCCTATTAGTCACATGCTAGTAAGTAGTAAGGTTCGTTTAATGTTAATGAATCAAAACCTTTAATAGTTGAATTAAATTACGTAAACTTAATCTTCTAAATAATAACCTAACTAGATCAAAATTATTATAAGGAATTGGAAACCTAATTACCTCTTTGGCTTAATGATGTGCCTTTATTTCATGACCTAACAATTAATCAATCAAACCTTTATCAACTCATGTTAAGTATTCATGTAGCACAACAATCTTATGGTTTTGAACTAGTAAAGTATATTTTCAATACCAACTCTACCACATAATGAAATGTAATCAAAATTCATTTGTATCTCTAAACCTAGAAGCAAGAACTAATCTTTTCATGTTTACTTTTCACTACACCTTATTACCATTACCTTGATAGATGTTTTAATTTGGAAACTAAAACTCTAAAACACTAGTAAATTGATCGTGCAACCTCAAAATTGGAACTCAAATTTACCATGTCATTATCTTTCTGCAATGCATTTGATGTTAGCATGTAATAAACTTAGTTGTAATTATCTTTAAAAAAAATGTTGGTGTCTTTTTGCCCTATAGGCATGACATTTTGGTATCAGAGCCTAGGTTCGTAACACTTAGACAACAATGGGTCCATGTTAAGTGTGGGAGTTTATAGGTTACTATACAAAGTAGGGATTTCTCATTGCAAACTTTCAATGAGCCAATATAATATTTCTAAACTATGGTAGTGATAAGTAAAGCTAAGTAAATCTTGAAATTGGTATTAACAATTGTAAATGGTCAACGATAATAGATAACCTAGTCTTAATGACATGAAAACAAATGATTAAATAGATGAATGTTGTATTTGTATTAAGGTAGATTATGATCTTATAAAATATTTTAAATTGTATTGAACATTATCACCTTAGGGAAAACTAAGTTAAGAACCTTAAAACATCTTTCAATCATGTGATTGGAAATGTGTAAATAACCTAATGATTAGAGATAAAGTATTTAGCATCGTCTTTAGTAGAAGTCAAATTAGGCATAACCTTTCAACTCATGAAAGTATTGTAGTTCATGTCAAGTATAGAAGGGATCTAGTTGACTAGTATTGATTTGGACATTACAACATATGTAAGGGAAACCTAGGATCTTCACAATTTAATTTTTTTCCTTATCTTAATATATTGCATAGATAAAAATAAAATGGTGAGTGAATAGGAATGTAACATTTTAGAAGTATGCAATGTTATCAAGTTATGAGGATACTTCCAACCTATTACAATGTTAAAAAGTATTGTTTTAGTACTCTTTGGGAAGCAAACAAGAGGTCAATGTAAATCTACATGTAACATTTAGAAACCTCAAATGATATGATAATAAATCCAAGAAACTATTTTTACAAGTGAGTTAGTTATGAACATGTAAGGTAAAAGAGTATCTTAGTTCTACTATGAAAAATAGAGCCCTAATTGGTAATAAAATTAAATGAATATGATGGTATGACATAACTAAATGGTGAGAAGTATGAAGCATATAACATTGAACCAAAAAGATAAAAAACTCAAACTTCTAAGTTAGGGCTATGTGCATGTTTTTATGCTACTGTGCTTATTGTGTAAGTATGAGTGATACTAAAATTATAATTTTATAGTGTATTCTCTTAGACCTTAGTATTGGAAATTTATAGAATCAATTATAACTCTATGGGATAGATTAAGTAACTTCACAATGATATCCATGACCTAATATGAAATAAAGGTTCAAGTTTTCAAAGTTATGTGATAGACGAACTGCAAGCCACAAGTCATGGTAGGAAAAGTGATGATGACCTTTCACCTTGGTGAGGACCTGATAGTAAGAGTAAATAGTTATCATTGACAAATATCTTACCTATGATTTTATACCTACTTAGATGTAGACCTAAAATCTAAAGATAAAGATGTAAGTCATAAATGGCTAAGGGGTGTGAGTATTGATTATTGATAGGAGCATCAAAATTCCGTATACTCTCTGATGATATTTAGAATTTATGTAACTAGTGAAGTAATATAGGACAAGGATATATATGTATAGAAAATCATACCAAATTAGGTGGATTTGATAGCACAACTTTAACTTGTATATTGTGGTGAATTTGACCTAAGTAAGTTTGAGGGTAGATGCCCAATATGTAATTATAGTGCATTAAGGATAAGGGATTTGGTGTTATAATAATGAATAGTACTACAACTACACTATAAATAATTTGCTACATATTAGTTGAATGCATGCATGAGCTCTATTGAAGGAAGATTTCTTGTAGTAGTAAGATTGTTAAAAGAAAACTCATTTTTATGGTTACCCTAACATTTACACACTATCATGGGATTGCTAGTCTAGAAACACCCTTTAATGCAGAAAACCCTAACCTTTGGGTAGTACAAATCAAGACAATTATGTTATTAGCATGAGGGACCAACCATAATTTTAGTCATATGGCCTATATATACAACCATCTGATTTCAAAGAAAGATCCTTATAATGAAGTTGGGAGACCCAACATTACTCTTTTCCCTTAGTGGCCCTAGTATGACCACATTGTGTTAGAAATGTAAATTTTGTAAGCAAGTTGAGTTATTGCCTTGTTTATTTGATTTCAACTTTTGATATTTTAATTCTCTTTCCTTCTTGCCAATGGTGTACGAATTCGATGTTGGGCTACTTAGCCAAATGTTTTGTTGATGGTTATATTTTGCCTCTAAGACATGTTGTATTTTCTTGATTGAAAGTTTATTGTTGTGTCCACTATTAATTTATTTTGTTCATACTTTTAAATTGAATATTTTATCTTGAATTTTTTATTTAAGTTTTGAGGCACCTTCTTGTGAATTGTGTTGGCAAGTGACCAACCTACAAAAGGGATTCTTAACAATCAAGTAGAGGTAGAACATTAGTGTATGGGGTTCTTAGGGAAGGTATTCACACCCTGCCCCCTCCTAGGACTTCAAGAATAAGATTTATAATTATCTTTTGGCCATTTTAAAGAATTTACATCTTAGCATAGGAATAGTTAAGCTTACAAGTTAACCTAAGGTATCATTATTTGTTAAGGATGCATGTGTAGTGATGGACTTATTTAATGTCCTATATATGAACTAGGATGCAATGAAAACTTTGAAGTAAAAGTAATCAATCTTGTTGTAGTATAAGGAAGCCTTGATCTATAGTCTCATAAAGTTGTTACACTGATGACTAATCATATGGAAATTCAAAGCACCTTATTATGAGAGACTCTATAAGAATATTTATATCAAATTAGCTCATCTTATTTATTTGGTGATTTGTGTGTTTTAGAAGTGTTCAACCCTAGAAAGCATACCATGTCATAGTTATGGGTTAAATCTCATTTTCATAAGGATTAATTAGTACATGTATTACCCTCTATGAGTGTCTAGGTGGATTCTAAATCAATTCTTTAGTATAAAGATAGATTTTGGGATAAGTCTACACAAGGTCTAGCTTGAGAAGCAAGTCTGAGTTTTGTGTGACTTCTAGGAGGAAGTCAAAGGCAATAGGGGGAGGATGTAAGATATATCCTTGTATGTACTTATTTAAATATGAATTTCTCTATAAAATCATTTTTAGGAGATTTGAATAAATATATGAGTACGACAAGGCAATGGTATGGGAAAATGTTGTGAACCTTGCTAGAAACCATGTTGAGGACATTATGATAAATTCTAGTTATTTTATGTATAATGATTTGATGGTTGTTATGATAATGAAATTTAATACTTACCCTCTTATGAATCATTAGAAATTTGAAGATAAAGATTATCAACTCACTAGAAGTGCCCTTAAGGAAGCTTAATTTTAATATTAAAAATATATTATGATGTGTTAAGATTGTTAGGGTATTATGTACAAGAGGTTATACTTCTACATTGGGATGAGTTATTTGGTTGTTCGAAACTATGGTTTAAATCATAAACATTGCATGTGTTCTCTAGGATACATTTGCATAACTAGGTGATATAAAGTTAATGGACTTAATACATTATGATAAATTTTGGCTATTTTATGTATAATGATTTGATAGTTGTTATGATAATGAAATTTAATACTTACCCTCTTATGAATCATTAGAAATTTGAAGATGAATATTATCAACCCACTAGAAGAGCTCTTAAGGAAGCTTAATTTTAATATTAAAAGTATATTATGATGTGCTAAGGTTGTAAGCATATTATGTACAAGAGGTTATACTTCTGTATTGGGATGAGTTATTTGGTTGTTTGGAACTATGGTTTAAATCATAAACATTGCATGTGTTCTCTAGGATACATTTGCATAACTAGGTGATAGAAAGTTAATGGACTTAGATGATTATGATGATGGATATAAATTAAGGTTTTTTGGTTTAGGTGTTTTAATAGAAATTGATAGAAATTGACACATTTATGTTTTGATACCATATGATTCAAGACTTGCTACATTGTCTGACTATTTAAACATTCATTGATACTAATGGTGTTGTGTGGTGTTTTACCTTATGGTGATGATGGTATTTATGATACCTTGGCGATTATCTTATACACACATTAAGATAGTTCGTTTTCTTAATAGTAAATTGATCAAAATTAAATTCAGAATGATTTGAGGATCTATTGTTAAAAAGTTTAATACTAAAATTGAGGGATTATATCACAATGTTGAATTACACATGTTTTATATGAGTATTGCTTTAAAAAGATAAGTTTATTGAAAGGAGATTATGAATGTTAAAGGGTAAATCCAATCATGTAAGTTTTTTATATTTAACTAATGTGTAGAAATGATAAAAATTTATTAAAATAAGATTTAGAATGTTTTGATCAATTTGATTATGCAAATTTAGCTTATATATAAATGTGATTTTTATCAAACTACTAATATTTGAATTGAGTGTGCAAAAAAGTTACCATGAAATTAATCAGAGAAACAATAGTCAACCCTATGTGCAAACTATAAAATAAAGGTTGTATCTAATGAAGAGATTTGAGCCTCGTTGTGAAGTGATTTAATCGGTAATCATAATTTGAATGTACATAATAGGTTATTCCATTCTATATTTAGTGACATGTCAAATGTTTATGTAATGTGATTTTTGTAGTGTCACTTAATACTTGTCATGTGTGTGTAAAATGACATATCAATTAGGGTTGTCAAGGTAAACCTTAACCTAATATTGGCTTAATTAGGAGCCTAATTAACCCCTTGGTTAGAGATAACTTGTAAAGTCCCACAAATAATGATTTTGAATTAAAAATTTCAAGTCACTTTTAGAGGACAAAAAATGGTCCTGGGAGCCAAATTTAGTGGAATATAAGTGCCTAAGTGGTAGGCGTATGGGTTGGGGACCTTTTTAAGATTACTAGAAGCCCCAAGTAGCTTTAGTGACCCTTTAGATATTCTATTCTCTATATGTTGCAAAAATGGAGTGATCTTATGACATTGACCAAACCCATATTCTTGCCCAAGACTAGCATCAATGGTAGGAGACATGTTGATGGCCAAAGGACATAGGGTTAGCTCAGAAGTTATTGGTATTAAATGAGTGGTTGTTCACCCACTCTCTATTTTTTGAGAAATTAGGTTTTGAAATCAAAGCAACAATAGGAATAGGGCTCTTCTCAAACTTCATTCAAGTCATAACACATTGTGAAGGTTGGTATTCTTCATTGTCATGGATGTTGTTTCATGCTTTCAATAAATTAATATGTTTTTGTGATGAAGGGTGCTCCCCTTAATACCATGAACACATAACATAAACAAAGAAATAACAACAATTGCGAGAATAGAACATTAGCTTGTTATTATCGCTGCAAATGCAAAATTATAGAATTCACAATTACAATATGCTAACCCACATGGGCGCCTTCATTACGATAATCTACAAGACAATGCTGTGAACTATCACCCATAGTTGTTTTAGACAATGTTCAGGCATTTCTTAAATAGGTAATTTTATGCCACCCGAGAAGGTTCTAGACATTCAAACTTAATACCTAGGGCTGAAAGGCCCTAACAATACATATAGAGTTGGCCAAATACATCTTTGACATTTATTTTAAATATTTTGGGTATAGCCCAACTTTGGAAAGCCATAACTCTCGAATCATTGCTCGGATTGGCTATTATAACCACTTTTTAGAAACATCAACTCATAATCTATAGACTCAAGATGACACTAGTGCCCTTCTATCAAATTTTTAGACCTCATTCGGGGCCTCTAAGGCCTTCAAAACTAAGTTCAAATATTTTTTTCCAAAATTTTCCACCAAAAATCTCCAATAACTTCTTTGATACTTAAGCTGGAGTAGTAAGATTTTTATGGTAGGCTTATAATTTTAAAATGAACCTTCATGGAGAAAATTAGAACATTATGAGCTCGTATGATAGACTTACTAAAAATAGTAAGCTCCTAGAAATAGTAACCCCTTGTCTACTAGTCCTGATGAAAATATAAACGACTGAAAAAATATATATATTTTTGGGTGATGCAAGATTGCTCTTACGCCCAGGATGCTCCTGCATTAGTTTGTAAGTTTCTTGCATTTGTGCTCTTCATGTATTATAGTATTGTGTTGTGAGGGATAGGATTTTGGTATTGTTTTCAATTTTTTTTGTTCTTTTTTTTGAATTTGCATGAGAGAATTGTAATGAAAGTGATGTCATTAGTTGCCCTTGGATAGGGAAGAAGTGGCCATGTGTGGGTGAAGGAGTTAGTTGTGACTCCATGGAAGTGTGGAGTCTATTATCAAGGAGACGAGGGAAAATGAAAAGGTGTATGGGCCCTTGTTTGCTAATGCATGTTGATCTTGTTTCGAGGAGATACAAAGAAATGAGTATGGAAGATGTAATATGTGAAATTTAGCCTTGGAGAGGCATGTTATTGCATGCTTTCATTGGCATCTCCTACATGTATGTTCCATCTCCATCCCTTGTCATGGGTTCATAGGTGCAACAAAATTGTGAAAACCTTGGTTGGGTGTTTCATGATGTATGTATGTGATTGTTGATTGAATTTGAGTGTAACCTGGTTGGATATTATTTCTCCTAACTTGGCGGGTGGCATCATTGAGGCCTAGGTTGGGAGGTGAGCTCTCCATGGTATGTGATTTGTATTTGCATATTTGTGATGGATTCAAAAGATTAAACAAGCTTGGAATTAATTCCATTGATGGTGCTCTTAGGTCTTATTGTGTTGGAGACTTATCCATTTGTCATACTCTTCTTGTTGCATTATTGCACTCATGTTGAAGGAACACATTGTAGTTTTATTATGATCTATGGAATGGATTGAAAGTTGTAATTGCATATTCAATAATAGAAATGAAAGTTCATTGTATGAGAAAAAGGTGTATGGCATTGTTATAACCTTTCAATAATGATTTCATTTTAATTCTTTCTTTTAAATATAATTGAAAGGCATAGTTCTTAAATGTTGATGTGCATCATATTTCATCTCCTATAACTTGTTTCAGTAATGAAGAATGAATGATTTGATGTTAGCATGCCTATGGTATTTCATGATGAAACTAAATTCAAATGTAAATAGGATTCTTAAGTTCATGATCAACTCAATACTCAATTTGATACATGTAATTCACAGTTTCTTTCTAATTTTCTTGAATAAATTTATTGGAATAAATCATCAGCTTTAAATCAAATTCACACAATACAAATACTCTACTTATTAGTCCTTGCCTTCTGTAAGGTAGGGAACTAATGTTCTCATTTACACCCCCCCCCCCCCCACCCCCCCCCGGCCCCCTCACCCTCAATTAATTTTATGGTAAGAAACAACTGACATATTCTAAAGTTTATAAGGTTTGATTAAAAAAATTATATTATAATATATTAATTCTAATTTTATGATTGGTCTAATAGCAATTTCCTGGGGTTTAATATGATTTTTGGTAAACATAAAATGTGGAAATTAAAAGGTGGTGCTCTGAGGAAGTTTCTAGAGTAGTTTCTCTCCACCGACCCAAGGCTATTCTACATCAATGAAATCGATCAAATCTTATAAATATCATCGGTAGAGGCATAGACAACATCCAACGGCCCAATCAGTGTGAACGCATAGACGAGAGACAGAAGGAGGAAGTTTCTTCAGACCCTTTGAAATTACCTCAACAAATCAGATTTTTTATCTGGGTTTTATTTACATCCCTCTTATTAGAAACTCAAATATAATAAAAATCCTAAACATCAAATTTCTACCATTTGAAACAGCTCAAAAAAATCTGAAATTTATTGACTACACCCAATAACGAGCATAATTCTGAAATTATTATTGGCAGATGCAAAGAAATGAAGGTGATATGGGTAGTTCATATAGTGACGGCTTTAATTTTAAATTAAAATAGTTCACTTTGTAAATTAAATTTATAGTTAATTTTTTAAAAAATTTGTCTTCTTATTCTATTTCACTCTACATTAAAAAATGATATATGAGTTTTTTTTAAAAATTAAAATATAAAGACTATTTCTGAATCTAAATTTGAGGGCAAACACTATAATAGTATCATTTATTTATCGTTGTAAATCTTCAAAATACAGTTACAATTAAATAATTCATATTTTGTTGGAATTTTTTTAATTATTTTTTATTTTGTATATTAAAATTTTATAGTATTTTATATTTAGATAATTATAAGTTTTTATATTTATAAATTTACAATTTTTTTTAGATATTTATAAATTTTGTATTTAGACATTTTGTATTTTTTAACTATTAAATATGTTATTGTAAATAGTTATGTTTGATCTAATATAATTTTTTTTGGTAAATTTAATGATCAAGGTCTTAAAAGATTATTGAAAAGTGAAACTGTTGGAAATGAAATGCCATAAATATTATGCATGCATCAACGACTAAATCTCAATGAAATAATAACAAAATAACAAAATAGTCATTCACAAACATTTATCTTATACTATTTGTTGCCGAGTTCCACTCTAGTAGATCAGACATTTCAATAATTTATTTCCTTCTACTTGCAATAAGAAGGGACTCATGCTCAATAGAGCTCTTGTTTCATTAAAGGATCCATACAAGGCCAAATTGAAAAGAAAAATGGACCCAATGCATAAGAAAGTTGTTAAGTAACGATGATTAAGTTTGGCAACCCATAGGGGAAAGTCTATTAAGTCTCTCGAAAATGTGCAACTGGGAAGGGGTGGGTCCCACACCTTAATGGGTAAAACACTTTATCACATGCAATCTTAAAGTCAAGACCACAGTTCCGTATGAAATCCTTTTGGCAGAGGTGGGTTCTTTTCCATTAGAAGCCGTCGCATTGACCCGAATGCTAAGCTATTTAAAGAAAACCCAAGGTCTAGAAACACATCGTTGGCCCAAGTTGGTAATAGAGGAAAAACTTGTGAGGCGGAAAAGCAGATGGATGAAACAAAATGACAAATGGATGCAAAAATGGGATATCAACATCCAAGCTTGCCCGGATAACATTAAAGAAATAAAAAAGTTTGTCAATGAAAAATTTCACAATATTCTGTGGACAAGACACATAGGGAGGAAAAAATCTTATTACATTAAAGAATTTAATCCCACTTCTAGTCATGATGAAAAGGCCTATATAAGGGCACCTATTAACTGGAAAGCAAAAATGTTGATGGCACAAATTAGAACTAGTTCACATCAGCTGCGATGTGAAACTGGTAGATGGCAAGTTCCAAAGGAAGAGTGGGCAGACAGAACATGTTTATTTTGCAATATGGGAACAGTGGAGACAGAGCAACACTTTGTCATGGAATGCTTGGCTTACAACGACATCAGATCTGATTATACAAAAATTCTGCAGAACAAGGACTTCAACTATTTATTTGAGGAAGATCAAGTGAAGAGAACAGCGGAGTTGATTATCAAAATTCAGAGAAGAAGAGACAAGTTAACCAAAACTTTGCAACTGACTAGTTTGGCTCCTGACTCGGGAGGGCGATTGCATGGGTCCCATAGACTACTTTAGTCTCATGGACGTCATTAAAATCTATCATATCATATCATATCATAAGAAATTGGTATCATAAAAAGTGTAGAGACCGAGTGCCAAGTGTTGAAATGTTTGATGAAATGCGCATCTTAGAATTGGGCATCTTATTATGGAATGAGTTGATGGCACCGTGAACTGAATGTTCTCGTGGACATGCATACAAAATGTGGAATACACAAACTGCTGGATGTAATGCCTCAGCTGCATACACATTGAGCTTAAAGGGTGTCAGTATAGGAAGATGAAGCCACATAATACAGATGCTCGAAGCCAATAAATTACCAAAGATTTTTTAGTAACATATTCCAAATACGCGATGTGCTGAAGACTAATCAATACACGTCAACCGGTTCATAAAGTGCTTGCAGGTTTGTATGCAAATGTGGAGTCATAGACGATATGAGTTGCTTGACGATATTTAATGGCATGCAAGGCACAAAAGGGGTTGGTGAATATAAACTTTTTAATTTTTTTTGTGCATAAACATCACATACTAAGGAAGAAATTAAGCCCGGAAAAGTAAGTCAAACTTTGACTATTTAACACTTCTGCACTAGGAATCAAGCCTTAGTGTGTGATGTTTAAGCCGTTCGGTGCAACATCCCCAAAATAGATATTTTAGAATGCATTATGTTTTCTAGCTATTGATTAATACAAGCTTACCCCATACCAAAATGGGAATGTTGAACTAAACAGGTGCATGCAAGGGATTTTGCAAGTGGAGGATATTTTCTCATCATGCTAATGCAAGTGTATGGAATTACAAAGAACGCCACCCTTTTGTTCGATGAAATGATTCTTTCCTTATAATGCCATCTCAATGTATTGTAATGAATAGCAGTGTAGACAAGATTTCTAGAAGAAACTCAAAACCTTTTTATTAAAAGGCCAGTTCAAATCCACAATGTTTGGAAAATGTGCAGGGAGTAGGAATGAAGCCAACAAGATGAAAAACTATCTGAGTGAAACCAATTGTAAGTCTCTCTTCTCAAAATGTATTGGTTTCAAGTTATATGATGACTTTTGTTACTTTTGGTCAAACTTAATATGTTATTAAAAGGATTAGTGATGCAAGAGCATCTAGAGGTATAAGGGCAATCCTGTGTCACCCAAAAAAATGTACTTAGACTTAGTCTATGTTTCATGTCTTTACATTTTTGGATACCCATTTGGGTCAATTAAAGGTTCCAACTCTCACAGTTCCACTATCAGTGTGTTTGAAAATCCTAAAAAAATAGGAGCATGCAATTTGGCCATCATTTTGGTGACCTAGAAGGTGTGAATTGGCTAGATGAATGTAATTGTGATTTAGAGCATTCCAAAAAAAGAATCAAGTCAAAAGGCCCCACGGTTTGTAAGTTATTGCAATTTTTCGGGTTTTGGAGACCTCTAAGAATGCTTCAAAGTCAAGTTTGGGGCATTAAATGACCTCGAAAAGGGTCAAAAAATGGAAGACAAGCAAAGCTGTCCATAGGGCTATAGAGCGCTTTGAGAGCTTTTCGAAAATGTAAACAGTTTGTCAATCGGAGCTACGGTTCAAAAGTTATGCCTCCCGAAAGTTCGGCTACCATTTTTGGATTCTTCTAGATTTGCACCGACTTCTAACGCAGCCTCTGGAACCTTCTATTTTGTCGGTGGATGCCTACTAGCACTTTCTAGAATGTACTCCTAGTCCTTAACCCTCCGGGGTCTATTTAAGGAGATTTCTAGCATTGTAAAAGGCAGTTTGGAGTGGAGTTTGAGAGGAGGTGCTAAAAGGAGAAATATTCTCCAGATTTATGCTATTGGAAGCCCTTAGGGCATGTTCAGAAGATTATTTTCTTTGTACTGTTTGTACTGGCTTATTTTCTCAGTTAATATAATTTTCCCTTTCTGTTGGTTCCATTATGTTCTTGGGTCGTGTCCCCATCAAGTGGTATCAAAGCGGGTTTTCCTGAGTGTGTGGACAGAGCGCCGACTGTGAGGCAATTTGCACTAGGACTGTGTGGTTGTGGGTTCGAGTTAGAAGATGCCTCCACGAAGAGAGCGTGGTAGAAGGGCCAGAGCTATTGATCTTGAGGAGGTTAGAGCCCTCCAGAGGTAGGTACAAGCATTGCAAGAGGAGCTTCATAGAGGAGCAAATGTTGCCGCAGGTGACAATAGTGAGGATGACAATGAAGAGGAAGTAATGGGACCAGAAGAGGAAGTTGACGGGGAAGTTCTGAATCCTGTAGAGGAAAGGCATTTTAGGGCCATTACTAAGTTTGGGAAAAGACCTACAATTGAAGTGGGTATATTTTCAGGAAATCTGAAACCAGATGAGTTGATCGATTGGATCAATGAACTGGAAGAATACTTTGAGTATGAGGATATAAAGGATCCAGATAGGGTTAAGTTTGCAAAGGCCATGCCAAAATCTGGTGGCAAGAGGTTCAACAAGAAAGACTTAGAAGAGGAAAGGAGAAGATCACAAGATGGGATCGCATGGTGGACAAATTGAAGAAGCAGTTCATTCCTGTGGACTACGAGCTTGATCTATTTAAGAAGATGCATGGGTTAAAGCAAGCAAGAAGATCAGTCGAAGAATATATAGAGGAGTTTTACCGACTCTTGATTAGAGTGGGGCATGCAGAAGCAAATAAGGAGAAGGTTGCTCATTATATCAGTGGGTTGCGACCTAGCATCCAAGAGGAATTAAGTCTGGTAAGAATGACCAGCGTTGAAGAAGCATACCAGTTTTCCCTACGAGTTGAAGAGAAGCTGAGTAAAAGGTTTGGAGGAA
This sequence comes from Cupressus sempervirens, assembly GCA_028749045.1. Lineage (NCBI taxonomy): Eukaryota > Viridiplantae > Streptophyta > Pinopsida > Cupressales > Cupressaceae > Cupressus > Cupressus sempervirens. The sequence goes on from CM053793.1 coordinate 736,837,995, forward strand.
GACAAAGAGGGTGCGGTCAAGGAGGAAGGGGAAGCGGTAGATCATCTAGAGGCTGCAATGAAACCCAAAAGAAAAATGAAGATGTGGGTACTAGCAGAAACTAGAGAAATGAGGGTTTCAACCGCTCCCATGATCAAGACTTTGGAAATCAAAGAGGAAGAGGTAGAGGACATGGACAAGGAAGAGGAGGCTTCCGTGGTACCTGTTTCCATTTCAATGAAGAAGGTCATCGTGCCTTTGAATGCCCTCAATGAAAAGGAAGGATAGATAGGAGAGCTGAGGGCCAAGCTAGGGTTGCTCATGTGGATGAGGATGCACAATCATCACATTCAGAGGATGCAGAAAGAGGAGAGACCTTGGTAAATGAAAGAGTCCTACTAAGTGGTGAGAATGAACCAGGACAACAGAGGAGTTTGTTCCGTACTAGATGCAAGTGTGAGGATAAATGTTGTGATGTGATCATTGATGGTGGTAGCACTGATAACTTGGTATCAGAAGAGATGGTCTCTAAGCTGAAGCTCAAGAGGGAGAAACATCCCCAGCCCTATTGGATTTCTTGGGTAAAAGATTATCATAAGGTCCTGGTAAGTGAACAATGCTTAGTAAAATTCAAAATTGGGAGTTACCATGATGAAGTTCTCTGTGATGTTATTTTGATGGATGTTTGCCATCTATTGTTGGGTAGACCATGGCAGTTTGATAGACATGCAATACATGATGGACATGCAAACACATACTCTCTGAAAAAGGATGGAGTTTGCCACAAATTGAAGCCCATGAAAAAGGAAGGTGAAAAGGTATGTAGCAGTGCTAGGATTTCTCTTGTTGATGGAAGGAAGTTTTTAGATGGCATGAAACATTAGCATATGTGCTATGCTTTGATTCCTAGGAAAGATAAAGAAGGTAGTAGTGAAATACCATTTGAAGTTTTAGATTTACTAGGGGAATTTGGAGATATTATCTCTGATAATGTTCCAGATGGATTGCCACCAATAAGGCAAATCAGTCATCAGATAGATCTGATTCCAGGAGCTAGTTTGCCTAACAAGGCTGCTCACAGGATGACTCCTACTGAAATAGAGGAGCTAAATAGACAGGTTCAGGAGTTGTTGAGGAAGGGCTTGATTCGAGAGAGCCTGAGTCCATGTGCAGTACCTGCAGTACTTGCACCAAAGAAGGATGGAGAGTGGAGGATGTGTACAGATTCTCGAGCTATAAATAGGATAACCATCAAGTACCGGTTTCCTTTACCAAGGATCGATGATCTTATGGACTGCTTGAGTGGAGCTCAGTACTTCACAAAGATAGATATGAAGAGTGGCTATCATTAGATATGGATTCGAGAAGGAGATGAGTGGAAAACAGCCTTCGAGACCAAGGAGGGTCTTTATGAGTGGTTAGTCATGCCCTTTGGATTGACGAACACCCCAAGCACCTTCATGCGGCTCATGAATGAGGTAATTAAGAAGTTCTTGGGAAAATTTGTTATTGTCTATTTGGATGATATTTTAATTTTCAGCAAGACTTTGGAAGAACATTTACTGCATATTCGTAGTGTCCTTGAGAGGCTAAGGGAAGAGAAACTATTAATTAATCTAAAGAAGTGTGTCTTTGCAAAAAGGGAGTTAGTCTATTTGGGATTTGTTATATCACCTAAAGGTCTCAAAATGGATCCAGAGAAGGTAAAAGCCATCTTGGAATGGCCTACTCCAAGGTCTGCTACTGAGGTAAGATCATTTCATGGTCTGGTTAGTTTTTACAGGAAGTTTATTAAGAATTTCAGTGGCATATGTGCACCCCTAACTGATACAATAAGAGGGGATAGAAAAGAGTTCAAATGGACTGCAGCAGCTACGAGAAGTTTTGAATTGCTGAAGAAGAAGGTGACAGAACAGCCTGTGTTGGCACTTCCAAATTTTAGAAAAGTGTTCTAGGTGGATTGTGATGCTAGTGGCAGCGCTATTGGAGCCGTATTAAGCCAAGAAAGTAAGCCTATTGCATATTTTAGTGGAAAATTGAATGATGCAAAGAAGAAGTATTTTGTTTATGATCTAGAATTCTATGCAATAGTTCAGGCCTTAAAGAAATGGAGGCATTATTTATTGCCAAAGGAATTTGTTTTGTATACTGATCATCAGGCATTATAGTACCTAAATAGCCAAGGTAAATTGAGTCAGAGGCATATGAAGTGGGTAGAATTCTTGCAGAGTTATACATTTGTGTTGAAGCATAGAAGTGGAAAATCTAACAGGGTTGTAGATACACTAAGTAGGAGACAGTCACTGCTTACAGTAATGCAGGTTGAAGTAGTTGGGTTTGATGAACTCAAAAATTTGTACCCTGAGGATCCTAATTTTGCTGAAGCATGGAAAGCTTGTAAAGAGCCTGTTGCTATAGATAGAACAAAGTGGTTAGATTATTTGATTCAAGATGGCATGTTGTTCAAAGGTAGTCAATTGTGCATTCCAAGGAGTTCCATGAGGGAAAATCTGATTAAGGAGAAACACAGTGGAGGGATGGCAGGACATTTTGGTCGAGATAAGACCATTTCCATTCTTAGAGAACATTATTTTTGGCCTCAAATTTCACAAGATGTGAAGAAGTTCGTACAAAGTTGCCAAGGGGTTTAGTCACAATATGGGTCTTTATCAACCGTTGCCTGTTCCATCAAGGCCATGGGAGGACATAAGTATGGATTTTGTTCTTGGATTGCCAAGGACACAAAGGGGTAATGACTCAGTATTCGTGGTGGTTGATAGGTTCTCCAAAATGGCACATTTCATTCCATGCCACAAAACTCATGATGTTGTCCTTATTGCAGACTTGTTTTTCAAAGAAGTGGTAAGACTACATGGTCTTCCAAGGAGTATAGTTTCTGACAGAGATACTAAATTTGTGGGGTATTTCTGGAGGACATTGTGGAAGAAGTTGAGAACAGACTTGAAATTTAGTTCCATGCATCACCCACAGACTGATGGCCAAACAGAAGTGGTAAATAGAAGTCTGGGCAATTTGCTGAGATGTTTAGTTGGAGATAAGCCCAAGGGATGGGATTTGATTCTACCACAGGTAGAGTTTTCTTATAATAACTCTGTAAATAGGAGTACTAGAAAATCACCATTTCAAATTGTATATGGGAATAGCCTAAGGACTACACCAGAATTGAGGAAGATAGAACAAGGGGAGAGAACAAGTGCTGAAGCTGAGGAATTTGCTGAACACATCAAGCATCTACATGAGGAGGTTCAAGCACACATTATCAAGATGAATCAAGAGTATAAAGCTAGGGCTGATCAAAGGAGAAGACATAAGGAATTCCAAGTAGGGGATCTAGTCATGGTGCACTTACGAAAAGAAAGATTTCCAGTTGGTACTTACAACAAGCTGAAAATGAAGAAATTTGGCCCCTGAAAAGTTTTGAAGAAACATGACTTAGGAAATTCATATGAGGTGGAGCTGCCAGATGGTATTCACATTTCTCCCATTTTCAACATTGCAGATTTAACAGAGTATCATGATGATGGTGCAGATGAGGAGCTGGGTTTTAGAGCCATGTCCAATTCCTGCTTCTAAGAAGGAGGAGATAGAAGACATTCTAGATCATCGTGTGGGTAGGAGTACCAGAAACAGGCAGTATGAAGAGCATTTGGTCAAATGGAAAGGACGGCCAATGGAGGACTCAACTTGGATTTCAGCAACTAAGGTTTCCCATTTGGGATTTCCTCTACCATCCATCAAGTGACAGGATCACTTTTCAATCTACCCTGGGTGTCTGATGCAGGAGCATCCAGAGGTATAAGGGCAATCCTGTGTCACCCAAAAAAATGTACTTAGACTTAGTTTATGTTTCATGTCTTTACATTTTTGGATACCCATTTGGGTCAAATAAAGGTTCCAACTCTCACAGTTCCACTATCAGTGTGTTTGAAAATCTTGAAAAAATAGGAGCATGCAATTTGGCCATCATTTTGGTGACCTAGAAGGTGTGAATTGGCCATATGAATGTAATTGTGATTTAGAGAATTCCAGAAAAAGAATCAGGTCAAAAGGCCCCACGATTTGAAAGTTATTGCAGTTTTTCGAGTTTTGGAGACCTCCTAAGAATGCTTCAAAGTCAGGTTTGGGGCATTAAATGACCTTGAAAAGGGTCAAAAAATGGGGGACAAGAAAAGCTGGTCCATAGGACTATAGAGCGCTTTGAGAGCTTTCCAAAAATGTAAACGGTTCGTCAATCGGAGCTACGATTCAAAAGTTATGCCTCCCGGAAGTTCGGCTACCGTTTCTGGATTCTTCTAGATTTGCACCGACTTCTAACGCAGCTTCTGGAACCTTCTATTTTGTCGATGGATGCCTACTAGCACTTTCTAGAATGTACTCCTAGTCCTTAACCCTTCGAGGTCTATTTAAGGAGATTTCTGGCATTGTAAAAGGCAGTTTGGAGTGGAGTTTGAGAGGAGGTGCTAAAAGGAGAAATATTCTCCAGATTTATGCTATTGTAAGTTCTTAGGGCATGTTCAGAAGATTATTTTCTTTGTACTATTTGTACTAGCTTATTTTCTCAGTTAATATAATTTTCCCTTTCTATTGGTTCCATTATGTTCTTGGGTCATGTCCCCATCAATTAGTCACTAACTCGAAAGCAGTTCGTTATTAAAAGGATGTCTAAAGTATGAGTCTTTTATCATTGTAAAGAAAAAAATGAAGGATAACTTTTTGCAAAGAGGAAAACACTGGAGAAATTTTTAGAGAAGCTTCAGATGAATTTTAGTTTCATGTTATGTTTAAGGATTTTTGAGTTTGTATAATCTCAAAAGATAATGAAGAATGCATTTGTTCATATGTTTAAATTGTCCCTCTGAAATTATGATCAGTTGTTTATAATATTATATAATGTTAAATTGGTGATTATTTTATGCATTCATGTGAATCATTTGATTTGGTACAAAGGAACACATTCATTTCATGGTATCTTGATTTGAATCTATTCATTTAGCTTATCATTTCGTATGTCGATGTGTTGGAATTTGTTATATTTCTTTCACCATCATTTTGAATACATTTGTCGAACACATGAGTCTACTATGAAACTTTGGCTCAGTGGCTCCTACAAATCAATCTCAGGTAATCAAACATTTTGATGTGTTGTAAGCTAGAAGTGAAGCCTCAGTCAAAAGGCAACTAGAATAGGAAAAATACTCTCTCTATTATGGAAAACCTAACCATGAGGATAAATATCACTGAACTAAGAGTCAAGATTTGGAAAATCGACTCAAGGAGACCGGTGACAACAAGTTTCTAGTCAAAACTAGCCTTGCAAACTTGCTCATCTCTGAGTCAAGGCTTGTGCCCCTATTGTAAATCATCACAAACTATAAAAAATGTCACAAGTTCATGCTAGTTAGGTATGGTGAAAAATTCACAAAACATTTTATAGAAAAGAGAAGGATTTTAGTTTGAAAATTATCATGGGCACCCCAATGGGTGATTATTTGCAAGTCTGAAATGAAATGGTTGTATGAAAACATGATATAAATATTGCCTTCATTCATCTACTAAGTTTCTAACATTTAGCCATTAAATCCAAGTTCACAAGAGAGGAATTCTCTTGTGTCAAGAGATGGTACACCAAAAGTTTGACAAATTACCTCTACAATATAAGTGATTACTTCAACATGTTGTGAACTTATAATGTTTGATGGAATTTCTATGTAAGTAACTTGGGTGCACGCACACGGGTCAAAAACCTAAAGCACCTAGTGCGTGTATGCCCCTGGTGCAGGTGTATCACACACTCGAGTACGCCTGCTTGCCGAAAATGTGCTGCCACACCTCAACCGCACCGGTTGAGCACCTAGGTGGTTCGCAGGTGCTTGGGTGTAGGGATGCTCCCAGGGTGCTCGTGGGGTGTGGTCGGTTGAATCGCTCAAATAGTTTTTTTTTAAATATTTTTTTCTTTTCTTTTTTAATTTGTCTTTTATGCATGCTTAGAGAGCACTTGGGATGATTCCATTCTCATTATTGACACTTTGTCATTTTGTTGATTGTACTCACTTTGATATGGCTACGATACATTATTTCATTTCATTGTTTCATGCTACTCGGCTCATTATCATCATGAGCATCTTTACGATATATCATATATGATATTCATATTTGAACAATGAATTTTGAATCTTGCATCTTGAACTAAGTTAATTTTTTAAATAGTCATTAGTAATGGTTATGAAGTTTCAAGTTTCAAGTTTGAACTTATGATTTGTGAATCACATTTCAATTTTTTCTATTCAACTATATTTGGTATGTTATATAATAAATTAAAGTATCATTTCATAATTAGCATTTTCAATCATATATAATAATGTAGCCCTTTAACCACATTTCTTGAAATAAATTGAACTCTATAACTTCTCTTTTGGCTGCACCATCTTCCAGCAACCTTTCAATCTTAAGTTCGGCCTTAGGGTAATCAAACTCATTATTTTTAATCTTTTCACGTGATGTATAATATGGTCCAAATAGATAGCTTGAATGATCCCACTAGCACATCTTTTGCTTGCATGGTAGACTTTATTGATAAAATTGTGGGAATCGTACCATTGAATTAGCTCTTCCTGAGCATTAGAGACCTGCCATAATTACTCCATGAACTTCTTCAATAGTAAATAGTTCTATATCATTTCCTGAGTCTCCACATACAAGAACATTTTTAGCTAGTGATCCCTCTTTCTTCATTTTCTCATTAAGTAAGCAGGGGCTTCTCCTTTTCCACCCATTTTTGGAAGCACATCAAAGGCTATTTCTCTAGTATGGATCAATTTCACATCAAGCTTTTCCCTTTTTGCATTGTGTGTGAAACATCCCATTTCATTGGTTGCACTTGATCTTCAAATTTCTGATTTCCTGTTTGTTACTATGAATACATTTCATTTCCAAGTTGATTTTGAACAAGGATGAATCTGTAACTGCTTGGAAAAATATTATAGCTAACTGGAATGTTTCAGACTGACGTAAATATGTCCCTTTAACACTTAGAAAATGCCATCCCCTTTTCCTTTACTGAATAACTTGTTGAAGTATTTGTTATATTAAGAATAAAAGGTTTCGTACATGAAAACATCCCTTTGATATCCTTATTGTACTTTTGATTAGCTATGATGATCTAATCTCTTATAAGCACATCGGGCTCAATAACCCTTGTGGGAGCCTACGATTATATCCATGTGGTTGTTAAGAGATTGGATGCTGCACAAGAAAAAAACATGTTAGGAAAAATAGATCAGGATTTTATGATTTTTGGATGTAAATGCATGTGTAGGGCAAGGGGATGAGCTTGTTGGTCATTGCTTAGATCATTTTGATCTCATTGCTTAGATCATTTTGATCTAACTCATTTTTTGCATCTATAGAATTTGGAGTAGGAGCATGAAAAAATAGGACATCAGAAACGAGCGTGTGGGCAACCAACAACAAGCCAATCATTCCAGACAATGGCTTACACCTATGAACCCTTTTGTTTTCTGTTATTTCTTTATGTACTTGTATTTATGTGTAAAAAATCAGGTTCTAACTCATTTTTCTTCACCAGTTAGTTTCACAGCTTGTGTGAAACACTATGGACATTTAATAAATAAAATTAGATTTTTGGAAAAACATGTAATACTTGTTTTGTATGTTGCCTTTTGTAATGCTTTTTGTCATAAAATGTAATCTATAGGCATGAAATGTCAAATGTTCTGAGTTCATTTCAGTAGCATGACCTTTCTTTTTGAGCTGATAGGTCAAAAGGATAACATGGATGTAAAAATTTCTTTTCTAAATAGAACAATTAAAGAAGAAGTATACTTGGAACAACTAGAAGGATTTTTGACTCATGATGTTGCTTCATATGTATGTAAATTGAAAAGGGCTCTATATGGACTCAAACAAGCTCCCTGTGCCTGGTATGAAAGGATTGATAAATATCTTCTAAGTCTTGGATTCACCAAGAATGATGTTGATCCAAATCTTTACTTTAAAGTAACTAAAGGTGATATGTTGATTCTAATTCTTTATGTTGATGACCTTTTGATTATAGGAGAAGACTATCTCATTAATCAATGTAAGAAAGAATTGACTTCTGAATTTGACATTAAGGACTTAGGGATTCTTCATTACTTTCTTGGATTGGAAGTTCGTCAAAAGTCTGGGAATATCTTCCCATATCTAAAGAAGTATACTATCGATATCCTTAAAAGATTGGAATGTGGAATTGTCGACCTATGTCAACACCTATGGAAACCAACTTACATAAGCTAAAGGAAGCAAGTGTTGAATCCAAACTAATTGATCCCAATTTATACAAATAGATAATTGGGTCTCTAATGTATCTTGTGAATACTCAACTTGATATCTACTATGCTATGAATGCATTAAGTCAGTTCATGTGTGAACTTCGTGAAATACATCTTGTTACTTTGAAGCATACATTAAGGTACCTTCAAGACACTATTAGGTATGAACTTAAATATGAGAATACTAGCTTGGAGTTACATGGATATACTGATTTTGATAGGGTCAGAAGTGTAAAAGACCCGAAGAGCACATCAGGATGTTCTTTTAGTTTAGGATTAGCTATGATCTCATGGATATGTAGGAAACAAGCTTTAGTTGCTTAGAGTTCTATCAAGGCAGAGTATATTGCAGCAACAATGAGAACAAGAGAAGTAGTGTAGCTTTAAAAATTGATTTCTAGTTTATTCTGTGACCCTTTGAAACCTACTAGTATTCACTGTGATAACCAAAATTGTATCAAGTTGTCTGTGAAACGAGTATTTCATGATATATCCAAGCATATAGAAATCCCTTACCACTACATAAGAGACATGGTGGAAAGAAGAGCTATTTAGTTAGAATATATTAATACAAGTGATCAAACAACTGACATTCTCACCAAGCCTCTTTCTAAATTGAAGGTTGATCATTTCAGAAAGAAACTTGGTATGGTTGAAATGTAAGTATATCAGATTGAGTCTCAACTTTGTAAATTTGTATTATGTTTAATAAAGATGTTTAAAGTGTAAACTCTTTTGTCATATGTGTGACTCTATGACTTATCAGCCTACCCTATGTACATTATTATAAGGTAACGACTTTATAATGAATAAATTACTATCATGATGAATATTATGTGACTTGATATTCATGGACAAGTCATGATAGTTAAAAGGACATAGTGACAGATATCATGTGACGTGATATCTGTAGAAGATGAATATATTCATCTTATAATGGTGGATATTATGTGACATAATATCTATGGATATACCATGATCTCTTATGGTAGATATGTTGAGACTTGATATCTGTGTACACACCATAACTGTAAAGAATATCACGAGACTTGATTTTCTTATGTATATCACTAACTAGGAGATGTTATTTTCAAATAAGGAGAACACACACATGCACTTTTTCTTCCCTAGCTTTGGTCTAGCAATGACTATGATCTCAAAGACACACACACACACACACACACACACACACACACACACACACACACACACACACACACACACACACACACACACACACACACTAGTATGATTTACATAGTGATATATATACACAAACACACACACAATGTGTGTGTGTGTGTGCGCACATGTGTGTACACACACACACATACATATACATTCTCAGTATATGTAATTTTGCATATGATCAGTACAGTTGAACCAATGAACATATATATTATCTAAGATCATATCTCAACCATGATCAAAACATATTCTAATTCCTTTGATTTAAAGATCATTATTGATCTATATAAATATCGGGTTGCATATGAATTGAGTTCATTATGATTTGTTATATATGCTTAGACTTGTGTTAAGTCTAACTAATATTGGGTATGATAAACAAACATTGAATAGGTATGATAGTGAATGGTCATGTCTCCATTCAGAGACATGCCCATTCACACTCACACCCCTTGTGTAACTTATATACTCAATCTTCCTGACATAACAAGGCATCAAAATCAATTAATACAAGCATATCAAAGAATCATTAGCATTTTTAGTTCAAGAACATCTTTGTTATCTCTGTTATTTTTGTACTAACTAATAGGCCAACACTAGGGAAAATAATAACAAAAGAATTAACGATTTTATGATGAAGTTTGGCTGGTCTATACATGTCAATCCGAGTGTGTAAGCTTGCAAAAAGCATCCAAGCAATATGCATCAAGGGATGATAGATGTGAGATGAGAGGTTATGAATGAAGTTGCAACACACAAAATTGCATCTATGAAAAACTAAAGAAATTCGAGCAATAGGAACTGTCACTTCTTGAGACTGGAGCTCAATTGAAACCCACTAAAACAATAAGAACTTTAAAAATGAAAATATATTTTCAAACATAAATAATTATATGAACTAAAATAAATCCATAAATCAAACTCACAATTCCAAAGAACACTAATCACTAAGAAATACAAGAATGCCATGTTGGATAGTTGATCTAACACGCTAATATTCGAAATGAAAATATGATTTAATAGCTTAAATATGTCAGGAACTATTAATAATGTATTGACTAATCTAAAATTAGAAATACACTAGGAACTTGCTTTGTTGAATGAATAAGATAAAACATTAATAATCCTATTGTTCAGAAATACTGATAATGCAAATCTAACTATTAATTTAAACAAAACACTATACTATTGAAACTTCAAAAACACCATGCTTGAAATAAAAACTAGAAAACACACCAAACATGTTGAGAAGTGGGTCCCCTCCTTAGTTTGCCAGGTGGTGAGATAGAAAATGATGAGTATGGGGTTGATCAACACAATAAACAGTCTTTTATTTCTTAGATGAATAGTACAGAATTGTCTTTCACATCTCCATATTACATTTCTTATATAAACCAGACATAACAAGTATGTACAACAATATATGGTCTATTTTTGTCTAGAGAGCAACAAACCATGCAATTGAAACTGAAAATATAAAGCTGAAATACATGGTGGGTTTTGCTAGCTATTTAAGAACAAATTAACCACTTTTCACATCCTCCATCGTATGACAATAGCTAATCTGATTCCTTTCCTTTAATTAGATATGAAAGGATTTATTAAATGTTGTGAAGATGGCAGCTCCCATAGATCCCACAGGTAGGAATGGGAACTAATTTCTCAGCCACAAACTAAGAATAAGTAATGGTAAAATCACCATTTCATAGCACCCGACGAGTTTGTTATCACACTAATAAATGTAACTATAGCACCAAGATAATGTGGTAAATAAATATGATATCATTGTGATCAACCACATACATGGGTTCTGTGCCCTAAGTGCAACATGAAGAGTTTGTAAAATAAGCGACAGGAACATCTACACTCATAAATCAACATGTTGTACAATTATAACAATTAGCAAAAGAAATCAATAATGCATTTTCCATATTTTAATCCCAAAAATTGTAGTGCCTCTCTCATTTAACTTCTGTAAGTCATCCTGATGGATGCAACCTTGTTGATCTTTTGTTGTGAAGGGATCATGATTGTGACCATGAGTGGTCTACACTATTGAGGTGATTAGATTTATGTTTTTGTATTAGTTTCTTTGATTATGCTTTGACTAATTTATGAGATTATGATGTGATTTATGGTTCACTGAGGTTTGTGCTAGTGGTTACCAGGATCGATGTGGTATCATGATGTTGTTCTATGATTACACCGAGACATGCACAAAGATTGCACTATGTACTATTACCATGCTACATTGGACTAGGTTCTTGTAGCAGTGGTTATTCATGTTTATGACTATGTTCGATTATATCTTTTAAGTGTCTTTTTAATGTTGTGTTAGCAACCATTATTAAATGCTTAAATAATTAGAAATGGATTGTCCATGTTGGATTCATTGGTTGTGTGTTGTGGATATTTACTCATGTTATGTTTTACACTTGAGATGACCTAAGGGTCAGATGATATACCTTGACTTCAATATCATAGATGTTAGATTACTATGCTGTTCCATTGATTATATTGCATGATGATGCCATTTTGAGATGACAGTGTGTTTTATGATGGTATTTGTTTATCTGGTATTTGGACATATCTTTGTTTAGTTTATGCGATGGATTTAATGCTATGGTTATTTACTTCATTCCTATGTTGTTATGCTTTATGCGAATGTGAGTGATATAAATAGATTATTTTTCTATAATTAAATAAATGGTTAAATTAGGTGATTTAATGCATTTATTGCTTCAGCTATGTTATTATATGCAATTGCATTTGGTTGTGTTGTTTAGTGTGCAAGATTTATATCCTTGGCAGTGCACACAGAGTTAGTGATTTAGCCATTCAAATTTTACCAATGTTATCCTTGTATGGTCAACGTATCCTTAGTTCAATTATTTAATTAAACCTTTTGGTGATTATTAGATCCAAATTTATTTGCATTATGTGATTAGACCAGTGACTGTGTCTGTGCATTTAGAGGTTTGCTTTGTCGCAAAAGTTGTTAAGGAAATTTCTATGTTTTTCGATTTTTAGGCTTTTTAATTGCTTTATTTTAATTTCTGGCAATTTTTTCAGAGATACATTCCTATTTATAGGAATAGCCTATTTTCATTTGGGTCAATTCGGGGGTTTAACTAGGTTGGCTGGTTATTTGCCCTAATCGATTATTCACTCAAAAAGTGAATAAGTATCCAAAAAGGAATTTAATTCCTCACTTCTCACTTTTGAATTAGAGAGTTGGAGAGTAAAATTCAAAAATCCTCTTCATGAGGATTTATTGTTTTGTTCATTGTGGGAGCTATGGGCATGGGATCATCGTGAGATCAAGCTCGTTGGATCCAGCTCAAGTAAACCTTGGATTGCCATAATTTATAGCTACTTCTATGGGCTATTTATTTTATGGTTTAGATTCTCATTTTGCCCTTTTGGCTATGAGGTAGGGCTTTCTTATTTTATTGTTTCAGCTTTGTTTTAGCTTTTGTTTTTGGTAGCCGTTTGCTTGAAGACTGAGAACTAGTGTTCCCCTCCATTTTTGTTTGGTAGTTCTACCTGGTTGGGAAGGTACAAATATTTCCTTATTTTTTGAGATGAGGGTTTGGGGTTTTGCACTATTATGCTGGCCATTTTTACATACGGTGTCTGAACTTAATTATTTTTGAATTTTTGGGGGTTTTGTACCCAAAGGTCAAATGGGTTTTAATTTTAAAGTTTTCCAAAATTTTGGAGTTTTTACTTCATCTTGCGTGCCACCCTTGTAACGCCCCGCCAAAGGATCCAAAAGAATTAACCTTAAATTTTACTAAGTTTGCCAAACAATTTTTTTTTAAAACATGAAAGATAAACCATTCATATCAAAATCATAGTAGCGGAAGTAATAACATACATACAACTAAAAACATTCATAACAAGTTACATTCCTTAAGGATCCCAAGACATTGAGTCGCATTTGATCTAATTAATACTAAGTCTAACCACTACCACATCCACATGAAAGAATAAATAGAAATTCCAATGTCCATATTACACATTTGTTTTGAATGCCTCTTGGCAATTAAATTTGGAATGCTCAATCATCCACTATACATGACACAGGGTACAGAAGGCTTAACAAAATATACATGTGTGAAAATGAAGTACATCATCCTATTCTAATCCATGAAGCAAGTGCAATAAAGTAAATAAAACCAAATTCCATACATGATACATCATCATAGAAGATATAAACATCCATCGTAAAAGATAACCATAAATCATAACACATAATTATCTAAGTGCGCGATTCCTCCCAACCATCAATAGCATCATTAGACCATCATGGGCCCTAGCCATCCCCTATGCATAACATTCCAAGTCACTGAAGAGATCATCGGTATTATCATAGTAGGAATGTTACTCCCAAAACATATTACAACATATGCATAAAGAAATCTAACATGCAAGAATAAAGCATAAGATGATCTACAAAGAAGATAACATCATCTATCACATGCTAATCATCAATATAAAGAAACATACTAGTAAATAACATCCATCATAATGATCTAAGAACATAATGAAGGTAAATGCCAACAAAGAATGCTCTAGCCACAGTGACTACAGACAGATCTCCAAATGGTAAGAGTGAAAAAGCACTACCACCCGACCACGTGGAACCTAAATGGCCCACTCCCACCGCGCTAAGGAGATAATCTCAAGTCCCAAACTAGATATCAAATCACACAACACAAATACTCTCTAAGTCTAGGAATCCTAAAAGTATGCTAACTCAAAAGTTCCAACACACAGATTGACATCTACACCCAGAGGCACAACAATGACATGTAAGAAACCTACTTTGTAAGCGAGAAAGTGTCATTGCATGAATCATGCTAGAGTTACCCTAGTAGTCTCTTAATAGACCCCGACTCCCTAGTGATCCCAATGTAGCCACTAGTATCCTCTCATACTGATGAGGCATACTACGGAATGCAAGGTCGCAACCAGGCGTTCTCTCTACTCCCATCCTAGCCTGTACTAGCACTCAAGGCATGGGCGAGAACAAAACAATTATCTTTTTAGGTTCATTTTAATCCCCATTTAGTGTAAATATTTTCACTTATTAAATAACTTACAATGAGTTACCCTGGTAGCCACTTAGGGCCTCGGACCCCATTGCAAGCCACTTCCTGACACTACAAGTAGATAACCTACGTTAGGCTCATGAAATCACAAATCAAAAAATCACCTCAGTCCTATACAAGTGACTGGAAAAATACCAAAAGATAATCCACAATAAGAACATCAAATCTCCATGAATAACTAAAAAGTATCCATTGATAATCATGACCACAATAGTTCTCTATTGGAAACTAAAGGTATCAATGATAATCACAATATCCATCAGTCCTCATTAAGCAACCATATAGTATTCCAAAATAAACCACAATATCCATATCAATGGTAAATCACAATATCAATTGGTTCTCAACGAGCAATCAGAAAGTATCTCAAAGTAATACTGATCAAAGACTCCAAAATGGTCAAGTCAAAACATGTCACAACATGACATCGTCAAGATCAAAACAAACACTTCAGTCCCATCAAAGCAACTGAAAAGTAATCCAAGTATAACTGATTGATGACTCAAAAATGGTTAAGTCAAGTATCTCAAATACATACACCTTAGCTTTACACAAAAATACTAGAAAGCAATAACAATAAATAAACCACACACATCATAGAGCATGCCATCGCATTACCATGGTTGAGTTTAAAAAGAATCGAGACCAAATAACATCAACATGCCATCACATTCCCATAACTCCCAAGCCTCTGGTTGACGTCCTGAAATTGGTCAACACTCTAGGACCACCCAAACCCCAAACATAAACATCACATATAGCATAGAGAAACAAGATACAAACACATGTTTTGGTTTTCTTTCACAATCACATGGTTAAGCCAAATATGAGGTTTCAGTTTTCATTTTCAAGTATATTTCAAGTGTATAAGATTCCTTATTTAATCTCCAAGTCAACCCATTTATCTCTTTGAATAAAAGAAAATCTAAAATAGTCAAAAGATAATTATTTACTTATTTAAATAATTAAACTAATTCCCATTGACTTTTAATCATTGCATTATTTTACTAAAATCAATGTTACTAATAATTAAATGAAACTCCCTTTATTCCAAGAGCATCTCCCATTATTCAAATCATAAGAATAATACTTATCAACTTTCAAATAAACACTTCAAGGACAATCATTTATTTAAAATAATCTTTATTGATTTTAAGTAAAATCAATCTCATTAATAATTCAATTATTGAATTCCACTAAACACTTATTAATATCTCTTTTCTTTTAATTTGCCCTCATTTAAAAATCCATTCCCTAAAATTGACTAATAATTAATTACACTTCTTCCACTATTAACTAATCTTAATTAAATTAAATTTAATTAGATTAGTTAATAAATCATATAAAACTAATGCATAATAATAGGATTCTATTTTAATTTGAACCCAAACCCAAATCAATTTTCAAATCTTGATTCTACTAAGAAAAGATTGCAATGACATTTTTAATTCCCATAACTAGATGAAACAATATGCATGCCCGAATTCCAAACTACAAAATTGAAGATTCATTCATAGAGAATTATTCAAACACACATAATAGACATGATGAAGACAGGAAGAGAAAGAGCATAATAAAATATGTGAAATAATCATGAGTGCCTACCTGGACACTAATGCTAATTTGCTACGCCTCAAAAAAATTGTAGAGAAGCTCCTCCTCTTAGAACCTTCTCCTTTCCAAAAATTCCTTCATTCTCCAACATTCACAATTCCTCCAAGAACCAAAACCCCTCAAGTGACTAGGAGTGCTTGTAGAAGCATATGAGCTTCTCGAATGCATGTAAGCTTGTCCATACACACTAGGAGAGCCTCTATATAAAGGCCTCTAAGATGCATCTAGAATGTGTCTAGAAAGAACTAGGAGATAAGCATGACAACTAAGCACGTAACTTCCACGACAAGAAGATAGACATAATGAGGTCTCTAGAATGTTGCACATGCCATGTGCTCAAATAATGTGCTAACTCCTAAGCGTAGACAACACATGCATAATTAGAGTGCAAACTCTTGTGTTATCAACATGTCAACTCCCAAGAGCTCACATACTCCTATAAATATTAAAATAATGCACATTAATTTATTTAATTAAATTTCTTTATTTAATATTCACTTGACTCTTTTTAAAATTAATTTATTAACTTTAAATCTTATGCACTCACTTTATTAAATCCACTTGTTTTATCTTAATATATTTTAATCAGATGCACACATCATGTGATCTAGAATCTTTTAATAATTTTAATATCTTTTCCACTTCTAAATTTATTTTCAAAACTTAATTGATAAAATATTTATTAACTTAAATAATATTATTATTTAGCATTTATTTAAAAATGAACTCTAAATATATTATTATTAAATTAAATAAATATTATCACGTTCCAAATCTAAACATATAACTTTTATCTTCAAATTTAATTATTTTATTCTCAATTAATTAAATAAAATAAATATCATATTAATTTTTCATTAAATTAAACCATTGATTAAATCTTTTAATTAGGCTTAATTAATAAAAAATACACTAAAGACTCATAAAGTAAAATACAAAAACCCATCATAGAAAAACACATACAAAATCAAACCAAAAGGGTTAATATCATGAATTACATCATCCAACATATTTGAAGGGTACTCGACTCAGACACTTGTCCTAATTTTCAATTACGACAAATGGCTTAAAGGGTTGGGATTTGGACTTGAGAATTTTATCTCCTCTCTCCTACCATTGAGATAATGAGATAGGGTACGCTCATCTTAAAAATTCAAAGAAGTTGATACCTGGTACCTGCAACTTGCATAAAATCCATGCATGTACAAGCACAATATATACTAAGCTAAACAAGCAATGGCAGGAAGTGGTGCATCGTGTAGATCCCTACTAGCAGGTGACTATGACTCCCTTCCTTAACCACATCAAACACGCCATATATAAAGAAAACAAGCACGCACACCATACACATGCAAGTATGGGGTAAGTATCTGTAAGAAAACACATGTGATAGTAAACTATCTAACTAATCATCATCAATAATTGCAAACACTATAATAATCATTATGCATACATGAAATATAAAGTACCAAGTAGTCTCATCATATAATAAGATGAATCTAAAACAATTTCTAATAATCCCAAAATAATTTCACTAATCATCAACCATAAAATTGTCCTAAAAGAGTTTGACAATGATAGAAAAATGTAACATAGGGGTAGGCATTACAACCCTGTTTTCTCAATTTTTTTGGCATGAGTTGGGTCGTGGACCTAGATTATCCATTTGGATATCAATACATAATATAAATAGATGATTTTTATATAATTAAATAAATGGTTAAATTAGTTGATTTAATACATTTATTGCTTTGGCTATTTTATTATATGCAATTGCACTTGATTGTGTTGTTTAGTGTGCAGGATTTATATCCCTGGCAGTGGCACATGGAGTTAGTAATTCAACCATTCATATTTTACCAATTTCGTCCTTGTATGGCCGACATATCCTTAATTTAATTATTTAATTAAACCTTTTGGTGATTATTAAATCCAAATTCATTTGCATTATGTGATTAGACCAGTGACTATGTCTATGCAATTAGAGGTTCGCTTTGTTGCAAAAGTTGTTAAAGAATTTTTTGTGTTTTTGGGCTTTTAGGCTTCTTAATTGCTTTATTTTAATTTTTGGTAGCTTTTCCATAGATAAATTCCTATTTATAGGAATAGCCTATTTTTGTTTGGGTCGATTTGAGGGTTTAACTAGGTTGGCTGGTTATTTTCCCTAATCGATTATTCACTCAAAAAGTGAATAAGTATCGAAAAAGGAATTTAATTCATTGTGGGAGCTATGGGCATGGGATTGTCGTAAGATTGGGCTCATTGGATCTAGCTCGAGGAAACCTTAAATTGTTGCAATTTTTAGCTACTTCTACGAGCTATTTATTTTATGATTCAAATTCCCATTTTGCACTTTTGGCTGTGAGGTAGGGCTTTCTTTTTTTATTGTTTTGGCATTTTTTTTGCTCTTTTTTTTTTTAGTTGTTTGTTTGGAGCTAAGAAGTAGTGTTCCCCTCTGTTTTTGTATACTAGTTCTACCTGGTTGGGCGAGTGCAAACATTTCCCTATTTTTTGAGATGAGGGTTTGGGGTTTTGCATCATTATGTTGGCCATTTTTGCATACAGTGTCCGAACTTAATTATTTTTAGATTTTTGGGATTTTTGTACCCAAAGGTCAAATGGGTTTTAATTTTAAAGTTTTTCAAAACTTGGGAGTTTTTACCTCATCTTACGTGCCACCCTATTTTCTAAGGTTTTCTTCCCATGAGTTGGGTTGTGGACTTAGATTATTTGTTTGGATATTAGTTAGACCTTTGTTACACTTTTGTGTTTGCATTGGGATTTGTGTCACATACATACTCTCGACTTTGTGTTCGGTTGAGTGACCTTTGACCTACTATTATGGTTTTTTTTAGACCTTTGTTTTATTTTGTGGACACTAGGATTTGTGTAAAATCCATCCTCCTGAATTGAGGTTGGTTGAGTGAGTTCATGATGTTTGGTCTTGTTGCATCATTAGGATTTGTGTAGAATCCATACTCTCGAATTGAGGGTGGTAGAGTGATTTCATGATGTAAGGTTTTATTGGCTTTGGGATTCATGCAAAATTTGTCCTGCCAAGTTGCTTTCGATTGAGTGTTTTACTTTGCATTGTGTTCTCATCGAGTCCTTGTGTTATGATCTTCATAATGGTGGTGTTTTACTTTGCATTGTGTTCTCATCCAGTCCTTGTGTTATGATCTTCGTGATGGTGGTGCACCACACATGAGTACGTGCACATACATTTGTGGGAGGACTTGTGGGTCCCAATCTTCTGTGGTACTTCTATAAGTTATGATAATTGGGGTTGGGTTGGAAATATGCATACCCATGAGCATTTATTATAGGATGAGCATGGGTAGGGTAGGGTAGCATCTAGAGGGGGCTTCTATCTTGCAGCTCGACGATCATGGCACCAGAGGTTGGCAGAGGATAGGAAGTTTTAAGTATGTGATAACTAAATTAAAATGTGTAATTGTTAATAAAACTTAAGATAATGAAAAGTTTCACATTTGTGTGATGGTTCCAAGGGAGTCCCTTGAGAGTGTTTCCACACATGATCCTAGCTTGGACTTTTGGATGCCAAGCGAATCTCCAGGATTTCAGCCCCTACTTAGTAGCCTATTGAGTGTCTGATCAAGACCTGTACTCTTTGCATTGTCTTAGGTTCTTGGTTATAGCCATCATATTTTCTGGTGTGAGTTAGCCATGGATGTTGTTCTTTTGTTTGTTTGTGGTTGGATCATTATCTCCATCAGCATGACGGGTGTGGACCTATGGGTGCCACGTGGTTGGGAGGTGTAGCTACCTTCAACATTGCTAGGAACCAGTGTATAGAGATGATCTTTGATCCTAGTACGACCATTGTTGGATGCTTTCACTTGATGCTTTGGGTTCCAAAGTATGCTTTTTTGTGATTTATGTTTTCATTGGAATGCTTGGATATCATATTTAGATAATATTAGTTTATTTGATGCATTCTCATATTATGATGTTTAGCATATGACTAGATGATGTAAATTGCTTATTGGTTTAGCATGTTAGATTTCTTCATTATGATAACTAGCATGTGATAGGTGATGTTATCTATTGGTAGGATTATCTTATGCTTTACTACTAGCATGTTAGATTTCATTATACTTATATTGTAGCATGTTTAGTAGTGATGTCCCTATTACAATAGTACAAATGATCTGATTGGTGGCTTGGGATGTTATGTGCAGGGGATGGCTAGGATCCATGATGGTCTTAGGAACCACATACTTAGTTTAGTTGTTTAGTTACTGAGATGTATTTTTGTACATTGCAATGTTATTTCTGTTCACTATAATGTTGCTTTCAGTATGTTCTTTTACTACTATGGTTTAGATGGATAGATGTTCCTCTTTCTTATTTCATGGCATATTGTTGATTATGCACTTGAGTGTTTGCTTCTTGATCTATGTGGATCTAACACTCCCCAATGTGGAGGTTTTCTTTCCTATTTCATTCCTCATTTTAACCCTTAGAGTAGTTTTCTTGCTTTCTTGGGTGACCATGTGTCAGCATAGTGCGATACAATAAAGTGTCGCATGCCCATTGGAGTTTTGTCATGTGTTCCTTGATTGTGTCGCATGCCTCTTGGAGTTTTGTCGTGCGATACTTTCAAGTATCACACCCCCTTTGAAGAAGTATCATACAATACTTGTATTGTATCATACACCCTTAAGAGAAGCGTTGCCCAATCCTTGAAAGTGTTGCCCTTCTTCTTGAGAAATATCGCACGATACTATAAAGTACCACCCAGTGCTAATTTAAAGTATTACCTGGATTTTGCAAAAAATCTATGTAGGAAGATAGCGAGCACAATTTGGTAAGACTTGGACTTTTTGGGAAGTTTTTTGGGTACCCTCTTAGGTGTTCTTCAATCCTTGAGAGTCACATTTTTAAATTTGTAATTTTTTGATTAGGATTTAATCATGCATCTACCATTGTTGGTCATTTTTTCGGTAGCGGCATTTGGAGATTCGTTGGTTGCTTGGATTGTTGGTGAAGTCTTCTATTATGATATGTGTGATCGTTGTATGATGTTGATATGTGTATTCATACTTGTAAAAAAAATATCTTGGCTTCAATTGAATCCATGTTCCAAGGATCTCTGGGCGGGGCTTTACATCTAGTATCAAAGCCCATGTTCAAACATTGAGATCTCTGTGTATATGTTGACCATGTGGTTGATGTATCACATGTGAGTGTGAGTGTCTTGGTGTGAGCTCATGAACCTTTTTGCTTTGGTATCTACTTGTGATGGACTTGCTTGTCCAATAGATGTGGCTAGAGCACTGTGAGGAGAAGAAAGTGAGTCTTCCCTTGTTTTATAGATGGAATCGATGTGCCTTTGTTTGGTTGGTTACATGTGTGACCTTTTTGGATGAAACCACTGATTGGTGTCCATGTATTGCCTTTGAGTGCCTCTTTTGTTTCTTCTTGTAGAGTAAGGTGCATTGTTTCTCTATTTTCTTTTGATTGTAAGTAAATAAATGAATCTTATTTGTGATTCTATGTTTTGTCATTATAGTAATGAAATGATTCCTTTCATTGAGAAATAAGTATTTATTGTGAATCATTGCAAAGAAGTAGGTTTTGTATTATATCCTTGGGTTAATGACTTAAGTCCCCAATTTGAATGCTTTATAAGTTTATGGAAATTGTATTAAATTGATGGATATCTAATTGTTACATTGCGTGGAAAAATAATTAAAGAAATTATTGTGGTTTGCATATGCATGAGGTTACTGATCGTATATTGCTTGATGTGTGTGAGTGTGTTCTCTAACATTGCTAGGATGATGTATTCCTTAGCATTGTGTGGTGATTTATCCCTCTTGTGTGACTATTCTCAGTCATCACACGTAATGTGATTCGATTGATGTCTTATTTTATTTGGCTAGAGGTACTTTCCTCATGTTGTTGGGCTAGCATTGGTTTTCAGTATTTTCCTCTCTTGGAATAGTCATCAAATTTTATCTATCGCTCTCTTTGTGATAGTTCTCACATTTGACTTATTGTTGAAATGTGCACTTTTTGATATTTACTATTGGAATTGACAATTCCCCCATTTGGGCTTTTGGTTATGTTTCATGATGACTATTTTGGATGTGTTTTAACTTTTGCCTAGTTGTGCGTTGTGATTCTACCATGTTCATCTCGAACCTCAGGGATAATATCATGGAGAACATGCTAGTGTGTCTTTGATAAATTTAAAGTTTTTAATGTAATTTGATGGTTTAAAAGATGAGTAAACGTAATGTTATTCTCGAAAGAAATTGAAAGATAGGTACTTATTTCATGGTATGCAAATCTTGAACCCTTGCTTTGAAAATCTTTTAGTTTCATTTTTCATTAGTGCTTATGTTATATTCAAGTAATGAAGTTATGAAAGAGAATTAATGATATTTTTTAGTGTGTGAATTACCTTCCTTTCCATGTCTTATGTTGTTCTGAGCATGTGTGTTCTTGAGTGGTTTTTGACATTTTGTCTGTTGCTTGTCTTGGTAACCAAGACTATTGTTTTTACCTTTGTGGTTTTGTCTTGAGTGGTGAATCAAATCTTAGATCTTAGTACTCTCTAAGCTCCATCATGTTGTATTCCTCATTGTTATCTTTTCAATTCTTTTTGAATGGAGTCAATCCAAGTTCGGATGTGAAAGTTATGGCCTCTAGAGTAAAGGAAAATTTTGTGTTGATTTGAAATTTCATGCAAGAGACTGGTGGTCATGCATTTTCTCACCTGGTTCATGGAACTTTCTCACTTGGTTTGTTGAGAAACTTCACGCAAGACTATGCTAATGCAAAATTTTTCCTAGGGAACATGAGGTAACTCTTTCACACTTTTGGAGTTGTTGATCGATGTTCTGAGTAACCTTTATCAATTAGAGGCCAATTAAATCATGACATATAATATTTATGGCCATTAGAGAAGTTTAACTCTTCATTTTATTCATAATGGAAGAGTTATCTAGTCTTCATAATCTACTAGGTACTTTTTGGAGTTTGTGCTTGGGTTTGTATGTTTCCTATTTTATCGACCCACCCTTGTGAGGTGAAGTGAGGTTTGTAAGCATTCCTTGCTCAAGATTGATGTTGCCTTATCGTTTGGGAGTGACTCAATTCTTTAATGAGTCTAGATTCCTTTTTTTTTTTTTTGGTGTTGACTTTGGTACATCTTTGTATCCTTTTCTCTCTTGTGAGAGGAGGCTAGTATGGTTATGCCAGTAGCTTAGTTAGTGTTTTCAGATGAGTATGTTGATGGTTGGTGGAATTGTGAGTTCCCTAATGCATTTTGGGCTGATTTAGTGCATGGGATGAGCAGTGCCATTTCAATCATGACATGATATAAATAGATTATTTTTGTATATTTAAATAAATGGTTAAATTAGGTGGTTTAATGCATTTATTGCTTTGGCTATGTTATTATATGCAATTTCACTTGATTGTGTTGTTTAGTGTGCAGGATTTATATCCCTAGCAGTGGCACATGGAGTTAGTGATTCAACCATGCATATTTCACCATTGTCATCCTTGTATGGTCAACGTATCCTTAGTTTAATTGTTTAATTAAACCTTTTGGTGATTATTAAATCTGGATTTATTTACATTATGTGATTAGACCAGTGAACATGTCTGTGCATTTAGAGGTTCACTTTGTCGTGAAACTTGTTAAGGAAATTTTTGTGTTTTTTGGGTTTTCAGGCTTTTTAATTGCTTTATTTTAATTTTTGGTAGCTTTTTCATAGATAAATTCCTATTTATAGGAATAAGCATTTTTGTTTGGGTTGATTCAAGGGTTTAAGTAGGTTGGCTGGTTATTTCCCCTAATCGATTATTCACTCAAAAAGTGAATAAGTATCCAAAAAGGAATTTAATTCCTCACTTCCCACTTTTGAATTAGAGAGTTGGAGAGTAAAACCCAAAAATCCTCTTCATGAGGATTTACTATTTTGTTCATTGTGGGAGCTACAGGCATGGGGTCATTGCGAGATTGGGTTTGTTGGATCTAGCTCGATGAAACCTTGGATTATCATGATTTTTAGCTACTTCTACGGGCTATTTATTTTATGGTTTAGATTCCAATTTTGCACGTTTGGTTGTGAGGTAGGGCTTTCCTATTTTATTATTTTGGCTCCATTTTTGCTTTTTTTTTTCGTAGCCATTTGTGTGGAGACTGAGAACTAGTGTTCCCCTCTATTTCTATATGCTAGTTCTAGTCAATTGGGTAGGTACAAACATTTCCCTATTTTTTGAGATGAGGGTTTTGGGTTCTGTGTTGTTATGCTGACCATTTTTGCATATGGTGTTTGAACTTAATTTTTTCTAGATTTTTGAGATTTTAGTACCCAAAGGTCAAATGTGTTTTAATTTCAAAGTTTTCCAAAATTTTGGGATTTTTACCTCATCTTGCGTGCCACCCTATTTTCTTCAGTTTTCTTGGCATGAGTTGGGCTATGGACTTGGATTTTCTGCTTGGATATCAGTTAGACCTTTGTTACACTTTTGTGTTTGCATTAAGATGTGTGTCACATCTGTACTCTCAACTTTGTGTTCAGTTGAGTGACCTTGTACCTGGTGTTATGGTTTCTTTTGGACCTTTGTTTTGTTTCGTAGACACTAGGATTCATGTAGAATCCATGCTCCCAGATTGAGGCCAGTTGAGTGAGTTCATGATGTTTGGTCTTGTTGCATCATTGGAATTCATGTAGAATCCATACTCTCAGATTGAGGCTGGTAGAGTGATTTCATGATGTATGGTTTTATTGGCTTTGGAATTCATGCAAAATCTATCCTCTCAAGTTGCTTTCGATTGGCTATTTTACTTTGCATTGTGTTCTCATCCAGTCCTTGTGTCATGATCTTCATAATGATGGTGTGCAACACACAAGTATATGTGCATACATTTGTTAGAGGACTTGCGGGTCCCAATCTTTCATCGTACTTCTAGAAGTTATGATCATTGGGTTTGGGTTGGAAATATGCATGCCCACGAGCACTTATCATATGATGAGCATGGGTAGGGTAGGGTAGCATCTAGAGGGGGCTTCTATCTTGTAGCTTGGTGATCATGGTGCTAGAGGTTGGCAGAGGATATGAGGTTTTGAGTAAGTGATATCTAAATTAAAATGTGTGAGTGTTAATAAAACTTAAGATAATGAAAAGTTCCACATTCGTGTGATGGTTCCAAGCGAGTCCCTTGAGAGTGTTGCCACATGTGATCCTACCTTGGGATTTTGGATTCCAAGCGACTCTTTAGGATGTCAGCCCCTACTTAGTCGCCTATTGAGTGTCTGACCAGGACTTGTACTTCTTGCATTGTCTTAGGTGCTTGGTTACAACCATCATACTGTCTGGCATAAGTGATAGCCATGGATGTTTTTCTTTGATGTGTTTGTGGTTGGATCATTATCTCCATCAACACGATGGGTTTGGACCTACAGGTGCCACATGATTGGCAGGTGTAGCTACCTTCACCACTACTAGGGACCAGTGTATAGAGACAGTCTTTTATCCTAGTGCAACCGTTGCTAGATGTTTTCACTTGATGCTTCGGGTTCCAGAGTATGCTTTCCTGTGATTTATGCTTTCATTGGAATGCTTGGATATCATATTTAGATGATATTAGTTTATTTGATGCATTCTCATATTATGATATTTAGCATATGACTAGATGATGTGAATTGCTTATTGGTTTAGCATGTTAGATTTTCTCATTATGATGACTAGCATGTGATAGGTGATGTTATCAACTAGTAGGATTATCTTATGCTTTACTACTAGCATGTTAGATTTCATTACACTTATATTGTAGCATGTTTAGTAGTGACATCCCTATTACGATAGTACCAACGATCTAATAAGTGGCTTGGGATGTTAGGTGCAGGGGATGGCTAGGATCCATGATGGTCTTATGATGCTATTGATAGTTGGGAGGAACCACATACTTAGTTTGGTTGTTTATTTACTAAGATATATTTATGTACATTTCAATGTTATTTCTATTCATTGTGATGTTTCATAGATGTTCCTCTTTCTTGTATCATGACATATTGTTGATTATGCACTCAAGTGTTCACTCCTCGATCTATGTGGATCTGGCATTCCCTAGTGTGGAGGTTTTTTTTCCCATTTCATTTGTCATTTTGACCCTTAGAGTAGTTTTCTTACTTTCCTAGGTGACCATGTGTGAGCATGGTGTGATAGAATAAAGTGTCGCATGCCCATTGGAGTTCTATTGTGCATTCCCTAATTGTGTCGCATGCCTCTTGGAGTTTTGTCATGCAATACTTTTGAATATTGCACCCCATTTGAAGAAGTATCATATGATACTTGTATTGTATGGTACACTCTTAAGAGAAGTTTCACCCAATCCTTGAAAGTTTCATCCTCCTTGAGAAATATCACATGATACTATAAAGTATCACCTAGTGCTGATTTAAAGTATCACCTAGCTTTTGCAAAAAACTTGTGTGGGTGGACAACGGGCACTTTTTAGTAAGAATTGATCTTTTTGAGAAGCAGGGTAGCCTCTTAGGTGTTCTTCAATCCTTGGGAGTCACATTTTAAATTTGTAATGTTCCATTCAAATTCAGTCATGCATCTCCTGTTGTTGGTCATTTTGCTCGGCAGTGGCATTTGGAGATTTGTTGGTTGCTCAGATTGTTGGTGAAGTATTCCATTGCAATTTTTGTGATCCCTGTATGATGTTGACATGTGCATTTATACTTGTAAAAAAATATCTTGGCTTGGATTGAATCCTTGTTCCAAGGATCTCCAAGTGGGGCTTTACA
Organism: Cupressus sempervirens; assembly: GCA_028749045.1. Taxonomy (NCBI): domain Eukaryota; kingdom Viridiplantae; phylum Streptophyta; class Pinopsida; order Cupressales; family Cupressaceae; genus Cupressus; species Cupressus sempervirens. The sequence goes on from CM053793.1 coordinate 736,865,043, forward strand.
AAACCTCATTAAATATGACTTATATATATTAAATCATATGCAACATAAAATAGTAAAATGGGTCGAAATGGGATGGGAATGGAATACAAAAAAGAGTATGAATCTAAATGAAATAGATTAAAATATGCCATTAAATAGGTTGTAATCGGCTTTCATCACTAACATATACAAATTTGAGAGAAAATCAAATTCATTGACATCAGTGTTCAAACTTGCAATTAAAGTTGCACATCAATTAGCCTCACATTGAAATCTAGTAAGAAACTTTATTAGGTGTCTAGAGAATGAAGAGTCCAAAATCACACTCTAAGAGGTACATGAGAGAATTTTTGGATCCCATTTTAGTGGGTGTACTTTGGCCAAAAAGATACTTAGAATGGGTTATTTTTGGCTGACTATGGAAAACAATTATGTTGACTTTGTTAGAGTCTATAAAAAATACCAAATCCATGGTAATTTGATTCATGCACTAGCTCAGAAACTTCACCCATTAACTACACCTTGTCCTTTCTATCAGTGGGTTTTTGATTTGATTGGTATGATATATCCCCACTCTTCCAATGACCAAAAATGGATTATTATAGCAACTAAATACTTCACTAAATGGGTAGAGGCAGTGCCACTCACAAATGCTACAGGGAAACAAATTTCTTTATTTACCCTCAATCATATTATTTGTAGATTTGGGACACCCCATGCAATCTTGACAAATAATGCCTTGTATTTCAAAAACCAAATTATTGATGATTTATGTGATAAATTTCACATCATTCATCAATATTCATCTTCCATTTACTACCCTTAGGGAAACAGTCAAGAAAAAGCATCAAATAAAAACATAATCAACATTCTAAAAAGAACTATTGATAATTCTGGAAGAGATTGGCACATTCAACTAAATCCTATATTCTAGGCTTATCACACAAGTGTGAGGACTCCCACAAGAGAAACACTATTTTCCTTGGATTATGGACATGAAGTAGTTTTTCCATTAAAAGTTGAACTCTCCTCCCTAAGAGTCACTTTACATGATGTAACAACTGATGAAGACTATAGGGTTTCTCATCTTGAGCAATTAAAACTATTGGGATAACACCAAAAAATGGCCTATGAACATCTTTAAGTGTATTAGAACCAGTTATCCAGGCACTATATCAAGAGGGTCAAAGCACGATTCTTTCAAATAGGTGATTTAGTCCTCTAAGAGAATACAAAGAAACAAGTAGATAGAGAAACCAAGGGAAAGTAATAGGCCAATTGGATAAGACCTTATATCATTACCAAGTCATTTTGGAATAGAACTTATAAGCTGGCCACTTGTGATGGTGAAGAGCTATAGGAGCTCCTTAATAGCATCCATCTAAAATGATTTTATACTTAAAATCTGCAGCAATGTTACTACTTATACAGCCAATTTGGATCTTGAAAACAAAAACAAAAACAAAAAAAACAAAAAATTAATTAAAAAAGAGAGACACAAATCCATGGGGCTCCAAAAATTTCTCTTTCATTATTTAGCAACATCCAAACAATCCCAACTATCTACTTTATGTGCAACAAACCTCACATCCTTTCCCTACCAATTTGTTCTTAATTCAACCATGGAGATATGTGTAAGATATTTATACATTGACTAATATCAAGTTTAATGAGTTCAAAGTTGTTTGCAAAGAGGTTCCTTTGAAACCAAAAACGTGCCACTACCCATAGCTTCTAGTCTTCTAGGAATTGTTAGTTTTGGGATGATTGAAATTTTCATTTCTTCAAATTCCATCCGGATATTTTTTTGTATTCCTTTTTCAAGGAATGCTAGTTTATGTTGGCTCTTGTTTAATGAGTTTTCCAGCAATTCGGCCACAATATCTATTTGGTCAAAATTTGAAGTTCACTTTGTATCATAGCATCCAATCTTTTTACATATTCCTGCCTTTCCAAAAACCCAAAAACTATTAAAAAAATGTATGTGCAATACCCAGTGGATGATTTTTTCATCCTTGAACCTTCTAGTCTTTACAAGGAATTGTTAGTTTTGGGACAACTGACATTTTCTTTTCTTCAAAATCCATTCAGATAAAAAATTTTATTCCTTTTTCAAGGAGTCTTGGTTTATGTTGGCTCTAGTTTAATGAGTTCCCCAATGGCTTGGTCACAATATCCATCTGGTCATAATTTGCAAATCCAATCAGTATCAAAATTCTAAGGCTTTAACTATCCTTGAAAAAAAAAACAAAAAAAAAAAAAACATTGAGAACACCATAAATCCAAATCAAAACATTCCAATCTTTTGTCTATTTTTTAAAATATATATTTCAATCTGCTGATCCATTGATTTCTTGTCAAGCTGGTGTTCATCTATAATTATGGTTCCTTTGGGAAAGGTTTACATACCTCAACTAGTTTTATATGAAATCAATGGTGAGGCCCTATATTTAATATATTTAAATATTTTGTTCAAACACACTAATTAATTCTCAACAAAGATATCAATAAGGTCCCTCCTTGACTAAAAGATTAAGAAGCAGTGTCATTATGGTTTGAAACATGCTTCTCGATTTGAGAAAATTTGGCATAATGCAAAAAATTCAAAAATGTTTAAAAAAAAAAGGGGGGGCTATTTTGGTATAAAAAGGAGTCATAGATAACACCTTTTAGATTTCCACATTCCTTCAACAACACAAGTCCTTTAGTGTGAAAAGAAAAATAAAGAGGTCTACGGTGAATGGTTCATTTTGTACCTCTCACAATAGTTTTGATTCTTTGTGGTCTCTCCATTGTTTGCTCCTCATTTAAGCCCTACCAAGAACAAGTAATAGAGGATAAAAAAGAAAGAACTAGGGATAGAGTTAATTGTGCACATACCTGATTGAGAAATACTTGTGGGTTTAAGTTCTACATGGGGGGTTGGTGCTTGCTTGGCGTCAAACATATGTGGAGAGAAAATATTAGACAAGGAGACTGCTATTACTAAAAGGAAATATGGAGTCCGATTTGTTGGAAATAAGAGAGTAATTGAGAGGGGAGGGGTGAATCATTTACCACAAAAAAAATCCTTGTCCCTTGGATGTCTCTACAAACTTTCACTTATTATGCAATACTGAATAGCTTGGTTAACACTAAAATATTACTGTCACTCAGTTAACACTAAAATATTACTATCACTCGATTAACAAAGAAATCTTAAGATTTATTAATTTGTTTTATCCTTTAGTAACTTAGTTTTAGAAACATAATGCATAAGAAAATAAAATGAATGAAGATGACACCAAGATTTTATGTGGAAATCCAATCTGGGAAAACCACCTTGCAACTATTCACAATAATTTTCACTCTTCTGAAATGAGCCCTGTTAGGAGCCAACCTTGCTAAATATTACAAAACATACTATTAAGTATGACCCTATTAGAGGATTTAGATCATACTATTAGGAGTGTCTTGGCTAGAGGTCTTCTAACACTTCAATCATGAAATGTCACCTTGTGAGAGGATTTACAAATGACTATTAAGTTAACTTTGTTAAGGTATTTCTTTACTATTATAATGGTTAGAAAGCAAAAGAAATTTGACCTAATTTGTTAAGAAACTTCCTTTGCATATTCAAATCTCTATTCTGGATTGACCTCTGGATCCTTCTTGATTACATATTTCTTTGCAGCTTATCTTTCACACCATCTTGCTCTACCTTTTGCATTTGCTCACATATCCATCTTTTTCATATTCTTCTTGTTTTTCACTTTATCATCACAACTTGAACTTTCTTATATATCATAAGCTAGGAAAAGTCAGCTTGAATACCCTTTCAAAAGACCAATAAACATCCAAGTAGTTGGCCTCAATTAATAAAATATTTGACAATTTCATTATGTTGTTACACGGTCAACACTAGGATAGAACACTTAGTTGACACTATGACTTCTCATTTCCTGACCACTTGATCAACACTAATCTCCTTTGATGTCCAACCACTTGGTCAATAATACAAGTAGGAATCCTTCCATTAACCAACTACTTAGTTAATATTGAAAATTCTTCATTACCTGACTGCTCAGTTAATATTGAGATATACAAGGTTAACACTACAAACTCTTCATTAATTGATTAATACTAACATTTGTGTAAACATTAATGACAATAAACAATTGAAGAGTTATTTATAAAAAACTCCCTCTTTGGAATTGGTGGCAACAAAAAATGTCAACATAAGTTGATTGAAGTATGAGCAATAAGATAATATCCTTAGTTTCATTCTAATTCTCATCCACACTAACTCTTTTGTCACTTTCTCCCTCTTAGCTATACAATCCATCATCAAGAATTTCCCACAATCTCATTGATACTAAACCTTCCATGTTGACACTAAAATCTCCCTCTTTGACATTAGTTTCCAAAGGATAAAAACATTTGAAATTACAATGTACCTTTTATACTGATTCATTATATGCAATATGCTTTGCATTACACTAAATCAACTTGATTGATCTTCAATGGAGCTTGGTCAATGCCACACTATCCTTTTCTTTAGTGAGCATTAGATAGGGGAATAACACCTAATTTACCTCTTGGACACATAAATCCATCCTTAGGTAAAGCTTTGGTAAATATATCTGCTATTTGTGTAATGCCTCGCCAAAGGATCCAAAGAATTAACCTAAAGTTTCACTAAGTTTGGTAGCTTTTTTTTCTTTTTCTTTTTGAAACATGAAAGTAACACCATTCATAACATAGTAGCGAAAGCAATAACATTATTCAACCGAAAGTAATCATAAAAAGACATAACAGGTTACATTCTTCATGAATCCCTTAACGTTGAGTTACATCTAAACTAACTATTAATGATTCCATCTAGTACTACATCCACATAAGATAATAATAAAAAGTCCAATATTCTTAAATTACATTCCTGATTGCTCAATCATCCGCTGTACATGCCATAGGGTATGAAAGGCTTAGAAGAATATACATCCATGTAAATAAAATACATCATCATACTAACTCTAATCCATGATGCAATAACATAAATGAAACCACAAATCATACATGATACATCATCATAAAAGATATAGACATCCATCATAAAAGATAACCATATATCATCAAACATAATTAACTAAGTGCATAGTTCCTCCCAACCATAAATAACATCATTAGACCATCGTGGGTCCTAGCCATCCCTTTGTGTGTAACATTCTAAATCACCGAAGAGATCATTGGTATTAACATAGTAGGAATGTCACTCCTAAATCATACTACATCATATGCAGAAAGTAATCTAACATGCAAAGTAAAGCATAAGATAACATCATCTAACATATGTAAATCATCAATTTAAGGATACAAGTCCACCATCATAATCCATCAAAATAGATGCCAACAAAGAATGAATCAGCCACGGTGTCTTAGACGGATCTCAAATGGTAAGAGTGAAAAAGCACTACCACTCGACTGCATGGAACCTAAATGGTCCACTCCCACCATGCTGAGGAGATAATCTCAAGTCCTAAATAGGTTATCAAAATCACATAGCATAAATACTTTCTAAGTCCAAGAATCCTAAAAGTATACTACCTCAAAGGTTCCAACAAAAAACCGACATCTAATCCCAAAGGCATACAAAGACATGTAGGAAACCTACTATGCAAGTGGGAAAGTGTCATCTCACGGATCACGCTAGAGTTACCCCCTAGTAGTCTCTCAATAGATCCCAACCCCTTAGTGATCCCTATGTGGCCACTAGTATCCTCTCATATAGATGAGGCATACTATAGAATGCAAGGTCGCAACCAAGTGTTCTCTCTACTCCCATCCTAGTCTGTACAAGCACTCGAGGCATGGGTGAGAACATACAATTATCTTATTAGGTTCATTTAATCCCCATTTAGTGTAAATGTTTTCACTTATTAAAAAAACTTACAATGAGTTACCTTGGCAACCACTTCGGGCCCTGACCCCCATTGCAAGCCACTTCCTGACACTACAAGTAGATAACCTACCCTAAGCTCATGGAATCATAAATCACCAAATCACCACAGTCCTATACAAGTGACTGGAAAAATATCAAAAGAATAATCCATAATAAGAGCATTAAATCTCCATAAGCACATGAAAAACATCCATAGATAATCATGACCTAGCAACTGAAGGTATCACTGATAATCAAAAGTATCCATTGGTTCTCAATAACCAAAATATGTATCTCAAAATCATACTGATCGAAGTCTCCAAAATGGTTGAGTCAAAACATGTCACAACATGACATCATCAAGAAATAAATCAACATTTCAATCCCATCATGGCGATTGGAAAGTAATCCAAGGATAACTGATCAATGATTCAAAAATGTTTAAGTCAAGTGTCTCAGATACATATAACTCAGCTTCACTCAAGAAGACTGATGAGCAATAACAATCAGTAAATACAAACATCTCATAGAGTATAACATCACATTACCATGGTTGGGTTTATAAAGAATTGAGATCAAAAGACATCATCATGACATCACAATCATAACTCCCGAGCCTCTAGTAGACGTCGTATAATTGGTCAACACTAGTCAACCCAAAAACCCAAAATAAGAAGCATAGAGAAAACACAATGCAAGCACATGTTTTTGGTTTGCTAAAATTACATACTTGAATTGCGTATGGAGGTTTCAGTTTTTGTTTTCAAGTACATTTCAAGTGTACAAGGTTCTTTGTTTAAGTACAAGTCAACCCGTTGTTCCCTCGATAGCATTAGCCTTCCATTATTTAAAATTACGTTCTAAGAATAACTGAAGGATAAATATTTACTCACTAAACTAATCTTCATTGTCCCTTAATTAATATTATTTTCTTTATTAATTGATCTTAATTAAATCAATTAATAATCAACATAGGTATGACTCTTTATCATTCTAACAATACTTAATTAAAACTCAACTAAATATTACTAAAATTTAGGTCTCTTAATTTAATCATTATAATAAATCATCACTAATAACCATTAAAATATCTAAAGTCATTATTCAAGTCATTAAAATAAGACTTATCAACTTCGATGTAAATACTTTACAACTTCGTTAAAAGAATCATATCAATTAAAACTCTATCACATAACTTAATTATTAATTAAATTTAATTAATTAATTAAATTAATAATTACATAACCATACCAACAACCCAATGAATATCAGTTGATTAATAACTAACTATAATTTGTAAGTTAAAAGTCAACTATAATCCAATTCTCCAATATTAATAGTTCAATAATGACTTGTTATTATTTAATTACAAGTTATATTGGAAATCTTATTAATAAATCTATAATGACCACATTCGTCACTCTTTTCAATGAATACTAATATTTCCTTAACAAATTTGTATTATCGATAATCATTTCAATTAAGACTCTATTGCATAACTTAATTATTAATATCATAACTAATAATTCAATGATTATTATCAAGCGAGAAGACTCTCTGCTACCCTATGGATATCTTGTCCAAATAGTTGGATCAAATAAGTTTAACGCCCCCATTTAATTTTGATCTTCAATAAATAACTTACCCATTGAATTCCAATAATCAATTAGTAATTCTAATGAACCCAATATTATCGAAACAATAATTGCATAATTTAGAAACTTCGATTTATAATATGTTCTATGATTAACCTTAATTAAACTAAATTTAATTAAGTTAATTATTAAATTCTAACTATATCACTTATTTGAAATTTTATTGACTTGATTAATTACTTAAATAATTTTTTGTTAATATTTATTATATATATATACATATATACATATATATATATATATATATATATATGTATGTATGTATATATATATATATACATATATATATACATATATATTTATATATATATACATATGTATATATGTATATATATATATATTTATATGCATATATATATATATAATAATTAATACTCAATAACTTCATCATACTTAAAAATTGAATTACAATATTATATATATATACATATAATAATTAATATTTAATTACTTCATTATATAAAAATTGAATTGCAAATTTGATTCCAACCAAACACATGCCAATGTTGATATTTTAACCCACGGCGTAATAAACATGCACCCGCGGCCTGTGCGTTGCTTTTAATATGGCAGAGTCGTGCAAGCCTGCTAACATAGACCTGCGACAGTACACTGATGCAGGGCCTGCGGTAGCAGTGCCACCAACCTCTGCTCTCTATGCATAGGGGGGTGGGGGTACAGGTTCATCCCTCCCTGCCCCTTCTACTTTGCAATTTTTTTTTTTATAATAACGTTTTCCATGAATGCGCTTCAAATTATATATATATTTTTAAACGTTTTCAATAAACATTTTTCAAAATGCATTTAAATAACTATATATATATATATATATATATATATATATATATATATATATATATATATATATATATATATATATATATATATATATATAACTATTTTCTTTTAATAATGTTTGTGCATACATACTTTTAACGAAAAGGTTTTTCTCAATTTTAGCAAAATAAGAATTTCTCCAAAGTAATCGTTCCTTAATTTAATCTTTCTACAAAGGGTTATTTATAAGCAACTAAACCCTAGTTTCATAAATTTATCAGATCTACGCATATGGGGGTTTTCTCACCTAAAGAATTTAAATATCCATGACAAGATTAAAACAACTGAAACATTCACACATAAAATCCTTAGAAAGCATTCAGAAGACACAAAGAAGACAGAAAGTGCAAGAAGTGGAAATAACATGAGCAAAATCACAAGTGTCTACTTGGACACTGATGCTAAATCACTTCTCCTTAGAATTTGCAGAGCGAGCTCCTTCCTTCTCCAATGTTTCTGGGTCCTCCAAACACGCTCTCTAAGCTTCTAGGAGTGCCTGAATATAAAGAACTCTTAGGAAACACCTAGAATGTCTCTAGAAACCACCAGAAGGTGTTGACAACTCAGCATGAGTCTTTTCCAACCTTCTAGATGAGTCATAAGGTTGTAGACACCATGTGCTTAATTTGTGCGCTAACTTTTGTGTTGTTGACATCACATGCATAATTAGAGTGCAAACTCTTGTGTTGTCTACTTGACAACTCCCGAGAATTCACAAACTCCTATATGAACAAATATTAGAATAATGCACATTAATTAATTTAATATTCACTTTACTCTTTTCAATTTAATTTATTAATTTTTTAAAATCTCATGCACTAACTTTAATAATTCCACTTGTTTTATCTTAATATATTTATATTTTAATCACATACACGCATCATGCAATTTAGAATCTTTTAATAATTTTAATATCTTTTCCACTTTTAAATTCATTTTTGAAACTTAATTGATAAAATATTGATTAACTTAAATAAATATTATCACATTCCAACTTTAAAATTATAACTTTTATCTTCAAATTTAATTATTTTATTTAATTAATTTCCTAATTAATTAAATAAAATAAATATTAAAATATCATATTAATTTTCCATTAAATTAGACCATTAATTAAATCTTTTAATTAGGCTTAATTAATAGAAAATACACTTCTTACCTTCAGTCTATTTGGGTATTCCTTTTTTCATGGGTTCAAATAAGTCTTCGTATTGGTCTTCAGTTATTCAGCGTATCCAGAGTCGAATTGCATGTTGGAAAGTTAGATGGTTGTCACTGGCGGGAAGAATTTTGTTGATTAAATCAGTTTTAGCAGCTATCCCTAATTATTTTATTGCTGTCCTTAAGATTCCATCCAAAGTACTAGTTACAATTCAAAAATTGATCAAAGGTTTCCTTTACTCAAGTAACATAAATGATTCTCAAAAGATTCCACTTGTCTCTTTGCAAGATATGTCACACACTCCTAATGTCAGAGGGGCTGGAGTCCATGATCTTTCATTCAAAAATGAGGCATTTGGTGGGAAATTGATTTGGCATATGTATTCTGAGTCTCAGTCCATGTGGTGTAAAATTATGTAGCAAAAATATCTGGATAACAGTGATCCCTCTAGAGTCTTAACGATTTCTAATCCGCCAAAAGGTTCGGTTGTTTGGGACTTTATGATAGCTTCACGCAAAATCATAATTGACTATATTTCCTGGGAAGTTAACAATGGACTTAGTATTAACTTTTGGAATGATTCTTGGAATGGTCAAATTCCCTTATCTAAAAGTGGGATTTCTTTGAATATTATTCAAGTTACAGAAATCCATTGGGGGACCTAGTTGAATCAATATGTGGATTATGTTTCTAAATTTTCAAATAAAATAGTTTGGAAAGACCCAACTAAGTTGCCTCTTTCATTTTAGGAAATTAACCAATTTCAAAATATTTTGAACTCAAGATCAGTCTACTTTTTTGATGCCCAAGATTGGATTTTTTGGGCTCTAGCTAGGATGGTAAATTTTCAGTGAAAGAGGGATACAAAATTCTACAACATAATGATTTGAATAAACCTTCATCAAGAGCTTTTTCATTTTTTTGGAATTCGGTAGTTCTACCTAAAGTAGGTTGTTTTGCATAGCTAACATTAAAACACAGGATTTTAACTAGTGATAGAATGAATAGATTACAAATTGCTAAGTCATTTAAATGTGTTCTTTGTTAGGAATAGGATGAAACTGCGGATCATTTGTTTGTTTCTTGTTCATTTTCTTATCAATTTTGGTGCTTTATTTTGAGCAAGCTTAAGTATTCTACTTCCTTGCCTAATAATCTCTGGGATCTATTTCAAGCTTGGCCAACTCTTTATCAAAAATCATTGTTTGCAAATCTTTGGAAATGTGTTTCAGCCTTGGTAGTTTGGGCTCTTTGGTTGGAAAGAAATAAACGTATCTTTAGAAAGGAATCCCTTCCATTAGATACTATCTTATATGGTATTGAAAGGTCTATCTCTAAAGTGACTAATTCCAGTTTGAAAAGGACTAATTTTAAATCCATTGTGACTCATTGGGATTCACAGCTTGTTCAGGAATGGAAACTTTTGTTTATCCCTAATGGGTGGAAGATTAGTCCATCACTAGCTCAGATCTTACTAAGGAAGAATAGTTGGAGACTTCCATCTTCTTGTTTTTGGAAGCTAAATTTTGATGGTGCTTCTAGAGGTAATCCTGGTCTTTCAGGATTTGGGGTTTGTATTCGAAATTCCTTTGGTAAGGTTGTAGTAATCAGTGTATCTCCTCTACCTACTGATACAAACAATATTGCTGAGGCCCATGCTCTGTTGGCTAGGCTCTTATTAGCTAAACAAGGTTGTTTTAATAAGCTTCATATTGAAGGGGATTCTTTAGTTATAATTGATGCTTGTATTCATAGACGCATTATTTCTTGGAAACTAAAGTATGTTCTCAATCAAATCTAGAGACTCCTTGATGAATGTTTGGAAGTTTGCCTCTCTCATACTTATCAAGAAGGGAACAAAGTTGTAGATTTTTTATCAAATTTGGGTTGTGATGGGGTTAATGTTTCCACTTTTCATTCTCTACCTTTTATTGAGCAACATAAGGTCTTAAAAAACCTTATTCATGATGACATGGCAGTAGCTAATAATAGTATTGTTTGAGATGGGCAAGTTTTCTTAAGATGCTGAGTAACTTTGTTTCATGTGCCAAGCTATGCATTTTCTTTCAGGAGCCGAGCTCCTTAGTAATTTTCATTGTGAGCCGAGCTCAATCAATTTTCAGTTGCCGAGCTCTTCATACTACAAGTGCCAAGTTATTCTATAGTACCGAGTGTACTAGATCTTTTTAGGTGCCAAGTTGGCATTTTGATAACTGGTGTCGAGTTCTATTTGAGTTAAGTAAGTTATCTTCAAAAGCTAATAATAGTATTGTTTGAGATGAGCAAGTTTTCTTAAGATGCCAAGTAATTTTTTTCATGTGTCGAGCTATGAATTTTCCTTCAAGAGCTGTGCTCCTTAGTAATTTTCATTGTGAGCCGAGCTTAGTTAATTTTTGAGCTACGGAGCTCTTCATACTACAGGTGTCGAGATATTCTACAGTACCAAGTGTACTAGATCTTTTTAGGTGCCAAGTTGGCATTTTGATAACTGGTGCTAAGTTCTGTTTGAGACAAACAAGTTATATTCAGAAATTGAGTAATTTTGTTTCATGTGCCGAGCTATGCATCATTCTTTAGGTGCCGAGCTCCCTAGCATTTTTCATTGTGAGCCGAGCTCGGTCAAATTTTTAGATGCCAAGCTCCTCATGCTACAGGTGTAGAGTTATTTTGCAGTGCCAAGAATACAGGATCCTTCAGGTGCCGAGTTGGCATACTAATAACTGGTGCCAAGTTCTTCAGGCTTAAGGTGTCAAATTCTTTAATAGCATTGAGTATTTAGGATCCTTTTAGGGATCGAGTTGGCATATAAGTAATTAGTACTGAGTTACTAAGTCTTTATTCAGATGCTGAGTAATTGAGTATTTCTAATGCTAAGTTATTCTCATCAGATGCCAAGTTACCCTGTTTATAAGTTTGTGTTGTATGAAAATGAATTTAATGTCGCATGCTTTTATTTAGAGCATTTACACCGATATGAATTTCAAAGTACTTTTTGCAAGATCCAAATCTTTTATTATCTGTTGATATTCAATTTTGAAGTCATGTTGGTCGATTGCTTCATGTGAACAAATCTGAATATTTAAGGAGTAATATTTGTAGAACTATTTACAAGCAGGATTAGGACATCACTGGCAAGATTAAATGACAAGTTGCAATTTGATTATTTAGTAAGACTTTTTGCATCATCTTCAAAAATATTTGCAAAGACTTAATTAGGAAAATACAATTTGTAAGCTGAGATTGTTTTGAAAAATGAATTCTGGGTGGGATACTGATTTGGTTTTCACAACATGTCATATGCAACATCGTTTAGTTATGCCAAAAAAATTTTGAATTTGGCTACAGCCGGCATTAGATGAAGTTGTGCTTCCTAAGCATATAATGGATGAGGTGCTCTGTTAAATGTTTATTTTGAACTCACACTCGATTAGTTCAACCATTTGGTGCATTATTTTGACCTCGTTGAATTAGATTAATAAATATTATAGTGTCTTTCCACTTTTTCTTACAAAAAAAAATTAAAAAAATACGAAAAACCCACTATAGAAAAACACATACAAAATCAAACCAAAATGGTTAATATCACAAATTACGTCATCTGACGCATTCAGAGGGTACTCAAATCAGATAATTTTCCTAATTTCCAATTAGGAAAAATGGCTTAAAGGGTTGGGATTTGGACTTGATAATTTATCTCCCCTCTCTTACCATTGAGATAATGTGATAGGGTACGCTTATCCTGGCAATTCAGGGAAGTCGAAACCCGGTACCTGCAACCTACATAAAACTTAGGCATGTACAATATATACTAAGCTAAACAAGAAATGGTAGGAAGTGGTGCATCATGTAGATCTCGATTAGCAGGTGACTACGACTCCCTTCCTTAACCACATTAGAAATGCCATCGAAGAACAAACACACACACACACCATACACATGCAAGTATGGGGTAAGTATCCATAAGAAAACACATACAATAATAAACCATCTAACTAATCAATAACTAAAAATAATGTAATAATCATAATGCATACATGAAATGTAGAGTCTAAGTAATCTCATCACATATCAACTGAATCTATAGCACAATATCTGGTAGTCTCAAAACAATGCTGCTAACCATCAACATAAAACCAGCCCTAAAAGAGTTTGACAATGATAACAAAAATGTGACCTAGGGGTAGGCACTACAATTTTCTCCTTGGTGTTTACATATTCCAATCTCACCTCTTTTCCTTAAACCAATTCCCTTAGGAAATGATATTTGATTGCAATGAATTTTGTCTTTGTGTGCATCATTAAATTTTTGGATATATTGATTACACTTGTGTTATCACAATAGATAACCACTAGTTGCTTCATTTCTTCCTTCATTCATGACAACAATTGCTTGATCCACATTATGTTGGAAAATTAAGCTACTGTTGCAACATACTCTACTTTTGTTGTAGATTGAGAAATGCAATTATGCTTCTTGCTTCTCCAAGATACTAGCCTCTTTCCAAGAAAAAATGCTCCTCCACTAGTGCTTTTCCTATCATCAATGCTTCCTTCCTGATCTACTTTAGTAAAGGCTCTTAACTCAAGGTTTTATCCTTTCTTATACCATAACCCATGATCTTTAGTTCCTTTTAGATATCTCAAAATTATTTGAACTGCCATTATGTAATTTTCTTCAGGATTAGTAGAAAATCTTGCAACTATGAAAATTTCCAATGCAATATTAGTTCTAGTGTGAACCACATATTGAAGTTTTCCATTCATTGATCTTTAAGTAGACTAATTACCTCCTTTGAATAATTTTTCTTTGAGAGCTTATGTCTAGTAGACATAGGTGTTCCAACTAGTTTGGAATCCTCCATTCCAAATACTATCAATGTTTCCTTGATGTATTTTGATTGAGTGATGTATATGTCATCCTTCATCTGATGAACTTGTAAACCCACAAAGAATTTAATGTCTCCAAACATAGGCATTTCAAATTCCTTCCTCATTGCTTTAGCAAATGACTTGCATAACATCTCATGTCCACCAAATGTGATATCATCCACAAATATTTTTGCCAACAATATCCTATCCTGTGGTCTATCCTTAATGTATAAATTGTTATTATCATTTGTCTTTTCAAAACCAATGTTTACTAGATATCCATGTAGTCTTTCATACCATGGTCTAGGAGCTTTTTTTAATCCATATAAGCCTTTATAAAGTTTACATACCATATTATTTTTTTGGCTTGGATCAATGAAACCTTCATGTTGTTCAATGTAGACTTCTTCTTCTAAGACTCCATTCAATAAAGTTGATTTGACATCCATCTTATATACTTTATGTTAGAGATAGGGAATTTTTTTTTGGTTGGGGGGGGGGGGGGGGGGGGGCATGAATTAATATTTTACAAACTTTTGTCACCAACTAGATATTATATATTACTTTGAACCATGCATAAGAAAGTAAATAAGTAATGCTGGAAAGTAAAAGTAACTATGAATAGAGAAAACTCATAACACCATATTTTGTTAACTAGGGAAACCTTGGCCAAGGGAAAACCTCGGTGGGGATAATACCCACAAGATGATGTACTAATATAAATGTTCCTTGTTAGAGGATGGACCCTATTAGGAGTCTATAAACTCATTTAGTACATATGAGTCCCTATTAGGAGACTTTGAATCCATATTAGGAGATTCCAACCCTATTAAGAGTTGTGGTAAAATGTGTGCAAGAAGAGATGACTGCCCAAACATGCACTTTCAATTACAAGAAGAGATCATTGCCCAAACAAGTAACAAAAGTAGATGTTGTACCTTCTTTTAGCTAAACTCTAACTTCAACTCAATCTTAGATCAAAAAATTAGGTTATCAAAAATTCACTTCTTGATATGATACAAAACTTCGCATTCACAAATTTTGCATATATCTTCACAAATTGCATCATGGTTCTTTCCCATATAATTTTGCAAGATGTCTTTGCATAAATACCATGCTTTTTCACAAATTGTTGCCAGGTCGACTAGGACCAGAATAAACTTTCCCAACTTAGAGTAAACATCTAGGATGCCATCCCTAATTGGTCAAGTAATTATTTTGTAAACAAAATAATTCCTATACCTTTCATTCCACTATTCTTTAAATCTTAATTATCTCTTTTCTATACTATCTGTACTGATGCCCGAGGTTATACACATCATCATCAACATGTATACTATTCTCATTTATCTTCTCTTTCAAGAATAACATCGTATAAACAAGTTATACATAAAAAAATACACTATTTTAAACCATTTCCATGCTTAGACAATCTTCTGAGAACCAAAAAGCTAAGTATCTATATTTTTTATATTTTCTACAAGCACGTACATCATGTGTTGCCATTAATGACAACATCTATATATCTACATATAGCCAAGTGCCAACAATCTCCCTGATGTAAAGCATAAAAAAAAATCAACCAATTAGTGGGATACATGCTGATCCTTGAAAAATCCATTAAATAAACTCCATAATTAGAGGCATCTTACAAGTTAAAACAAAGTATTTTCCAACACAAAAATATCAACCTTTCTCCATTCATATGTCCTGATTTCTATATCTGATTCCATTGTTCATAGATTTCAATATTAAATGTTTCTTTACAAACCCTTTGGAGGAATTTTTTAAAATTAGGAATACTAACAAATTTCCAAAAATGATCCAAAAAGAATAAACCCATTGCAAGTTATAGTCTCTGCGCTTAGACCCATTTTCTCTGTCATAAACTAGAAATAAAACTAGTAACCCTTCCTAGGGCATTAAATAAATTTCTCAAAAAAAATCCAAATAACCCCAAACCAATTCCAAATTATCCACTTGTGAGTCTATTTTTCAAATATATAATCCATTAGTTTATAAAATACATAAATAATTGTACAAGCACAAATCTTTGCCCGGAACACCATTGAAGAAATTTAAAACATAGTTTTCACTCAAATATTCATAACTTTCACAAATATTCATAAAAATGTCTCAAAAAAAAAGAAAATGGAATTTAATTCATATATCTTTCCAAATAATACATTTATAATTCCTAATACATCCATATTTTTTCATACCAAATGCTACAACATGACTATTTTCAAGAATTCTCAAATCTGAAAATAGTGACTTTTACCAAAATGATCATAATTTCCTCAAAACTAAATAAAATTACTCCAAAACAAAGAGAGAAGAAATATAACTCATACCACTATCTAAATATATAGATTAAATAGGGTTTCCAAAAAATTTGGATAGTGGTATGAGTTGGATAGTGGTATGAGTTAGATAGATTAAATAATTTTGGTGTCTTCAAAACTATTTACAAAACTTATAACATTATTATACTTACCATCTATTACAAATACTTCATCTTCATTTATTACAAATGATCCCCCTTTTGATTTGACTACAAAATACATAACTTACAATTTTCTCATACAACTTCTCCCCCTTTGACATCAATGACAAAGATCAGAATGTCCAAAAATTGTCAAAATTTATATATTGTTGCCTTAAGTTGATATTATCTTCATAAAATCATCAAAATTTTCCTTTAGACTAGCCATACCTTTCACCCATTTGTCCTTGACTACTTCAGTAGTAGTGAGAATTGCACATAAGGCATATGATGCAACCTTGATTGCATTAAGGTTAGAATATATGAAATTGGAATAAGTGTCCTTTACATCAACACATTCCTCCAGTTGTCTCTGAATGGCTAATAATTTCAGAGCTATAGATTCTCTAATATCTGACAATCTTCTCAAAATTTGTTCTTTTTCAAGTTGCAGATTCCTGATGTCAGTGTGAATACTGGCACCTTGTCCTTCAAAATTATCAACTTTGCTAGAGGGTTGTTGTAGCTGACTTGTAAAAGTTCTAGATCACTCAGCTTCCCTTCCATCTTATTATCCAAAACTTTAGTCAACCTATGAGATAAAGTACATTTGATGTACAATACCTTGCCAACTTGTTAACATCTTTAGAGTTCCTTGATATAAGTATCAAGACTCAGCAAATCATTTTTTATGTTATGAAAAACAGTGCTAAAAATATTAGCATAATGAGAAATTTGAACCTTATACTCTGCAACATTCAAAAAATTAGTAATTCATCATCAAATGATTTTACTATTGCTTTGGCTCTTTGTTTGGGGTTTTTTTTTGTATGTTTAGCTACCAGAGTGCTATGCAATCTCTTAGCCACCTCCATTAATGCTCTCTATAGACTCTTGACTTTCTTGTTCTTCTCAAATAACTTGTTCAAAGATGGGATCAAGTTAGATTGATCATCATCATCACTTGTAAGGTCAGCAAGAGATAGTGGAGTGGATAAGTTAGATGCTTTAGTCTCATCTTCCTTTTGTTTCTTCTATGCTATCTCCCTTGTTTTTCTTTCTTCCTCTTCCCTCTCCTATTTTTCTTTCCTTTCCTATTCTTTCTTTTCTTCTTCTAGCTTCTTCTCCTCCTCAAACAACTTCAACTTAGCTTCTTCAACCTTTTTGTTTTCCTCTTCTAATTGCCTTTTCTCCTCTTTAATCAGTTTTAACTAATCTTGAATGTTTTTAGAATGGGACTCAAGTTGATTAAATGGATCATCATCAATGTTAATAGTAATATTAGTTTGATCAATTTTCATTGTATCACCACTTATTAAGACTTCCAAAGTTTTCTCTGCAATGGTAGGTGTTTTCTTTATCTTAATCATCATCTTGTCAATGGCTCTAGTTGTTTCACTTCTTATGACATTCTTCTCACCTCCCATAAATAGAAATGCCTCATCTTACTTCATAAGGTGCTAGATTGTTCATCAATTTCCTAATTTCTTCTTCATAATTAGTTTTGCACATAGTTCTTATCATGGACTTCTAAAGTTCCATGTCTTCTTCATGAATTGGTGCCTTCTTTGCTATAAGTCTATCATACACTTTCTAATTCAAAATGCCTTCAATGTCTTCAAGTTTCAAATTGTTAAGAACCATATATCTCATGATACAGATATCAATTTTCTCTTTCTCAATATCATTGTATAAATCATTAAACTTATTCATTTGCACAAAGTTTCCTTCATTGGCAATAACTGTATTAATCTTTTCTATCTCTGGTTTCCAGGGTTGCCTTGTTTTTACTTGCTAGCCACTTAGAATCAATAACCTTTTCTAGTTGTTTACTTCTTGTTGACTTATGAGTCTCAACTTCTAGTAGCTAGTTGCTTAACTCTTTTTGACTTATGAGTCTCAACTTCTACTAGCCTTTTAGACTTCCTTTTGGGTTCACTAGGTTGCTCAACTGATACAAAAGCATATGTGATTTTATTCTTTGTAGGAGTCACTATAATGGATACACCAGATGCTTAGCCAACTAATAGAGGTATCACATATATCAAACCTTGTTCACTAGTCTGTTTTAGTCTAGATATTGTTTGTCTAACTGCCTATGATTCTTCTTCTAACATATCAGACTCAAATAATGCTTTCTTCATCATAGTCTCAACCTTCTTATGAGATGTTTTTTTTTCTAAAGATGCCTAGTAAGCTAACTGAGTTAACTCTTCATATGTTCCAAATCTATATGAAGCTTTGTCCATTTTAGAGTTCAAAAATAGATCAATGTAACCAATAGCTACACCATCACTCAATTCATAACCTAAGTGTTCAAGAAATGTTTCCCTTGGTTCAACTACTTCAACATAAGTTAGATTAGTATCTACCATAAAACATATGTCATCCTTAAATCTATCAACAATTGCTAGTGCAATTTTGAATCTTTGTTTCATTTCATTCTAGAATGTTCTCATAATCAAATTGCCACTATCCAAATTTTATCTACAGGATGCCTTCTACATACATCTATTATCTTATCCATAGTACATTTTTCACTACTCATAATCTTTATAACTGGTAGAAATGAAAATATGTTCAGTACATAAAAGTAAATATGATTGATTAGTGACTGAAATCTATATACACCATTCTTAGTTCTCTTAATCTTCTCCAGATTCTCAAGGAGTTGTACTCTCAAAATCACACTCAAATTCACTTGTTATTTCTCAACACAAATCTTGTAGGTTGCATAGATAAAGCCTGCTAACAACTCATTACTCTTAGAACTTGCACAAGTAGACTATGTGATGATTCTGCTCAAGAATCTCACATCATGTTGTCTGATGGTGCTGATCACCATTGCCTTATCATTATAAAATACTTTAGTATTGAGTTCCACCTTTTTCTTGACTAATTTCTCACCAATGGGTATATTGTCTTTTTTACTAAGACTAGTAACTTCATGAATAATGTTGACAAAAATGTCAACTACATTGTCTCCCATCCAAAACTTCCTATTACGAATTCTACTTAATATAATTTGAGTCAATTCTTCATTATCAAGTTCATGATAGAAGTAATATCTGAATAAATCTAAATCTTTTAGATGTTCAAATCTGGGCTTTAAAATTTCCATATCTTTCATAAATTCACTTCCAATAGTTTCAAAATTGCTAGAAAAGTAACTTCCTATTATCTTCCAAGTAAATTACATCATTTCGAGTTGTTGACAGAGCTGAATTAAGGTTTCCTTCTAAGGGTTTCATAGGTCGAACCTTCAATTTGGGTCTCTCGATATTCTCAACATTGTGAACTACTCTCATATCCATGATTTCACCAAATATAAATTTATTGAAGAAATTCTGTTTGAAAAATAATAAAATGCCTTTTCTTGAAGTAGGGTTTTGCTTGAAATCACTTATGAATGCTCTAAAATTATGAGATGATCGCAATGTAGAAATAACCAAGTTCATACTCCATTTATCCAAGTTAAACTTGCATTATTTATGTACTTTTTCTAGATCACAAAAAAATGATAATTTCATTCTAAAGTCAAATATTTGCTCAAAATCATCTGTCTGATCTTCAAATGCTACTCGAGGTTAACTATAGTTTCCTTTCATCATGAAAATTCTCCACAAAACTTTTCTCTATGAAATTTGCTATGAAAACATAGATTTCATCTTCTACCATAGAATAAACTTTCTCCATTATAATAATAACTCTTATTTCCTTCATAGCTTGTTCCACTAAGCTCCAAATTGTAAGTGAGCTTAGCTACAATTTAAATTCATCTAGATACATCTTTTCTCAACCTTGCTACTCATAGCTTGATCTCTAAATGAAGTTTCAAATTTTGGTGTTGTGAAAAAGCTTAACTTAACTTGGTTGTATCAAACTCTATTCCTGACTTCAATCTTCCTTTCTCTGAATAATTTGACTTTTTTTTAGATCCAATAGTTAATTCCTTTTCAAAGTCTCATCAAGTTTTTCTCAAAGTTCATTAACTACATTTCTTTGATCTTCTTTATCTTTGTTAGTTACAAAATTCCTTTCATGATTCCTTTTGTCGTTTTTGAAGTTTCTTTCATTGTTGCTTCTCCTTTTGAAGTTTCTTTCATTGTTCCTTCTATTTTTGAAGTTTCTTCCACTGTTCCCTCTGTCCATTCTACAATACTTTCTTATATGTCTGAAGTTGTTGCATAATTGACATACTTGAGTTATGCTTCTAGAATTCTATTAATTAACAGGTGCTTGATGATTCTGGGCTATGTGTCCAAAGTTGTTACACTTATAACACATGATCTTCTTTCTTTCTTCAAAAGGTCTTCTTTCTCTTGATGTCCTCTCATTAAATCTTCTTCTATCTGTAGGGTGAGTATTTCTAGACATTCTAGTATTCCTTGTATCATTATCATATTTAGGTTTCTTACAATTAATTTCTTTATTACTAAAACCCTGACAATTGTGACAATAAAAATTTATAACATGATTAAATGACTTATTTGTACAATTTCTTTTTTTATGACCTATTTCATTACATGAAAAAAACTTACCTCTAAATTCATACCTAATTTCTTAGGGAGATTCCACTTGCTTAGGTTCATCCAATTTCTCAGTTTCCTTGTCTTGTTCAACTTCTTTAGATTTATCAGAAGATAGACTAGATTCAATTTTATCATTAGATTTATCTTTTTCTTTCAGATTTGATCCATTTTTAGGTTTCTTTGTAGACATTTTAAATAGGTAACCAAAACTAGTCTTATCATAGGTAGGTCTTTGTACTGACATTTGTTCATCAAGCTTTTCTCTACTAGAATAAAGCTTTTCAAGTTGTATCTTGCTTTGAGTTAGTTCATCTTTCACAATAGTGTTGTACTTATGAAATTATTCATGATCTGCTTTTAAAACTTCAAGTTTAGATGTCCTCTTTGCTAGATTGGCTCTAAGATCTAAATTTTCAATCTTCAAATTAGATTCAACTTTGAGAGGATCATTATTCAAACTCAACTTTAGATTGGTAATCTTCAATTCATGCTTCAAGATCTTGTACTTTGTTTTCAATTTTGAATATTCAACATCACCAGTTTCAGATTTAGTAGATTCAGGGTTGGATTTGAAATGTTCAATCTTGTTCTTCAGTTGTCCAATGTACACTTTGGAGTTTTCATATCTATTTTTAGCTTATCTCTTTCTTCAGTAAGGATATCAATTTGTTCAAGTTCCTCTTCAAATTTCTTCATCAACCATTCCATATCCATAAGGATCTTACTCAAGCTGTTAAGCCTCTTCCAAGTAACTATGTTTTGATACCAATTGTTGGAAATAGCGAATACTTGGGGGGGGGTGAATTAGTATTCTAAAAACTTTTGTCACCAACTAGATATTATTTATTACTTTGAACCATGCACACAAAAATAAACAAGTAATGCTGACCAATAAAAGTAACCATGCATAGAGAGAACTCATATCACCATATTTTGTTAACTAGGGAGACCTTGGCCAAGGAAAATGTTGATGGGGGTGATACCCACAAGATTATGTACTAATATAAATTATCCTTGCTAGAGGATGGACCCTATTAGGAGTCTATAAACTCATTCAGTACATATGAGTCCCTGTTTGGAGACTTTGAATCCTGGTTATGAGATTCCAAGATTGTTACGAGTTATGGTACAATGTGTTCAAGAAGAGCTCACTACCAAAACAAGTAACAAAAATAGATGTTGTACCTTCTTTTAGCTAAACTTTGACTTTAGCTCAATCTTAGATCAAAAAATTAGGTTATCAAAAATCCACTTTTGTATATGATACAAAACTTCACATTCACAACTTTCACATATATCTTCACAGTTGTCTTCCATATAATTTCACAAGATGTCTTTGCATAAATACCATGCATTTTAACAATTTTCTACTAGGTCAGCTAGGACCAAAATAAATTTTTCCCAACTTAGAGTAACATCTAGGATGTCATCCCTAATTGGTCAAGTAATTATTTTGTAAACAAAATAATTCCTTTATCTTTCATTCTTCTATTCTGTAAATCTTAATTATCTCTTTTCCATAATGTTTGTATTGATGTCCAAGGTTATACACATCATCATCAACATGTATACTATTCCCATATATCTTCTTTTTCAAGAATAACATCATATAAAAAAGTTATACATAAAACAATACATTGTTGTAAACCATTTCCATACTTAGACAATTTTCTGAGTACCAAAAAGCTAAGTATCTATATTTTTTAGGTTTTCTACATGCATGAATATCACGTGTTTCTGTTGATGACAATATTTACATATATACATATAGCCAATTGTCAACACTTTGAATCCCTTTCGCACTACATATGCTAGAATTATTCTGACTTCTTCATGTCTTGCACCAGTGGCAAATGTTTTCCCATAGTAAATACCTTCTTCTTGAGCATAACCTTTGCATACTAGCCTAGCCTTTTTTGTTGTTACTTCTCCTTTCTCATTCAACTTGTTTCTAAATATTCATTTTGTACCAATCACGTTCTTGTCCTTAGGTCTAGGAACAAGAGAGCAGGTTTTATTCTTCTCTATTTGTTCAATCTCTTCATTCATAGCTTCTATCCAACTTTCTTTTTCTAAAGCATCTTTTACATATATAGGCTCAAACTCACTAAGAAAACATACACCTTTTAATTTGCTCCTTGTTAGTATGCCTTTTTTCTCTCCTCTAATTATTTGATTAGGTGCATGATGCCTTCTAACATATTTGGAAAGTCTTGGATCTTTCTTTCTTGATTTTGAACTTGGTTCACTCAATTATCCAAGATTTTCATCCTTTTGCTCGAGTTCTTCTAGCTGATCTAGTTGTAACTCCGGTACCTCTATCTATGACTCAGGTTGCACTACTTGGGACTCAAGTTGTACTACCTAGGGCTGCAACTCACATTGAAGTATCCATGACTCAGGCTGAAATGCTAGTGAATTATTTGGTACATTTTGGTTTTTGATTGACTTCAACCTTTTGAGGTAAAGTCTCAAGTTCTTCTTCATAATAGATAAACTTTATGTAATCTTCAAGCTCTTTGTTACTTTGTTCTTCACTTGTTTTTGAAAAATCATCAATCTTCACATGGACACTGTCTATGACTTTGTGAGTAGTAAGATTTAGACATTTGTATGTCTTGTTTTTATTTGAGTACCCTAGGAGTATTTCTTCATCACTTTTTGCATCACGCTTTCCTTTTCTTACATCTTTTAAGATATAACATTTTCTTCGAAATACTCTAAGATAATAAACATTAGGCTTGTAACCATTTCATATTTCATAAGGTGTTTTGTTTGTATCTTTTTTTAATTAAAACTCAGTTCAATGTATGAACTATTGTGTTGATTTCCTCTCTCTAGTAATTTTGTGTCTCATTCTCCTCTATCAATAGTGATCTTGTACATTCCATGATAGATCTTTTCCTTCTTTCTACTATTCCATTCTACTCTAGAGTTCTAGGTGTTGATACATGTCTTTTGATTCCTCTTTTATTGTAGAACTCATTAAATTCATTATAGATGAATTCTCCTCCTATACCTGATCTTAGGCATTTCAGATTCTTACATGTTTCTTTCTCAACTCTAGCCAACTACCATTTGAACTTTTGAAAAGCATCATACTTATAGAATAATCATCAAAAAATAGAATGAAATATACATCTCTATAGTAGCTTTCCACACCTATATATTGGCCCACAAAGATCTATGTGAACTAGTTCCAAAAGTTCTTCATAATTGTATGACTTACTTTTGAAACTTCATTTACTCATTTTACCAATTTGACATTATCTCCACATGCTCATCTCAGGTTTCTTCATATAAGATATGTCTCTTACTCTTTTTTTCTTTCTTATGGTGATTAGGTTATCAAAGTTAACATGACACATTCTTTTATGCCATAGCCAACTTTCTTCTATCTAAGCAAGCAAGCATGAACTTTTAGTAAGATCTAGGTAAAACAAATTTCCTTTTGTCTGATTGCCAGTTCCATCTAGTTTTCTTTTTCTATCCAATAGTTTAGCTTTTCCATTCATAAATTCAACTTTGTATCCTATATTTTTCAACTATTCCACACTAAGTAGATTATGTCTTAATTCTTCAACCCAATAGGCATTCTCACATTTTATTTTATTAGTTTATTCTATGATTCCTTTTCCCTTTACATAACATGGTTCATTGTTCCCAAATCTAACACTTCCATCATTATAATGTTCCAAGTGTTCAAATTTTGTTTTATCACTAGTCATGTAATGAGAACAACCACTATTTATTATCCATGTATCATTTTTGCTAATATGAGAGATAAGTGTCATCTTTTCATTTTCCTCATCATCTGATTCATATTTAACAACAATATAAACTACTTCATCTTCATCATTATCACTATCATAATCTTTTGCAATGTAACATGATTTCTTACCTTTGCCTTTGTAGTCCTTGTAATTTTTGAAGTCTTTCTTGCCTTTGAATTTGTTGAACCTTTTTCCATCCTTATCTTCCTTGTTTGGACACCTTGCAACAATGTGACAAACTTCTTCACATGAGAAACAAATCAATGGAATTTTACCTTTGAATTTTCCTTTTCCTTTTGCTACTCTTTTTGCTAGAAGAGCTCCAATGACTTCAAGATCTTCATCCGATTCATCTTCTTTATCATTCTCAACTTGTTTGCTTTTTGAGTTGCCTCCTTTTTCTACCAAGGGTTAGTTTTGCTTTGAGTGTAGATTCAAGATTGTTAGGAGCATAGTTATCAAAGTTATCAAACTCAAAAGAAGTTAATCTTCCCACAAGAGTATCTAGGTGAGATCATGTGTGGGATTGCATCTCATCTCTTGAATGGCTGAAACTCTAACTACATTGATTATTGTTTCATCATCAATTTTATCTCCTCTAGCTCTAATTGCACTTACACAATCTTTGATCCTTTCAATATATTGACCAATGTTCTCACCTTCTTTCATATTCAATCAATCAAACTTACCTCTTAAACTTTTTTCTTTGGCTCTCTGCACAATTTTTTCACCTCCAAAGTCTTTCTTCAATTTTTCCCACATCTCAAATGTAGTAGGACAATCTTTAACTTCATCATATTCAGAATAGTTCAAAGAGGATGCAATATCAATCATCATAATATTATGACCCTTTGCTTCTTTTATTTGCTCCATAGTTATAGGCTTGGGTGGTGGCACACATTTGTTCTCAAGGTAGAATACACCAACATCATTGATGCTTGATATATATAGCTTCATCAACTCTTGACATGCTTAAAAGTTTTTTCTGTTTAGCTTAGGGATCTCCCTTCTATAAGACATCTTGATCTTTAGCTTAGCTCCTTAAAACCCTTTCCTTTAAGCACCAACTACTTTGATACCAATTATTGAAAATGTAAGAAAGTAATTGAGAGGGGAGGGGAGAATCAATTACCAAAAAACAAATTCTTGTCACTTAGATGTCTCTACAAACTTTCACTTATCATGCAGTATTGAAGAGCTTGGTTAACACTAAAATATTGTTGTCACTCGGTTAACAAAGCAATCTTAGGATTTATTAATCTATTTTATCTTTTAGTAACTTAGTTGCATAAGCATAAGCATACAACATGAACACAGATGACACCAAGATGTAACTTGGAAACTCAATTTGGAAAAAACTACCATACAACTAGTCACAATAAATTTCACTCTTCTAAAGTGAGCCCTATTAGGAGCCAACCTTGTTAAAGGTTACAAAACATATTGTTAAGTATGAACCTATTAGAGGATTTAGATCATCCTACTAGGAGTGGCTTGGTTAGAGGTCTTCAAACACTTCAATTATGAAATGTCACCTTGTTAGAGGATTTACAAATGACTATTAAGTCAACTCTATTAAGATATTTATTTGTTGTTACAATGATTAGAAAGCAACAACAATTTGACTTGATTTGTGAAGCAACTTCCTTTGCAAATTTATATATTTGTTCTAGCTTGACCTCTAGATCCTTCCTGATCAAATATTTCTTTGCAGCTTATCTTTCACATTATCATGCTCTATCTTGGCCTTCACTCACATATCCATCTTTTTCATATTCTTCTTATTTTTTTACTTTATCCTCACAACTTAGCCTTTCTTATATATCATAAGCTAGGAAAAGTCAGCTTGAATACTCTTTCAAAACATTAATGAACATCTAAATAGTCGGTCTTAATTAATAAAATATTTGACAATTTCATTCTACTATCACTCAGTCAACACTAGGATTAAACACTCAGTTGACACTATAACTTCTCATTGCTTGACCACTTAGTCAATACTGATCTCCTTTGATGCTCAACCACTAGGTCAATAGTACAAGTAGGAATCCTTTCATTAACCTACTACTCATTTAATACTGAGATATACAAAGTTAACATTGTGAAACTTCATTACTCAATTAAAACTTACGTTTCTGTAAACATCAATGACAATATACAATTGAAGAATTGTTTCCAACATGTTTTAAGATACCATAGGCATGAATTGTAGGAAAATCAGTGCACATCTCCAACTTGTAAAACATATCATGGCTCCTGTATGCCCAAAGTTTTTTCAAAGTGGTGTAAATACCCATGTGATCCCAAAAATCCATTTTCACCTCCATAAATACCTATGTGGTCCCAAAAATCCATTTTCATCTCCATAAGTACCCATGTGATCTCAAAAATCCATTTTAGCCTCCATAAATCCATTTTAGCTTCCATAAATACCCATGTGGTCCCAAAACTCCATTTTAGCCTCCATAAATACCCATGTGGCCCCAAAAATTCTTTTTAGCATGCATAAATACCCATGTGGTCTGAAAAATCTGTTTTCACCTCCATGCCTATCCCATTTGGTCCTGACATTCCAACAAACCTCACATCCTCCCCCTCCCCATTGTCTACATGCCAACATGATAAAATATAACAAAAAAAATAAAAATAAAATAAAAACATCATAAACATTATAAACATCATAAACATCTAAAAAACATCAAAAACATGTTTTCATTTTGCATGACTTATTTTTATATATTTCAATCTAATGATGCATTAATTTCATGTTAAAATGGTGTTTGTCTATAATTATCACTCCTTTAGGATAGGTTTGCATACCTCGACTAGTTTTATATGAAATCAATGTTGAGACCCTATTTTGAAAAATATTTTATGGTAGAATCCTTGTCCTATTATCTCTTGACAAATATGTCAATACAATCCATTTTTCTATGAGAGATTAAGAAGCAATGTCATTATGTCTTGAAACATATCTCTAAGCTCAGGAAAATCTAGTACAAGGATAGTAGAAGAGGGTTGCATTTTTCCCTCTTCACCCCTTCTATTCCTCAATATAAATCAAGAAGGATTTCTAGAATTATTTATGTTGCAGAGGCCATGATTGATCAATATCCTTCAACAAATATACCAATGTTATCCTATAAAGATCTTATCACTCCACACTCCATTTCTATGGTTTGGAACACATTTGCAAGTTCAAAAAATTGGTCATCACTTGGTTTTCCAAAGAGATTTGTCACTCTCTTTCATCATCATCCAAATAAGCCATAATTTACACATATAAAACTGTAATATTGCTAGCAATCTACAAGACTGGACTAATTCCTAAGCACAAGAAGAAAAACAAGAGGAACCTTTGACCCTTAGCACTAGCAGGGCCCCTAAATAAGTAAGCATTAAGTTTGAGAGGTTGCATTAATTTCCAATCACAGATCCAGGCCTCCCAGATCACCTTTTATAGGCCTCCTATCATCTTTTTCAAGGCTTGTTTGTCTCTTTACACCCCAAGTGCTTTTTCAAAGGCCTAATCACCTTTTCAAGTGCTATAACATCATTCTCAGACTAGAGAATGTTGTTTAAAGTTAAAAAAACAAAATTCAAAAACATAAAAAATTGATGAAATCCAAAAAAAAAAAATCATATATCTCAATAGCAAAAACATTTTTAAAAAATTCACAAATTCCAAAATTTCTAAATATTCATTTTATCTTGAATTAATATCATCACAATTAAAATGTTAAGAATATTAAATCTGATGATCCTTTTTTTTTTCATATCGATCTGGTCTCCATCTATAATTACTACTCCTTCAGGATAAGTTTGCGTACCTCGATCAGGTTCATATAAAAATATTGGTGAGGTAGCAAATTAATATTCTCTAATTATTTCTTAAAACAAGATAACATTTTCAATAGATGATAAACACATGAGACAAATGTTTGAGAAATGAAATACATTATATTTTTATTTTTTAATAAGAGCTTTAGTTAAAAACATACAAAGCCAAAATAATACAAGTAGAATGCTCATTGAGGTCCTTCTTGTGGAGGTTGGATATTTGGATTTCTAGCATGGGGCATTTCTATTTGTGCAGTGCCAAACAATGAAGGTCCTAGTGTCAATATTACACCTTCCCTGATTATATCCATAGGAACAAGAATATGGTCATGTCTCAATAGATGGTTCACCTATGTCATAAATGACATATCTGAGAAGATACTCCTTTCCTTTTATCTGGATGGACTGCCTAATGGTACAGTCTCATGGAGTATGTTTCCTCTCATGTAAGCTTCCCTAACTTTTCCCTTACTTCATTCATATTTGTCCATAGTTTTTTTGTCCTAGGAAGAGTTGTCACCTCTTTTGAAACATCTTTTTCAGCTTTATAGGTATTACTTGTTATTTTCCAAGACTCCCTCTCTTGCTTCACCTCATGCATTTGATTCAAAAATTGTGTAATCCTTGCATTAGCAGATTTCAGTTGCTCTCACGACTGGTATGCTAAAGCATTAGTCTTTATCATCATTTCTCTGAATGAATCCACATGAGCTCATACAAGACCATTTCATTATAGATTCTCTACACTGATGCCCATTCCACAACCAAAGATATATTTATAGTCTTTTCTTGTGCTTGCTCTGCTAACAACACTGCTTCCAAATGCTTAGCCTCTTTGTGTGCCCCATCTTCTCGAGCTCTCTCAATAAAACCTTAAAATAAGTCAATATCTTTCTCTTCATTATCAACCCACTCTATCTTAGTCATTGACATTTTATTCAACTCCATTTCCATCATCACTGCTGCATCATGAGCTAGTTGCAGAGCAACATCAGGCTGCACTCCTTGGAATGGCTAAAATGTAGGCAAGATAGGACCACTCATTTTTTCCTTAGGAATGTTGATCATACTCCCTAGGATACTTTTCCCATGCCAAAATGGTGATGCCACTGGCTTTACAACAAGCACTTTCTCTATGTCTTAGATAGCCTCCTCAATAGGCGTTTGATCTTATGTTAGGATATCTATAAAATAGACATGCACATCACTACCCTTTAGTTGTACCCCCTCTCTTGGAGATTTAATCTCCTCCACTTCCTCATCTTGCTTTGCAAGTTACATCACACTTTTTGATAACATCTATAGTAGTGTAGGATCCTCCTTTTCTTCTATTGGCTCTTGGATTAGATCACCTTGGTTCACCTATGCTACTTCCTGGTTGTGTTGATGCACACTTTAATGGGAGGATGCTCCACTTGCTTCTTATCATCTCCACTTCACTCTCTTTTTTTTTTCCTTGGCCACTTTCCATCTGTTAGGCTTTTGCCATCATCTTCCCTCCATCCTCCAAGCCCCAATTCCACTATTGTACGCTCTTGTTGTGCTTTCTCTTAAGAACCCACCATGACTATTTTTTTCACAGATAATTATTGTTGCAAATATTTCTTGAGCTTATTTCCCACTTCAACAATATGTGAATTACTTGAACAAATCACTCATCTATTTATAGGACCTTAACTATTCACTTTGTTCAACCTGTTGAATCTATATGTTTGTACAACCACAGAGTAGGTAAGATACCCATTACATTTTTACAACAATGAAATACATTGCAAATCACATCAATTTTATGCCAGGTAAAATACATCATATCACACAATAGACAACTCTATCTTGTCAACACATAGAAAACAATGCCTTTTGATAGTTGAATTGCAATATTGTTTTTTTCCAAAAGACACTTCTCATATGAACTCATGTCTATCATCTAAATAAAGAAAAATTGACACGTTTAGACAAATACATCATATGCAATGCAATTTTTAAGATTCTTTACAATGATGATTTACACAATCCTTGCAATAGTCAAATCTCATGCTAGTCCACACAACTAATTACAATAGACAAAATAAGACCAAAAACTTTATTTTACCACATGGAGACAACATTCAAACTATTGTACACTAGCCTATTGCATAGAACCATGACTATAAAAGATGGGAGAATGTTTTAGTTTCTCTTGTGTCATGTTTATCTAGTAACTTGGTAATGTCTGGGGCTAGAGAAGCTACAATGAAACCATAAGCTTTTCCCTTGTTTTCTACCTTTGGTATCTATTTTCTTGCAATAATTTTGTAATTATTGTAAATTTTATACTTATTGTACATAATTTTCTTATCATTCATATATATTTTTGTTTAGAATGATAAAGTATTCATATCACCATGGTTGTACCAATGTTGATTGTACCATATCATTTTTTTAGTGCTCAATGATGATATTTAAATAGTATCTCTTTATAAAGTGACAATTAAGTGCATTTTATATTGCATAAGTTTTCATCTCATTCATTCAGTTCTCATTTTGTGTTATCAAAAATTTCTTATCAAAGAGTTGGCATAAAGTGTGGGGATTTTTATATATTCATAAGCCTAAGGACACCTAATATCAAAGAAACTACCTTGATCAAAAGCAACATCATTAATCTACTAATATGTCCAATTCAAATCCTACATCTTTGATTCATTAACAAACCCTATGGTACATCCATGATAAATCATAATAATCTAGCCAATATCATTATTAGATCCCATCAGTAGGGGGCACCAATCCCATCTCCCTATATTTGATCTAAAAGACCCTGCTCACTAAGGGGCACTAATCCCATCTCCCTATATCTGATCTAAAGGACCCTACTCACTAGGGGCACTAGACCCATCTCTTTATGTCTGATCTAATAGTTTCTCACACATTCGGGGCACTTGTCCTTCTTTGGGTTGTGTACCTAGTATAACTGGTGCTACCTGATTCTTACAAGCCCCCTTTTTTTCTACCAAAAATATCTTTGAACCATTGCATGTCTCATCTCTTTGTATCTAGTCAATTTGAATGAAAGATTTAACATGCTATATTAACCTAAGCGCATTTTAGTGATTATAGTTAGAGAGACATGAGACAGTCTTGAGCTTTTAATTTGAATAAATATAGCATGCTAAATCTTTCATTCAAATTGAGTAGGTCAAGTTAATGTTTCATGAATACATTCTTTAGAAAAATAAGCTTTTTTAATTTGCATTGATGATTTTTGAAGATCTTAGATGCCCCAGTTTGATTGGCTGGGTAGAATATTTTGATGTTTGAAAAACTTGGATGAGCCAATT
The DNA here is from genome assembly GCA_028749045.1 of Cupressus sempervirens. Lineage (NCBI taxonomy): Eukaryota > Viridiplantae > Streptophyta > Pinopsida > Cupressales > Cupressaceae > Cupressus > Cupressus sempervirens. The sequence goes on from CM053793.1 coordinate 736,897,412, forward strand.
TGACATGGCTGAAGTAGAATGTTTTGATGTTTGAACCCCTTGGATATAGATATGTTTCCCCCTTAGAAATGAAATTGGAATAATTGATTTGCAATGTATGGAGATTCCAATCTTATTTCTGAAAATGTATGATGAAATATATTATTTAATGTATGATAAGAGTAGTTGCACCCAAGAACTAGGTCACACAAAAACCTTAACAATAATAGTAGTGTAAGCATAAAACGATACATAGTTCAATCAAATAAGTAAGATAGATAAAAGGCTCCCACCTTAGGATTCAGAGTAAGTAAAACTAACGTATTTGTCTCAAGATATAGAGTTGGAAAAATAAATGGTTCATAATCAAACCATTAGCAGGATAGCTATACATTGACTTTGATGTAGGATAATCACTTGCAATGAAAAAATGATGTCATTGTTGGAATTTTGTGTAAATAGGTGCATGAATTTAAACTTATGTGCCTCATTGTAGAGATCACACATAGCACAAATTAATTCTAATTTGGTGCATTTTGATGATTTTGGTTAAGAGAATAATTTCTTTGATGGTATTGAGAGCAGGAAACTTTTGACTAGATGTAGAGAGATGGGATGGATGTAATGGTTCAAAGATTGTTGTGGTAGAAAAGGAAGGGGCTTGTAAGAATCAGGTAGCACTAGTTATACCAAGTACACAACCAAAAGATGAAGGATGAGTGTCCTAATGTTTGATAAACTATTAGATTAGATATAGAGAGATGAGTTTGGTACCCCTTATGAGTAGGATCCTTCAGATCAAATATAGGGGGATGAGATTGGTGCCCCTTAGTGTTGGGATCTAATGATGATATTGGCTAGATTCTTATGATTTATCATGGATGTATCATATGGTTTTTTGATAAATCAAGGATGTAGGATTTGTATTGGACATATCAGTAGACTGATGATGTTTCTTTTGATAAAGGAAGTTTATTTAATAGCATGTGTCCTTAGGCTTATGAATATATGGTAATTTCCACACTTTATGTCAACCCTTTGATAAGAACCTTTTGAAAAAGAAAAATGAGAATTGAATGAATGAGATGCAAACCTATGTAATATAAAATGCACACAATTCTCACTTTGTAAAGAGATATTATTTAAATATCGTCATTAAGCACTAAAAATATGATATAGTAAAATCACTACTAGTTCAACCATGGAAATATTAATACTTTATCATTTTGAACAAAAAAAAAAGAAAACTATGTACAAGAAAAGCGGATTAGTTACAAAGTTTACAATATGCACAATAATTACAAGAATGCCACAAGAAAAAAAAACACCACAAAAAAGAAGAAGAAAAAGCTCATGTTTTTATCCTAACTTCTCTAGTCTCATACATCATCGAGTTGTTAGAAAATCATGACATAAAAGAAAGTAAAACTTTCTGTCATCTTTGTATTTGTAGTTGTGTGCAAAATAATGGTGTATAATAGTTTGAATTTTGTCCCCATGTGGTAAGATAAAGTTGTTGATAAAACTTATGCAGATTTACTTCCATAGGAGTAGCTATAGGTTTACATTCCATCATCCCAAATTTAGTTAAGATATCTACTATATATTTTTCCTGATTCAAAATAATGCAGTTATCCTGCTGCCATACTTCTAATCCAAGAAAGTAGTGAAGTAAACCTAAGTTTTTCATTTCAAACTCTGTTATGATCTCTTGTTTGCATTTCTCTATGAGATATTTCTCACCTATTATCAAAAAATCATCAACATATAACATAAGGATAATCATATCATCACCATCTATTTTGAAATATAAGTTGGGATCAGCTTCATTTTTGGAGTATCCTAACTTCAGTAGGTAGTTGTCTATCCTTTCATTTCAAGCTCTTGGAGCCTGTTTGAGACCATAAAGTGCTTTCTTTAACTTAACATATGTGACACCAATCTTTTTCCAAGAAAGTATGCTCAACCACTTGTATTCTTTCTGTCATCAATGTTTCTTGCCCAATCAAAATCAATAAACACTTTCAAGTCCAAATTTCTTCCAAATTTATACCACAATCCATAATCTTTAGTGCCTTTCAAGTATCTCAAGATCCTTTTGATTGCCATCATGTGATTTTCTCTGGGTTTTGCTGAAAATCTTGCTACTATACCAACTGAAAGAGCAATATTAGGCCTTGTATGAACTACATACTATAATTTTTGAATCATTGATCTATATAAGGTCTAATCTACCTCTTTTTGAATCATCATCTTTGGTAAGATTTAGTCCAATACACATGGGGGTTCCAACTAGTTTGAATCTTCCATACCAAGTTTCTTGAGTATCTCCTTGATATGCTTAGACTCAGTGATATAGATACCATTCTTACTCTGCTAAATCTGAAGACCAACAAAGAACTCAATCTCACCAAACATTAACATTTCAAATTCTTTGTTCATTTGCTCTAAAAATTCTTTGCATAGACCATCATTCCCTATAAACAAAGTATCATCCATAGATATTTCTACCAAAACAATCTTGTTATCTGGTCCTTCCTTAATGTACAAGCTACTGTTATCATTAGTTCTTTGAAAACCAGTTTGAATAAGGTAGTTATGCAATCTCTCATACCATGCTCTAGGGGCTTGTTTCAGACCATACAATGATTTGTGTAATTTATAGACCATGTCCTTTTTGTCTGGATGAACAAAACCTTCATTTTGCTCAATTTAGACTTCATCAAGAATACCATTGAGAAATGTAGATTGAACATCCATCTGATATACCTTAAATCCTTTATATGTTGCATATGCTAGTAAGGTCCTGACACCTTCCAATCTTGAACAGGAGCAAAAGTCTCACCATAATTAATTCCTTCTTCTTGAGAGTAGCCTTTACACACCAATCTAGCTTTGTTTCTTGATACCTTACTATCTTCATTCAACTTATTCCTGAATACCCATTTTGTTCTAATCACATTTTTATCTTTAGGCCTATGTACAAGAGTCAAGATTTTGTTTTTCTCTATTTTTTCTATCTCTTCATTCATAGCCTCAATCCAAATTTTATTTTCCAATGCATCTTTGACATTTCTAGATTCAAAATTAGTAAGTAAACAAGTACCTTTTAGCTTAATTCTTGTCATAGTACCTTCTAATTTATCTCCAATAATTTGATTTGGTGCATGATGCCTCCTGAAATACTTGCCCAATATAGGTTCCTTACCTCTTGAATGAATTGCATTGTCATCCTCTTACACTTCAACTTCAGGTTTTGGCTACTTTGACTCGATAGGCATTGACTCAGTAGCTTCAGAATGTGACTCAGGTTCTTGCAACTCGGTTTGAACTTCTTGCAACTCAGTGACTGATGAAGACTCCAGAGTAGAAGTCTCTTGATTGATAGATGTTTCTAGCAATGTATCAAGTTCAATGAAAACAAATCTCTTGTAATCTTTTGTTTTTTTTTTTGCTTTCTTCTTTAGTCCTTTCTACAAATTCATCAACTTTCACATGTGCACTTTCTATGATTTTGTGAGTAGAAAAATTCAAATATCTATATGCCTTACTCTTGCAAGAATATTCTAAAAATATACCTTCATCACCTTTCTCATCAAATTTGGCTTTTCTAGATTCTTTCAAGATATAAAATTTACTTCCAAATACTTTTAGGTAACTTAAATTGGGTTTATAGCCATACCATAACTCATAGGGGGTTTTGAATGAGTCCTTCTTCAACTGTACTTGGTTCAAGGTATGAACTATAGTGTTGATAGCTTCCTTCCAGTATTTGATAGCAATGTTCTTTTCAATCACTAGAGTCCTTGTACAATCCATGATATATCTATTCCTCCTTTTAGCTATTTAATTATGCTCAGGAGTTCCAACGGTTGATACCTATCTTTTGATTCATCTTTCAATGCAAAAATTATTATATTCATTATAGATGAATTCACCACCTCTGTCTAACCTTAAGAATTTTAATATTTTCCCTATTTCCTTCTCTACTCTAGCCAAATACCATTTGAACTTCTCAAATACTTCCAACTTCTCTCTTAGATACATAACAATCATCATTCTAGAGTAGTCATCAACAAAAAAAATGAAGAACTTTTCTCTAGTATAGCTCTCAATTCCAGTAGGTCCACACAAATCAGTATGCACAATTTCCAAAATATCTTTAGACTAATAGTTTTTACTTTTAAAGCTAGTCTTTCCCATGTTACCAATCTGAAACTTCTTGCATAGACCAACATCATGTTTCTTTATACTAGGAATGCCTCTTACTTTCTTAAATTTTCTTTTCTTCACCATGTTATCAAAATTCACATGACATAACCTTTTGTGCCATAACCAACTTTCTTCAACTTGAGCAATAAAACATGAACACTCACCAAGATCAAGATAAAACAAGTTACCTTTTGTTCTTTTGCCTAATCCAATCAGCTTTCCTTTTTCATCTAGTAGCCTTTCCTTTTCATGCATGAATTCCACCTTGAATCCAATATTGATTAGCTATTCCATACGCAACAGATTGTGTTTTAGTCTTTCAACCCAATAGGTATTATTACATACAAGTTCTTTGGTTAATGAGATTCGACCTCTTCCTTTTATGAAACAAGGTTTATTATTTCCAAATCTTATACTACCACCATCATAGTCTTAAAAATATTCAAACTTAGTTTTGTCACCAGTCATGTGATGTGAACAACCACTTTCTATGATCCATGTATCATTTTTTCTCACATGAGAGATAAGTGCCATCTTATCTTCTTCATCATTCATAGCAATGTAAATAATTTCATCTTCACTATTATTAGAATCCCTAAAGTCCTTAGCCATAAAACATGTTTTCTTACCTTTGCCCATGAATGATTTGAAATCTTTTTTGCCATTGCACTTATGACCTTTTTTCTAATCCTTGCTTTGCTTGTTTGGGCACCTAGCTGAAATATGACCAATTTCCTCACATGAAAAATAGATTAGTGGAACCTTACCTTTGTATTTTCCTCTGCCTCTAGAATATTTTCTTGCAAGTAGAGCTTCAACTACTTCAAGACCACTGTCAAAAATTTCCTATGATTCTTCTTCACTTTCTTACTAAGATTCCTTTACTTTCTTGCCTTTTTCCTTAAGTGAAAGCTTGGCTTCAAATGTTGATTCAATATTCTTGGAAGCTGGAACATAATTGTCATGGTTATCTAGCTCAAATATATTCAATCTTCCTACTATGGCATCCAAATTTATTTTATAATTTTCTTCACATCTTCTTTCTTGAATTGTAGATACTCTAATTGCATAAATGGGAAGCAATGTTCTAAGAACTTTACTTACAACTATTTCCTCCTTGATATCTCCTTTAGATGCTTTGATTACACTGACACTTGCTTTGATTCTCTCAACATATTTGACAATGTTTTCATCCTCTCTCATCTTCATCTAATCAAATTGTCCTCTTAGACTTTCTACTTTGGTTCTCCTCACATTGTCATCACCTCCGTAGATATCCTCCATCTTGTTCCACATTTCAAAGGCAGTTTTGTAGTCCTTGATATCATCAAGTTCTTCATAGCTTAGGGCAGATGCAATGTCTATCATCATGGTGTTATGAGTCTTCTTCTCAATAATGTCATTAACAGATAATGTACTAGAAGGAGTTGTATATTCTTCATCAAGGTATTTTAATCTTGTATCTCCAATGGAAGCTAGATGAAGTCTCATGAGACCTTTCCATGCTTAAAAGTTATCCCTATTAAGCCTTGGAATTTCTCTCTTGTAAGACATCCTGATCTTTAGCTTAGGTCCTTGAAACCCTTCCTGCAAGCACCAAAATCTTTGATACCAATTTTTTGAAATATAGATGGAGTAATTGAGGGGGGGGGGGGGGGGTTGTGGTGAATTAGTTACCATAAAAATAAACCCATAGATCCCTTAGATGTTTGATAAACTAGTTATTGCTATCACTTGGTAAACATATAGAAAAATGTTGTAACTCGGTAGATGCAGTGTGTGTTAACTTTAATAGATCTTAAACATTCATAGTGATTAATATACTAGCATAAAAGAAATAACATGAACACATGAGACACTAGATTTAACATGGAAACCCAATATGAAAAAAACCACCAAGTAACTAGCTACTGATTTTCACTCTTCTAAAGTGAGCCTTGTTAGGATCCAACCTGGTTAAAGGTTACAAAACACACTATTAGATGTGACCTTGTTAGTGGATTTAATCACCCTGTTATGAGTGGCCTTGCAAGAGGTCTTTAGAACAATTCAATGAAACTGTCACCTTGTTAGAGGATTTACAAATGGCTATTAGACCAAATCTGTTAAGAGATTTAGGAATCACTACTACAATGGTAAGAAAGTAACAATGAAATGACCTGAATGAGATGCAATTGAATTACTAATTATAGATCTTTGCTCTGCTCCACTAGATCCTTCTTGATCAAATAAAAATTTGCTGCTCCTCAAGGATATCTAACCATCCTTCAAAGTTTACTTACACTTTCCTCTTTAATGAATACACTTGCATACTTGCTCATTACACTTTAGAATTCTCAACTTGACCTTTCATATATACCTTTCAGATTATCAAGTTAGCCCAATTACAACTTACAATTACCAATAATCATTACCTTAGTCAGCCAGAAACAATACTTCAAATAATTAAACTTTATTACTCAAAGTAACAAAATCCTTCATTGGCCAACCTTGCTTAGTAAACACTGATCCTAAAAAGATTTCCTATGTTAACCAACATGAGCTCAGTTAACAGTACAATCCTAAAAATTCCTTTGGAGACCAAATGAACTCAGTAAACACTGACTTTCCTGTTAACCATGTGAGCTTGGTTAAAACTACTTTCTGCCACATTTTCCTTCGACACCTGAGTGAGCTTAGTAGACATTGATAGTTGCTTTGCTAACCAACTCTGATTAGTAGATATTGACTGCCAACTGATATGACATTTGTGTAACATAAAAGACAAAACACAATTAGATAATTGTATCCAACAACAATAGCCAAGATGGTTCTAACTAAAGTATATCTAGCAATTGGAGCAAAAGTTTCTTCATAATCAATGCCTTCTTTTTGTGAGAAACCTCGTGCTACAAACTTGGCTTTGTATTTTTCGATGCTATCATCAAATGCATGTTTAATTTTAAACATCCATTTAGAAGACACAACTAATTTGTTCGTAGGTCTTGGTACAACATCCCATACATCATTTTTTAATATAGAGTTATATTCTTCAATCATTGCTTCTTTTCAAGACTGATTTGAAAGTGCTCCTTTAACATTAGAAGGTTCTGTCTTTATAAGTTTAGTTAAAAATGCAACATAAAATGATTGATTTCTTGTTCTTTTGCTCTCTCACATTACTTCATTAGGTTCAACATGATTTTCATCTTTCATTTTCCTAGCCTAAAGTGGCCTCTTTTTATTAGTGGTATTTTTAGATTCTTCATGAATTGGCATAGTGGAAGAGGAAGGTTCAGAATCATTCTCCCTCTCAATTTCTATTTGTTGATCTTCTTTAGGAATAAACTCAGTAATAGATTCATCAACTATTTTTGGAAATTTTAAAGGCACTATTTTATTTGAATTTTACATCTCTGCTAATCTCAATTGTTTTTTGTCCTAGAATGAAGATTTTGTATCCTTTAGTTATTTCACTATATCTAATAAATAATCCCTTCTTCCCAGAAGGTTCTAGTTTTGTTCTTTTCTCTTTAGGTATGTGAATATAAAATAGACATCCAAAAATTCTTAAATGACTTAGGTTAGGTTTAATGCCAATGAATACTTCTTTAGGAGTGGTGTTTTCTAAAACTGAGTGTGGGCATTTGTTTTGAATGTAGACTACAATATTAGATGCTTTGGCCTAGAAGGAAGTATGAAGGTTTTGATTGTGCATCATTGCTCTGGTTGATTCAATAATTGATCTATTTTTACATTTTGCAATTCCTCTATTGAGGATTATAAGGTATAGAAAATTCCCTCTTAATCACAATAGTAATGTAGAAATTTTTAAAATTATCTAAAATATATTCACCCCCATTGTCTAATCTAAGGGTTTTTATTTTATATTTTGACTGATTTTCAACTAAGGCTTTGAATCCTTTGAATTTTGCTAAGACTTCAATTGATTCCTTTTGTTTCAAGAAGTAGATCTAGGTTCTTCTAGAGTAATCATCAATAAAAATTATATAGAAGCATCCATTAATAGAAGGTACCAACATAGGACCGCAAAGATCAGTGTGGATCAGTTCAAGGATGCATTTAGATTTGTGATCACTTTTAGGAAATGATTGTTTAGTGTTTTTTCCTAAGGCACATCCTATGTAAATATTTGAGCGATTAGTTTTTAGGCTAAGAAGACCTTTTACAATTTTTTTGATGGGGACACAACCCAAGCACAGAATGGACACAACAGGAAAAGGGAAATTGTATTAACTATGAAAATAAGCTAGTATATTCAGTACAGAGAAAATAGACTTCAAAATATGCCCTAAGGGCTTACAATAGCACAAAACTGGAGATAATTTCTCCTTTTGGTACCTCCTCTCAAATTCCACTCCGAACTACCTTTTACAATGCCAAAAATGTCCTTAAATAGATCTTGAAGGGTTAAGGACTAGGAGTACATTCTAGAAAGTGCTAGTAGGCATCCACCGACCAAGTAGAAGGCTCCAGAAGCTATGTTAGAAGTTGGTGCAAATCTAGAAGAATCCAAAAATGGTAATCAAACTTTCGGGAGGCATAACTTTTGAACCGTAGCTCCGATTGACGAACCGTTTACATTTTCAGAAAGCTCTTGAAGTTCTTTATAGCCTATGGACTAGCTTCACTCATCCCCCATTTTTTAGCCCTTTTCAAGGTCATTTAATGCCCCTAACCTGACTTTGAAGCATTCTTAGGAAGTCTCCAAAAAATGAAAAACTATGATAACTTTCAAACCATAGGGCCTTTTGACCTAATTCTTTTTCTGGAATGCTCTAAATTGCAATTACATTCATCTGGCCGATTTACACCTCCTAGTTCACCAAAATGATGGCTCAATTACATACTCCTATTTTTTTGGCATTTACACGTATCCCAAGGTGTTCAAATACTTTATCCTAGAACACTGATAGTGGAACTGTGAGAGTTGGGACCTTTATTTGATCCAAATGGGTATCTAGAAATGAAAACACATGAAATAGAGACTAAGTCTAAGTACATTTTTTTGGGTGACACAGGATTGCCCTTATACCTCTGGATGCTCCTGCATCATTTTCCCAAGGATGATAATGCTCAGTAGTGAAGGTGACCTAGGCTCCTATGCCAAATTTTGGTGGAGCTTGAAGTTTCATGACTCAAAGCTAATTTTGTATTTTGACTATTACAAAGTTTATAAAGACTTCCATCTCTAAATCCAATAGAAATGGCTTTCTTAATATTAGATTTCTTGGGCCAAGCTAGAACTTTGTCCTCTAGAAATGTGATTTTGAAACCTTGATCAACAAGACCAGAAATAGAGACTAGGTTTCTTTTTATTCCTGGTACATATAAAACATTCTTGAGTTGTAGTGTGATTCATGAATTTAGCTGAATTGAACAGGAACCAATTCCTTTAATAGAATGAGTAGAGTTATCTCCAATAGTAACTTCTTCCTAGGCTTGTTCAGAGAAGGTTTCAAATTTGTCTTTAAAATTGGTGATGTGTCGAGATGCTCCACTATCAATGATCCAAGTGTTGTTATTAGAGTTTAATTCACTTGAAAGGGCTAAGTAAAAGGCATAGTTTTCTCTTCCTTCTTTCTCTTCACCCTCTTCTTTGATTTTTGCTAAGGCTACTTGTGTTCTATTCTTTTCAGGACACAATTTGTGGGGGTGACCAATCTTGCCACATTTAAAAAATCTAATTTTGACCAATCATGTTGCTTATAAGATTTTTAAGACTCCTTTTTGTTGTATTTGAATTTTATCTTCTTATTTGATTTTACATGAAGTGCTTGGATTTCTCCCTCTTAATTTGTACTTAGTCCTCTTGAGACTAGTCTAGATTATTCTTGAGTGCATTCATTTTTTAATATATCAAATTTTGGCAATTCGGGTCAAGAGCTTAATCGTTGAATAAATTTTTCCCATGATAGTGGAAGATCTCTCAATGCTATCATGTTGAGTTCTCTATCATTAACTCGACTATCCATTGTTGCAAGTTGATCTTTTAGTTTAGAAATTCTTTAAAAATATGAGGTGATTGATTCTCCATTTTTCATCTTTATGTATAGTAGATCTTGTTTTAAAGTTAGTAATCTACTAGTATTATTGATTTCAAATGTATTACGAATTTTCCTAAACATTTCAAATGCAATCTTGAGACTAGATATGGATGGTAATGTATGATCTTTTATGGAATTTATAATGATCTTCATGACTTTTTTATTATGTCTTTTCCATGTTACTTTCTCTAGTCCATTTTCAGCCATAGCCATGTTTGATTCAATAAATTCTTCTAATTCTATTTCCCTTAATATTATCATTACTCTAATTTTCCATGAAGAGAAATTAGATGCACCCTCAAGCCTATCTTCTAGTCTCACATGAATCACCATTTTAATAATTTAGAGTTTTAGCCTCTTTTTTCTTCAAAAAAAAATGAGATTTTATTTATTTATTGTGTAATGGTTTTTCTTATCAGAATGGCTCTGATACCATGTTAGTTTTATTGGATCTATGATAGATAAAATAATTACTACAAGAATAATGTAACTCTTGTATTACTGTTGAGCAACTTTGTTCTTTGAATATTGATGATCTTTGGAACTGTGAGTGCAAAGCCAACTTCCTTATCTTCTATTACTGATAACTTGAGATGACTTCTTGATATCCCTGCAGATTAAATATTATGGAAAAGTGTTTATGATAAAATGGGTGCAGACTGTTTGATACAAAATGTCGTGGATTAATATTATTGTTCAACAATATGCACTACCTTTATATACAAGGCGGAGAGTCATGACCCCCAAAGAGTCATGGGTTTGGCCACATAGAGTCATGTCTCTTTGGTGGCATGATTAATATCATGTTTAGTTAACAGAAGAAGTGCACCCATATATAATACATGAAGGGGTCGGATCACATATTAATAATGTGACAATGTGACTGTCGATATGTATATTGTCATCTATTGATGATTATCTTGCAAATGTAAATTATCCAAAACACATACATACATACATACATACATACATATATATATATATATATATATATATATATATATATATATATATATATATATATATATATATATATGTATATGTATATGTATATGTATATGTATATGTATATGTGTATATATATGTATATATATATATATATATATATATATATATATATATATATATATATATATATATATATATATATAGATAAACATATACATACATATATATCAGTAGTAACAACATATCTATTTAAACACAGATTAGTATATTAGATACACATTAATTACTTCTTCTGATGCTAAAAAATTAACACATACTTCCTACACATTTTCCAAATAGTCTTAATTTGAAGGAGCCTTTGAGAGACCTCTCTTCCTCTTCCCCTTCTTCCTCTTCTTCTTCTTCATAATCTTCATGGAGGTTTTTTTTTTAATCTTCGAAAAAAATAATTCATGGTTTGGGATGAAGTTAGGAGATCATAGTAAAAATTTCAGATTTTTTTATTTGAATGTTATTTTTAATGATTTTTCTTTAAAAAATTAATTTATGACCCAAATCATAGAATTTTAATCTAAAAATTTTATTATAAGTTTGGGATGATATTAGGATGCTTCAATAAAAATTTCAGATTTTGCTCAGCAAACTGATATTATTCATAATTTTTTTTAATGGTTTTTCATTAAAATAAATGCTCCAAATCATAGAATTTTGATCCAAAAAATTTAATTATAGGTTTCTAGAAAGTTGACAGGAAGAAATAGGGTCATAAAAATGTAGAAACAAAGTGGAGACTCTAAAAAATGTGCCTAGCCTTTGCTAGCATCGAATCAGGTAGATCTAAAACTCTTGTCAATTAAGCTACAACTTTTTAAGGTCCACAATCTAGTTTAAGTAAGAAATTGATATCTTTGACCTACTTGGAACTAGGCCTATGCTCTCAACTCTTTGAGTTTGTTAGAATGTCAAACCTTCCAAAAGGGACAATAGAAACCAATTTGGGAATGAACAATCACATAGACTAAATAGGAGCATGCTGTTCTCCTAGTTTAAAGGCTTGTAATTGAACATCTTGCTTGTTTTGTTTGAGAAGTTGGAGTAGTAGAGATATGCTCTCACCCTTTTAGGGTGATCAAACTCCCCGACCTGCTTTCAATTTTTTTATCTCATACTTTTCCATAAATAGTTTACTCAACTATAGAAAGACATACCTCCCAAGACTTGCCTTAATAAGGCCAGTGAAAGTGAAATCCTAAGCTTGCATTCATGTGACATGCAAGGCGATCATGTTCAAATTATAGCCTTCCTTGAGTAGTCTCATAAGAGTTTGCACAAAACTCCCTCAATGAGAGAGGTAAATTTGAACATTGTTGAGATCACTAAAATCTTATATAGTCACTAGTCTTTTGAAGTCATCCTCTTAGGAAGTCATTTGTATTTTCTAAGAATCTGATTGTTTTTATAGTTTTTTATTTTTGCTGAGTTTGAATGTAATGATTTGTAACTAATTGAACAATTAAAAAATTAAAAAATTAAGCCAAAAATGGGTGAAAACCATAAAAGGATAGCATTTTTTCCTAAAATAAGGCATCTGTGATGTGAAATAACACATTTACTTGATTAAATAGTGCATTTACTTTATTTAATAGTGCATATATTTTGAAACAACACATATAATTTTCATAGTAATGCATATGTGCAACATAATGATGCTTTTGAGACATAATATAATGCATACATACAATTTTGCAATGCATCTTTATTAAAATTACAAAAAAATGAGCATTAGCACTCAAAATCTTGAACATTAGAAATCAGTTTTGGATACCTTTTTTTTTAATCTATATATTACAACTTGGATGAATCATAAAGACCATAATTCTTCAAACTAAGTAAGATATTTCTACATTATCATATTGGTCACAAATGACCAATTCAAGTCCAACCAAACAAACACCATCAAGTTTCTTGACAAGTTAATCAAGATAGTTTACATCCTTCCATACCAACTTTAAAGAACTTGATTTGATTTATCCAATTTGAGTGACTTACAATCTTGCATAAACATTATCTTCATGATTGGTCTAAAGATTTCTCTATTCAATTTGTAAGATGAAGAAACATCAGTAAGGATCTATTTCACTTATCATGTCACCCAAGTAAATCTATTACTTTGAGAATGGGAGCAGTAAGAATGGTTCCTATACAAACAAGTGTAAGATTATTAGAATGAGATACAATTGTAGAGTACTCACAATAATTGAACACTGCTGATCCAAAAACTACAATCAGTGCTTCATCCACCTACTTTAATTCAATACTCTTCAATCTAGAACATGAAATTAACCAGATAGAACAATCAAAACAAGAACAACCATCAACCAATATGTCTTCCTTATTCCTGCTAGGGAGTGATGAGATTGCAATGTAAAAATTAATGAACTTCAACAAGACCCCAATCTACTTGATGTAATGGATAAGATGATAGGACAAAATAAAGAGCGATACCTATTGTTACTGGTAAAACAAGGTGCCAAATTTCCTTTAGATTTTGATATTTTTGATATAAGGAAAGACCATGATGATAAACCCTTTGAGGTCATTATTCAACAACTTTAATCTATGGAGTTGGAGCTTCACACCTTGCGATAAGAAATGACCCAATTGACACAATTCAGTCTAGAAATGATATTCCCTCTACCCTTCAACAAGAGGGTCATTTTAGTGCCCTTCCCACAAAATGTGCAAATCCTAAAACATGATAAACATCATGGTACATCCAATCCCAAAGATCATTTAAGACAATTCTATATGTTAAGTATGGAATTCATACACAAAACTACTTACCTCATGCGCTTGTTTCCATGAACCTTGGGGGGACAAACCATGGAATGGTTTTCAAAAATTTCATCCAATCAAAACTTTTGATCATCTGGCTTCTTTGTTTGTCATGCAATATGCCTATAATTTAGAGAAAGAGATCACAATAATGGAGCTTTGTAATACCAAAAAACTCTTGGGGGAATGTTTTCAACACTTCCTACAAAGATGGTGACTCTTATTTTCCAAATACATCCAAGACATCTCTAAGAAGGAGAAGATTACCATCTTTGTGAACAACCTCACTAAATTGATGGATTATTGGTTACAACTCCAATGTCTGCAAAAAATTGAAACAGTGCTTGAAAACATTGCAAAAGTAGAGGCAACTTTTCTTAATAATGATAGCCTCAAAATGTCCTAAGATGGAAAAGGGTTTCCTAACAACTCTTCCTCCTCTAATGACTCTGCCAACAGTTCCAATGATAAGAAAAATACCTCTTGGCAAAACAACAACAAGAATGTGGTGACTTACAAGGTTGTGGATGGAAACAATATGAGACAAGAATCATCTCTTAATATTAACAATGTCAGTACTCCTTTCAAAAATAGCAATTAGTGCAACAACAATCCTTAGCCATACTATAGTTGCAAGAATACTTAGTCACCCACACAAAACACGTCAAACTAAGCAGTGATAACTTTAAGAAACCCCTCTTGAAAAAAAAGCCTAAAATGCTAGCGAATCCAACATTTTGTGGGCAGGAAAATTTTAATGTCAAGGGTGATTTTTTTATTCCATATAAGGAAATAAAATATTATATATTGGCAATTTTTGTCTTGCCCTAGTAAAAAACATTTTAAATGTGACGAATTAATATTTTTTTTGGTCAACAGATAAATAAATGATGGCTTTTTTTCCCTTGCCAAAAATGAATTAATAACTTCAAAAGTCAATTACTTGTTTTGTAGGAAAATGAATAATAATGATCTTGGCTAATCTTCAGTGGTAAACTGAAAAATTGTTTAATCTGAAAGCAAAATTTGCAAATGTATTGGCTAGTGACTGTACTAACTACTGAGTAGTCACTTCAAGTATCAACTTGTGTACTATCTTAGGTGTGTTATTAATAATGTCATAACATCATTACATTAGTGCCACTATTACCAAGTCGGCTACTATTGCTTTCATATTGTTAATAGTAAATACAATAGTTTTATTAATCGTTGATTAGTTGGAGATCAACGAGAGAAGATGCATCTCAGGGCCACTTGCTTGAAAAGACCTAGAGTGACGCATAATTCTCTAGAATGGAGACATGTGGAAAGGTTTGCATAGAAATAATTACTCAATGTTAGACACTATCAACTGTCCGACATTAATGCCAATACATTTTAGCATTTTACACACTTGAAAATTAATAGGAATACGAAAAAATAAGATATGAAAGATCACAGATGCTAAAGAATTAAATGCAATTGCCATTAAATAGCCTCTTTAATTCCTCTTTCCTTATCATTTTTCATATTCTTCAATCTAAATTTAGTTTGCAGTTGCAGTTTGCAGAGTTTCTTGAATCTTAGTCATGGATACGCCAATTTGCTTGAAATGCACTACAATGACTCTGCAAAAGCCCTTTTCTAGGCATGATTCCTAACGATGTCCTTGCCATGGTTTGCAAGGTAGATTTCCAAAGTCCTTCTATGTACCATGATATATTCATGGTACTTGGCCATGAATTCTTGAGAAATGATAAGAGGTACCGTGTGTCCATAGATATTACCTCCCGCTTCCTTGCAACTCTTGTCGACCTTGGAGGCAGTCAAATAGACATGCTAATACTTCTGTGTAATATTTTTAAAAAAATATTTTTAGAAGATGATGTCAAAATTATTGTATTGGTCAAGCAGGTATGGGGACTAGGCATTGGCATCCCTTTTGCAGATGTAGCAGACAAGTGCTAAGAGGAAGGCATAGGGTGCGTTATACATAAGCATCCTTTCTTGCTCGGCATGAATGAATGAAAATTGACTCACCATTAGAAGTAGGCGTGACTTGGAAGGGATTTCCTATAGAAATAGTTGTTATTAGATGATGTCAGTGAGATTGACTTCACATGGCTAGACAAGTTTAGTAACATCATCTTCTCCAACAGATTCCTCATTGACGGAGTTGAAGACCTTTATGATTGAATGCTTGAAGCCCTCAACCCCACACCCTACTCATGCTTCTAGCTTCCCTAGTTCCCTATTCCCTATTTCTAAATATTGTTTCCTTACCCATTGCCCTTAGGGAAAACAACTATTTTAAAGATATCTATATTTTTCTTTGGATTGTGCCTTGCCCTTTTTCATAAATTATGAAATAGTAAAATCAGGCTCATTTAATAAGCTATTTTGAATATCTATGCTATGAATTAGTACTATGTACATTGTATAGTCTAAAATATTATCAATGAAAACAATAGTTTTTGGCTTCTCAAATCGTTGTTCTTATTAGTCTATGACTTTGTCAATTTGTTTTTGGCATTTTGATTCTCAATGCACTATTGAAATGTTACTGTTAGTCTGTGACTTTGTTAAAAATAGTTAATTGTTAATAATTAACTAGTTTTGTTTCATCAGATTGATTAAAACAAATGGAGCTTCAAGGAAAACTAAATATTAATAGATTATAATCTTAACAAAGTTAAATATAATTTTGATAATTTGTGTCAAATTTTATTTCATACCTATCTTGTCACCTATTCCTAACTCTTTTTTAATTATGAAATCTTTTAAATGATGAAGAATAGTTTATAAACAATTATCACAATTATCAATATATGTTAAATTTTAATAATTTATAGATATTTTAACTATATTATATTTTAATTTTGAAACTAAATAATGAATATGAATAAAAATATAGCATTTGCAATTATATTTTTAAATTGTAATTATTTTATTTACATTAAACTATTGTCATTATTATTATTTCATGATTTCTTGCACCAATTTTATTTTATAAAATTTAATATAACTTCATTGAATTTTTCATATCATCTTTACAATAAAAAGCTTATGATAGAAAAAAAAAAAATTCTATAATAGAAAAGAAAATCCTTTATTTATATATATTAAAATTATTATAATAGTTTTTTTTTTATCGGTAATAGCTTTGATTTTATTAATATTATAATAATAATTACATCATGATTATAAGGTCCTTAATTCTTTCTAAGGGACCATCCTTTACAAAAAGATATATCACCTCCACATTCTAAAAACAAAAAGCCTCTGCTAGGCTAATTTTCTTAAAAGCCATCACTCTTTTCTAAAAAAGACCTCTCCTAGGTCATCATCTGCATAATCCTCGAAGCTCTCAAAAAACACAATCATTGATTCATTCTGCTATGAAATCCTTGCTGATCGTTTTCCTTTAGGAAAATTTTGTAGAACAGTGGTCACCTTCTTCTGTTCCTTGTGGACCAAGATTGCACATTTGAGCACATGCCATGCATGGTGATGCTCATTTGTGTAAGCTTGTTGATCTATCTGCCCACGCAACCAGTTTACAAAGGGAAAAAAAAAAATTTCAACACCTTCTTCCTCATTTGCATATCCTTCACTAAAATCAAATGCCCATCCTAGATGCACCCATTCCAGTAATGCATCCAAATTTGGAATTAGAGCTTCCTCAAAAAGCTCCCTCATTACCCATGCCACAATTTGCTCATGCTCTCCAACATGCAAACCCCATGCCATTATCATTGCTGCTATATCCACCCAAACTTTCCAACGGTGGTTAGCTTCATGGAAAAAAAACCCTAATGTCTCCTACATAGCTTGAATCATTGCCTTTGAAGGACATTTCACCATTTTTTCAACCACTGATTTGCCACACTCCCAAAAAATGCTTTTTGTTGCTTCGAAGTTTCAAAAGTGAAGGTCGGTTCCATTAGACCTACACTAGAATACCGTCGATATGCAAACTTATGGATTGAAATAATGTTTCTTTCACATCCTTCCTTATTTTAAAGATTCTGCCCGAAATCTTGACCATTGCATAAATGAAGGATCGACAACCCAAGATGAATTTTGGGCCGATTTTGGGAATGCTTTCCCATGTGCCTAGATTCATCCGAAATCGTGACACATTTTTGATCATTGCCAATTGAAAGAATCAGTTATTATTATTAATAATTATGTTTATAATAATTATCACAATTATCAATAGATGTTAATAATTTATAGATAATTAAACTATATTACATTTTTATTTTGAAACTAAATAATAAATATGAAAAAAAATATAACATTTGTAATTATACTTTTAAATTTATTTTATTTTATTTAAATTAAACTATTTTCATTATAATTTATTAATAATTATTAGTACTTGCCGGTAGCTACTAGGCTTAGGGCTAAGAGCTAAATATTTTAGTTTCAATGTGATTCATTAACATTAATATTTTTATTTTTTAATGTAAGTGCATTGGTTTATATTTTATATTGTAATAATGTATTTTTTAATAAGTTATAATATATTTTTTGTCATTCAATTAAAAATAATATTACTTATATTATATAATCATTTAAGATTTATTATTATTATAAAAATATTATTATTATCTATTATATAATAGAACATATAATATAATATAATTATAACCATATGATATATATGTACTAGAACATATATATCAATGATTATATAATATATTTATGAATACAATTTAAATTTAAATTAACATCATTACAAAAAAAAATTATATTACATTTTTATTAATTAAAATATTATATATATTATAATAAATTTATTAAATTTAAATTAGAATTATATAAAAACTAAAGGCAAGTACTAGTGGCACTTGTTTAATATCTTGGACTAATTTTATTTTATAAAATTTAATGTATCTTCATTAAATATTAATAATTAAATTAACCCAAAATTGGGACACGTGTACTACAAGATTCTACCTGAAAATTAAAATCCTGATTGTTGACTAAAAGAAAGATTAATAGCCTAATATGAATTTCAAGCCAATTTGGAGAATGCTTTCCCAAGTGCCTAGATTCATCTAGAATTGTGACACTGTCCTTGACAAGTGTCACAATTGATAGACACATGTCACAATTCTGGATGACTCTTAACAATAGTGATATCACTCCACAAAATCACCTGAAAATCATATCGAATCATCGATAATTAAGTTATATTTTTATTAATTAATTAATTTAAAATGAACAAATTTTTTCAAATGTATATTAATGTAATAAATTTTTACTTTTAAATTATTTTTTATTATTGTTATGTACATTACTAAATTATTGAGTCTTGACTCTTTATGTCATTTACATGTACACTGTACATACTATTAATACAAAGTACCTAAAACCATTAATTACTTAATACTTTCTTTTTAACTATTAACCCTACCCTATATGTTCATTGTTTTTAGAGTCCGATACAATAGGGTTTTCAAATTTCAAATTCTCTCAGGCTGGAAAAATTCTATTTTATGTTTTGAAGACTAAAAGTGTGAAACTTGAATATTAGACAACAACACCAATTATCCAATCTCGATTCCAGGTATTTAATTTTTTAAAAACTTTTTTCATTGCAATTTGCAACAATAGAAATCTTTATTTTAACTATCTTAGGTTTACACTTTACAATTATTTTAAATAGGGCCTGAAGAAGAATTTTGTATAATAACCAATAGTAGGCATGGGCAAAAAAAAGTCAAAAACCTCCCATACAAGTATAAGTATAAAGGAAAAGAAACACATTATAAAGCTCAGGCAAGTGCTACAAACCCCAGGTTTCACCAATGAGTGTCATGATATTTTTTATCTTGTTATCCATGGAGATTTACGAATCATGAAAATTAGACATTCATTGTTTAATAAGTGGAAAGATCCACCGAAGGGGAGAAATTATTACAAATATAACAAAAATATTCATGCACATACAAATAAACTAGCTACTTTGGTTACTAGATTAGCAAACTTCACTATACCCAAAGTATTCCCTTGCCCTAAAATTGTAATGCTATGCGCTTAGAATTATGATGAAAATAGAAAGACAATTGTAAACCAAAACACTCAGGAGGAAATTTTATCCATAACTGAGAGTGAATTTTTCACTCTATTAGACCTAGGGCTAGGGTTTAAACTAGAAAGCTCTAATGAGCGTATTGACTTGGATAAACTAGCACAGGCTTATGACAAACTAGAAAGAGTTTTTCAAGATTCATTTATTAAGGGTTTAATAAACTATGAGTCCTCTACTAGTGTTACACTAGACATAGACCATAAGCCTCCTTATTAGTATGATATTTTTGTGCCATGGGTTTCAAATACTATTTCTTTTTTATCATTTTGTTTGGGATTAGATAGTAACAAAGAAGTGGGGGGCTAGTGTTCTTGAAATGATTTATAATATCCATTGTCAAGGTCAGTTAGTTGAGAAGGTAGATGTAAGATACAATTTTTCTCAACACATTGTTGAATCTATGCAACAACAATTACTGATGATTAAACAAAGAACAACTACAGGCAAGAAAATACATTTAGGTTCACAAGTTATTTTTACTACCTTCTTTTAGCAAAGAATTGCCCAATATTTGAGATAGAGAACAACAAGCTTGATATTGAGGTCTATAAGTTTGATGAGAAAACCCAGAAGAAATCAAAGACTCCAAGTCTAGTATATGAGTGGACACATAAGATGAGGATGACTGCTATAAATAAAAACTACAACCATTTTTTAGACTTCTTTTTGGCACCTATTTACCAAAAAATTATAGGCACTTTAATGCCTAGATTGTCTGTATCTTGTAAAGATTGCATTCAATTGGGAAGTCAGATTCAATTGGCTGACTAGTTCTTCATGGAAGAGTACACTATCTTAAAGTTTTATGGTTCAATGGTTGAACCTTGCAAACTTCCAATGCATGTTATAGAAAGGGTTTATGCACTAGAATATATATGAAAGATGGAGAGTGTAGATGAACTATTTAGTAGACAACAAAAGAAAATGATATTTCCTTCCTTGGCTTTCACAATTGGAGGCCTCACATTTGAGAGAAAGGCTTTCAAAGTGGCAAATTAATTGGTAACCTTTTTTGGCTTTGATTTTGTTAGTCACTAGAATTATGATCCACTAAACATAATAAAAATTAGACTTATTGCCAATGGGAACTCTGTGAGCAAATATCAACATCAGGAGATGTCATTGATAGAGAAGTTAAAAAACAAGGATTCATGGGATGAGGTTAAGAAAGAGATTAAGAAACATTCAATAGAGAATAATATTTCAATGGAAGAATTGTCATCCCAAATTATAACATTGCACATATCAGAGCCTTTGACATACTTAAATTTCTACAATAAAGCATTTGAACCTTCTAAGAGGTCTACACCAAAAGAAATTAAAGAGGCACGCACAGATGAAATGTGGTGTCAAACCAAGATGACCAATTTTTGGAAAATGAAGCAAAATTTGGGTGAACCAATGACATCAACTAGTTTTGATGAAATTGAGGAGGATGAAATTTTCAGCAATTATTGGAATAAAGAGTATCCAATTGTACTATATGATTTTGGTAGTGACAAACATAATGAAAGGTAGAAGGACCTCGAGTCTAATGCCAACATTAAAGGTATTCAGGATTCTGGGTCAACCAGGGGCAGAGATATTATTAAAATTTAAATGAGTGATTCTATTAAACAAACATATATTAAAGGGGCAACTATGATTAAAAAAATGGGTTATGCAGGTATAGGGCCCATTAGTGCAAGTGGTGAAGGGATTTGGAATCCAATTCCATTACGAGACCCACCCAAAAGAGGATGTAATCCAATCATTAGAGTCTCTAAGATTAAAGATGATTCATCTAGAAAGGGAAAAAAATATTATACCTCTGCTTTTGAAGGTCATCAAAAAATATTATTTGTTAAATATTTGAATTCAGTTGTAGTTGATCCCACTGGCACTGGCACTAGCATGGATGAACCTTGTGCAAAAAAACAAAAAGTTATGACAATTACACTGCCAACAATGTTAGTGGTTACTTCACCAATATATGCACCAGTAGCTTCTGTACAAAACCTAGAAAATAGTCCTAAAATGCCAGGCTTTGGTATGGGCCATCTTCAGTCTGTTGGCAATCCTTAAAATACAATTGTAGGTTGAGTACGTTTAACTAGAGTTGGAGGAGCATAAAATGATACAAATGATAATTCACCTTTCAAACACTCAATTGTGTCAGCAAACCTAGATTTTAGTTTGAATGAGTTTGCATCAAAGTTTGAACAAACAAATGAAAGAAATAGTCAAATTATGAAGACTTTGAAAAGTGATGTAGTTGTTGAATGTTAGGGATCTACTAATAGAATATTTTCAACATATGATCCAAACAATGAAATGATGAACTTCATGGTTGTTATGCCCCTGGGTAGAGATAATAATCCACCATAAAATGTAATAAATCCTAATGATATACAAGTTACTAGTCTTCAAATGGATTTGTCAAAAGTGAAAATTATTGATAAAATCAATATATCAAAAGAGAGCAACAAAATGGTCTATTCTACACTTCTAAAAGTGGAGAGGGAAAAAAAAGGCTTATAAAGAAAATAGAAAAGTTATAGGCAGACCTTTATAACGTGAAGGCGAAGGAGAAAGCAACAGCAATAGGTTCAAAGAATTGCAAAATAGAATAAAGAAATCTTCTCCTGTAGAGGCAATTGTCCAGCAAGAAAAGATGAATGAACAAGTGCAAAAATTGACTAACGAATTGGATGAGTGCCTCTACTACACAGTTGTTCAAGTCTATAGAGAGTAGTGCACATGTCAACAATAAATTGAAAATTGACCTGGACTATGCTATCAAGTAAAATAATATTTTGAAGACTAAATTGGAGAATGAAAAGAAAAATTTAGAGTCGAGGGCAAAGATGGTTTTTAATTTGAAAAAGGAATTGGGGAATGAGAAGAAAAAAGAGGAGTCTAGTGCAAACACAATCCACAATTTGAATAAGAAATTGGAGAATATGAAACAAAAGGGGGAGTCAATTGCAAAAACTATTAGTGATTTGAAGAAGGAATTGGAGAATGTGAAGAAAATAGAGTCTAGTGCTACTGCAAGCACTAACACAATCCACCACATGAGGGAATTGGAGAATGCAAAGAAAAAAGAGGAGTCAGCTGCAAAGAAAATCCTTGATTTGATAAAGGAATTGCAAAATGTGAAGAAAGAGGAGTCTACTCAAAGAATCCATGATTTGAAAAAGGAATTGGAAAATGCTAAGAAAAAGGAGGAGTCCACTGCAAAGACAATCCATGATTTGAAAAGGGAACTCAAGGATGAGAAGAAAAAAGAGTTAACTACTACAAATACAATCCAAGATTTGAAGAATAAATTGGAGGATGAGAGGAAGAAAGAAACTAATTGGCAAGGGAAACTAGAGGAAATACAGAAAAAGAGTGAAAAAAAGATGTCTGAAATGAAGAAAAAGATGGACAATCTAATGGTAGAAAATAGAATGACCTCTTCTAAAGACCATCATGTGAAGGATACTATAAGAAACAAAATTAACCTTATCAAACAAGAAAATTGAGACAAAATAATGAAGAACAGTGATAGTTTGTTTGAATGGCTTGATTTATATAGCAATCTTCGACTTGTCTTTGAAAATGTAAAAAGTGATATTGTGGGTAAAAGACAAATCTTCACCAATTCCTTAAAAATCTTTCTGACCAAATTTTGAATAAAGTAAAGAGATTGAGTGATAGGGATTTGGAAAACCATAGAATAAACAACCACTTGGATGCCTCTGTAATGACCATTGAAGTCAGTCATAATTGTGAACAAGTAAGGTGAAGCTCTCAAATCTGCTTCCAAAGAATTGATGAAGATGAATAATATCATATTGAATTTGCTGACTATTGGATTAAAAAATCCAACTAACTCAAACAATGGATTCATTGGAAAAGAAAATTACATGAAAAGGTTGTAGGAAAACATGAATTCTAATTTAGGCAACTTGCTTGAGGAAACCACTCCATAAAGAATTGCAAGTTGCATCAAACCACTATAAACAATGAATGAAGTTATAGATAAATTCCTTGATTCATATAAAAATATCTCTCAGAAGTATTTATTTTTGACAAGGTTACAACTATTTAGCTACAACCTCAAACAAATGGAGCTTCCAAATGATGCATAATGGAGTGCCCTAAAGAAATTCTTTGAAACTAGGTCATCTTCTCAAACTAAAGCTATTGATATTGTTGTTAGTGGCATTCATAGCTGATAGCACTAAGAAGTAACAACTGAGTAAGTGATAGTACTATAATTGTTTTATTACTTGTTTCTCTTTAATTTCAAATTTTGGATTTAATTTCAACTTTGTTTAATGTTAATCATTATAGGAATCAAGAGCCAACATATCAAGATAGTTGGGCAGCCAGGAATTGGCATACCATTACTGTCATGCCCTAAAATTAACCAGGTGAAACACTGAAATTAACAAGATGAAACACGACTAATTTTGTTTATTTTGTTTATTTTAGCTTATTTCTTATTATTATTTATCAATTTCATAAGCCTAAATAACCTCCAATAGACATATGTGTGTTACAACTAGGTCATCAATGAGTTGGACATCCCTCTGACATCTACTAACCTAGGGTTTGAAAAGATACTCTCATACCTACTACTTCAATCTTCACTCCACATTTCAATGTCATCTTTGCTATATTGTCATATGAGTTAACATTTCTTCAATGCATGTAACCCTCAATTAATCATCCATTAGAACTATCATCAACTTTGATGCCAACTATGCTACTCTAGGCAATCATTTCAAATAACAATATATACATAATTTACACTTTTCTAGAGTATTTAAAATTCTCCCAAAATCAATGGGTTTATATGTTTTCCTTACCCCAACTTACATCTTTCATTGACATCGTTATTATTATTGAATTATTATAATTATTATTTTTAGTAATTCCCAATATTTATTACTCACAACATCACATTTTAATATTAGGGTCAATACCTACTACAATTGAATTTGTAGTGAAAAGAACGATCAATTCATTTACATATATCATAAAAGAATGATTTTAAAAGATAATCCATCCCTACTTCCTAATCGCTAATTTTCACTCAAATTAAACTAAATAAAAATAAATTACTTTAATCATGGTTGGTTGATTTTAACTCAAATCATTATCAACTTTAACAATTATAATAAAATCTACATGCTAATCCCTAGATAACACCTACTTCCTAAGACTCTTAGCTATTGTAATTACACTCTAGCCACATAGTTTGTGATTATATAAAAAGACATATATGTGCAACTCAAACATGCCTATTTAATTCTCCATTTCAATGTCTACTCCTTGACCCACGTGCCTCTCCATTGAAGAATCTAATGCCAAGACAAGAGATATCCTCATAAATTCCTTAGGTGGCGTGCATAGTGGAGATGTGTTTTAGTTGACCTTTTTCCAACAACACTTACTTCCAAGGGATAACAAAGACTTTGCAATGTACCTTGACTGATTTGGACTGACAAGGTTATGTCATTACAATCAATTCTTTCCCCCTTTTTCTTCAGCGTCCAACTCTTCCTTTTTCCTAGGCGTGGGGTGTGGAAAGATTGCTTCATTTAATGCTGCAGTGATTTCACATGAATGGGGTGCCTTGGGAGTAACATAAGTCTCATCTCCATAGCATATTAAATTTTTTTCTCATTCCCCAATCCATGGTCACCTAGTGGGCTTCTCTCTCCATATTTTTGATGACATATTTTAAAATGAGTTTAGTCAAGATAGATGGTCGCCGAGGGTAGATAATATAGTAGGTTGTTTGTCATGCTATGTCTTGTTTAAATTATTCCTTGGTGCTAGTTTAGGTTTGTTTAACATGAAAATTGTATATATATATTTTTGTAGTTTCTTTTGATTTGATAGGATGTTGACTCGAGTTATGTGTCTCATATGAGGTCCCTTCTAATGCAATTAATATGATGGTGAGTTTATTATGTTAAAATATGCTTTATATGTTATAGGGTCCTAAGAGTCTAAGGAATACTCTTGAATATTTTAATGTCTATACTAAAGTAAGATATTTATTTTCCTTTCTCATACATTTTCCAGAGGATAAAATGTGCACCTACAGCAAGCTTATGTCTTAAGCCTTGTATATTTTATATCTTCACTTGATATTTGTTCTTCTATAATCTAGGATCTTCAAGGTAAGTTATTGCAAGGATAATTAGGAGATAATTATAAACTAAGTATAGTTTTAAAATTGTGATTCATTTGGCATTTAAACATTAAACTTAATCCAATAAATAAACATTTCATGACAAGACTTTATATGAAATTATCTGGATTATCCCTATCTATGAATGATGAAATTGAGAAACCATTTTCTCAAGGATCAACATTATCTTCTCATGCAGATCTAAATTTGAATGTACATTCATAATTGGTACACAATGGAACTAAAATGATAATAGCAATCCACCAGGATACTCCTTCCTATGAATATTGTCTCTTCTATGATATCAATTTTGTTTGGAAAATCCTTCTATATACCACTCCAAACATCAAGTATTATAAACTCTAGTGAGAAGCTCCTATCCAAAGCAATAAGACAACTAAATTATCACAATATATTTCTCTTCCGTGATATTCCTATAATACATAAAGGTGATGAAATCAACATATCAACATATACACAATGGATATGCTTCTTACTACACATGAACACTCACCACCTTTCCAAATGACAGTTAATTAAGACAATAACATCTTCATACAATACATTTAGACTCAATAATAGAATGGAGTATGCTCATAACCTTGGCTTGGATACAACAAAGGAGGTCTTTATCTCCGATGCACATGGAGAAACAACAAGAGCTCCAAATTCTCAAGATCATCCAATAGAGTCCTACAAATAAAAGGTAAAAGTAATGAACCATGGAGGCTCACCTCCCAACCTAGGCCTCAAGGAGGCCACCCACTAAGCTCGAGTATACAAGGTTTAAAAAATTTCATGCTTCACATTCACATGCCATGCATATGTACCATAAATTGATAGAATTACACAATATACTCTCACACACCCCATCCCAAGGCTTTGCAAAAAGATTCAACAAATGAATCAAGAATCAGGTGAAAGTGGGCTCTCATCATGAGGAGAATTGCATAGCCTTCATTCAAAAATTACACATCTTTTCAATATCAGCATGCCCTTTCAGGGCAATTCTTTTCAATATCAAAATGCCCTTTCGGGGCAATAGCATCTTCCCTTCTACATACCTCCTTATACCTCCCAAGATGTAAGTGAGCAAGATAATTTGCATTCCATAAAACATATACAACCATCTCCACACAAAGGAGAATTCCTCAACTCCATGTGTGAGCCCAACTAACCCCTTCACCCTAGGCATCTCTTCCCTCCCAAGGGTGAGTGATGCCTCACACCCAATTCACAAGACATATAACATGAAACAAAAAAATTCAAGAAAGACTCCCACAACACTACCCACATGTAACATACAACAAGAGTTGACCACAATACACCACAAGACACCACAATCCCATCATGAAATGAAATCACAATTTCTAACCTATATGCAAAAATGAAGAGACTTCATGGATCATGTTACCAACCTTCCTCCAAGCATGGCAATGAATACTTGCAGTAGAGCTCCCTCCTCTTTCTTCAACCCTATTAGTCTCTAAAAGTAGAGAGTTGCCAAGTGAGGTTCAATTTAGCCATGCCTCTATTTATAACCCTCTTATTTTCGGATTCAATGAAGAATGCCATTTTCATGGGGTCTCCTAGGTCCACTAGACACCATAGAGGTCTTTAATAACCCCCTAGCCTATAGTACTAACATGGGTAAGGTTAATTTTAATCTCAATTTACTTTAAAGTTACTTTATGACCCTTCTAAAGCTAGGTAATTCAAATTTCAAATTTTCTTTCCAAAGGTGATAACCTTGTCCTTTTCTAACTTAGGCAATAAACAAATTTCTCAATCGAAGCATATAACACGGAGCAAGGTGGCCACATGATCTATTGATGAATAACATGGCATTCCACATAACAAGCACAAGTGTCAAGTGATACCCACATACATCACATGTTCACAAAATAAGCACATCACAATGAGGTTTATGAATCTTACAAAGATTCACCTTGGCAGAGTCATTAAACATGTGTCTATACCTTGTTTCCCTATTAAGTTTCCATGGTTCAACTTTCCTGCACACTCAACTTAAACATCACTAACACAATACAATAATATAGGATACATACAAACACGTACAACATTGATCCAATACCTCATACTTCTCATTAACATTTACAATTAAGTATCATCAAATCATTTCTGTTCTAAGTACTATCAGTAAGACATTGCCATGTCATATTCCATTTAACTTTCATCTAAGTGCATATTCAAAACATTACATTATCACTCTCAAAAATATTTAAAACATTGAAATATCAAATATGTGTATCAACAGTAATCTTTCTTACTATAAATCATTTTAAATCAAAGTATCATCACAACTCTTTCTCACATAACAATGAAACTCTAAGTCATCTTTAGTGAATTGTAAAAATAATATAAAATGGATCTTAACATATATGTCCTAAGTGAAAATCACTAATGTGCAGACTAGTTAACTAGTAACTTTAGGTTGAGTTAAACATAGTGATGCTCCTAGCAATATCCCTTTATCACATTATGAGGGATTTGCGTGATTTTTCAGGTTTAACTCCACAGACTGTCAGAATGTTTCAATCATTATGTCGTAATAATTTAGAACCAATTTCAAACATATCCATAGACCTGATTATCATCATAACCTATGCTCATAGTTGTTCTTAGTAGGATGAATGTTATTTTATCCT
The DNA here is from genome assembly GCA_028749045.1 of Cupressus sempervirens. Taxonomy (NCBI): domain Eukaryota; kingdom Viridiplantae; phylum Streptophyta; class Pinopsida; order Cupressales; family Cupressaceae; genus Cupressus; species Cupressus sempervirens. The sequence goes on from CM053793.1 coordinate 736,926,359, forward strand.
TCCTAACTACCTAATAGATCATCCGTAGAGTCTCATGGTCAGGTTCTTGTCTTGAACATTTTAAATCTCATTTCCATGTGGTATTATCTTATCGACCTAATGTTATGGGATACAGTATCAAAATCTTCATTAGTCTCCTATAGGATCCCTTAAATCATTATTAGTAAGAAAACAAAATGTAAATCATAACTCAATTAACTCCTAACCATATGTATTTCATCAGGATCTAGAATAGGATGCTAGTGTGGGCCTTACAATTACTACACATAGCAGATGGAAAAAATTTCCCTAGTCCTACTACTTGAAAACATTGTACAATTGGTAATGTGATTGTATAGTACCAAAGTAACAAGAATCAAATTCGGATCAAAATCGACAAGCTCAAATTGAATCGTTGAATTGTGTGAATCATCATGATTCTTGGAACTATGTTGTATACACATAATGAATTATGTAGTAATAATCTGATTATATATACAATTAAAAATTGACCTAAAACTATTGTTTTTCCCTTGTATCTACAAAAGGGAATTCAAGGTCAATGATAATTTCAATTTGACATTGAGTCATTTGCAAAGCGTTGTAATTGTTTGTAATTGTTAAATGTATTATGTTATAGGCTGATTTATAATTATAAATTATAATACAATTTTTTTAAAATAGAGCTTATTCTATTAAATGCATTATGTTATAATTTCTAAAAGAAAATAGAATCAATGAAAATCTCAACATGTTAAAAGAATACAATCAATGAAAATCTCAACATGTAAGTTTGTAACATCAACATGTTCAAAAAAAATATTTAACCATCTATAAAAGGATAGTGAATGAAGGTTATAAATTGACTTCTACAAACATAATTAATTAGTAGATAGAGTCTTAGATTGGAGCTACTACTACTAACCTACTACTTGACTCATGCAAAAGTTAGAACTTGAGGTTGAGAAGCTGCTATAGTTGCCAATCCGCCTAGACCAGCTCAACATCACTATCATCAGAATCCTCCTCATTTATTGCATATAACATTTTATTATCCACGTGTTTTCTTTAGATTCACTATTAGCATCAATATTCATGCCAAGGTCAACATCATCTTCATTGCTTCCAATATCAAGACATGAACCACTGCCACCACCACTGCCACCACCACTGCCACTGCCACTACCATTGCCACTACCACTTGTTTCTGAAATGTTGGTAATCCCTCTTCTTTGACATTGGCTTCTTTAAATGCTGAGAGCCCTATCATAAGGGAAACTTTCTACCTTATACTTAGAATTATAGTGCCTCAAACAATTATCTAGATTTTTGTCTAATTTGTTTCTAACCTTTTACTTCAGGAAGCCCAAAGTACTAAAAACTCTCTCATCCTCCACTGAACCCAATATCATTGTCAAACATAAATCGGTAAGCTTGAAATATTTTAGTATTGACTCTCTCAACTGATTGCTCTCACCAAGGTATTTCCAAAGCTTTATTACCACTCCCTCTTCATTTGGGTTCTCCACAAGATAATATTGTTCCCTCATTATGCTTGCAAAAGAAAATTATTGATCTCTCAGTTGAGATTCATCTAAAATTGCATTTATGGCTACTCCATTGATTACTTTAGGTTTGCAAAAATGCTGAATCAAATTCATCATCCTTCTTCAAAAATCAATCAGACAATTTAGAGATCAATATTGTGGAAAAACAATTGACATTGCTTCGAGCAGTTCCTCTGGGGGAAATCTAAATCTAATTTCTGATGAAAGATTGTAGCAAACTCACTTAACAGAGTCAAGCATAGAGTCTTTGATCTTCTTGAAGTCTTCACTTATAACACATGAAAGTACCTTCTCTGGTTCTGATTCAACTTTGCTTCCTCCTTTGTTGGGGTTACAACCAGGGTTGACATGGGTATAGTATTGCAATGGTATGTCAACTCCACGTACCCTAGCATAAACCTCACCATTTGCACCAATATGTAAAATTTTTTGAGGATTGTTCAAATCTATGATTTATATACACTTTTCAAACTTTGATTCATCTAATGGTAGTAATCAATATAGAGTATCTAGGCTATTACATGCTATGTTATGTAGCTTATTATATTCTACAATGTACATAGTTCTTTGTTGAACCCTTTTTATAATATTTCTCATGTCCTATAGCATGGGGAGAATAGCTGCTAAAGTTAAGAGTATCTTAACATTAGTTATACTTGAATATAGCTGAGGGAATCTGTGTCGCATAGAGTGGATTAGACCAAGCAATGAAGGATATTAAGAGATTACTCAATGTGCTATTCCATCCAAAGAGATCCATCTATTATCATTATCTTTAAGAAAATTCTTCCCATCAGTAAGTCCTTGAGAAAGGTTTTGAAATTTTTGGACTTGTTTTGGACTTCGACAAAAGTATTGGTAATCTCTTTGATGAGAGATTCCACTTTACTTACACAACCAAAATTGCTAACAATTCCAAAAGCTATATTCATTCGATGGGCCATGCAATGAATGGGAATAGTGTAGGGTGCCAAATCATTTTTGATCATTTTGCAAAGACTACCTTTTTGACCTTGCATAGCTGAAGCTCCATTTGCTCTAACACACACCAAATTTTTGGCAATCTCTATTTTATCCAAACCTCTACATTCAATTAGAGTACTCTTTAATAAATCATATAAATTTTTAGCAGTCACACTACAATTCAATTTAGCAACAAATAGTAGAAAGGGTTGACGACAAAGATTGTTTACAGTATAAACATGCATGTACACCCATGAAGTATTATCAATTGTTGTAACTTCATCTAGAGATAGTGCAATGAAATTAAAGTGTTTAATTTTTTCCTTCATATCTTTTTTTTCAACCTATTCAAGACATCTAGCCCATTCCCACCCATTTTTTATTGACCAATGACTGTTTGGATAGTTTCAAAGTTTGAAAAAGTGTAATAAGGTAGTAATTGAAGGGTAGTCTATCATAGGACATCCTCTACTTAAAATATAAAAGACCACACTTAATTGAACTACTTTTCCCATATTTTGCACTTCCATTTCTTTCCCAATGAAATCTTTGATGGAACATTTTACTGCAAAATGCTTCTCTCATATTTGCTAGTGTAACTTGTATATTTTGGCATTCCTAATATGCAAATAGTTGTCTTTTTTTTTCCAAGTTAGCATGGATTTTTCAACTCCATCTATAGTTTCCTTTTTGTAAACTTTGTTGACATTCTTTTCTATGGTATCAAGTTTAAGTTGCAACCTCTTCTCCTTCTTTGTTATCTCAGGAAAAATCTTACATCTGCATTCTATAGGAAGCTCACCATCAATTGGATTGGGAACTAGTTCAATGAACTAATACTTTTCCACCCATTCTAACTAAAAATTCCTTTTGGATAGATCCCAACAAGATCAATCTTTCTTTGATTCCAATTTCCTTTTCCCCTTTTATGCATGAACATGATTTATGAAATCACTTTTGGTTTTCTCACCCAACTAGTTCGGGATTGACTCCAACTCTATAATATTAGTTGCTAACTTCCTACTTTGGGGAAGTGCCTCCAAATTGTATTCAATTTTTTTCTCAACCAATATATCAAGTTCACCAACTTGAACTTCAATACGGTTTGAGTTTCCAACTTGTGATGAATCTCCTTTTTTAATAAGCACTAGAGATCTAACTTGTGAATCTTGTAGGCTGCCAACATTTCCACCACCAAAATATGCCACTATGCTTCTACATTTTGGTAATGGTGGCCTCTCTTGGATTTTAGGGATCCTATTTGAACCCCTATTACCCCTCTTGTTTGACGTTGCAAATTGATAAAGGCTACAAAAAATAAATCAACTTAGTTGTTGAACAAAATACTCAAATAGTGATGACTCAAAGACTATGAATAGTGATAGTAGACTACTTAAATTGCATATAATAAAAATAATATGATTTATTCTCCAAAAAATGGTACTACTACTATGGTACTACCCAATATAATTTGCAAACCTATAGGCTCTGGCTATCTTAGCATCTAAGATGTCCAATCGTTAGTGGTAAAACTAAAAAATAACCAGTACCACTGTTCTAGTATGGTAGTATGGTAGTACCACTGTAGACATAAAAAATAAATTAAAAATCACTTGCCTTTTATGAATACTAGGGTCCAAGAGTCAATGGGCAATGCACTCAGCACTGTAAAACTTCGGCGGCAATAAGAAATGCTAGTCTCTAGACCAAAAAATAGTAAATTGTGTAGAACAATAATATCTTACAGTCCAAATTAGGTTGGCAAATTATGGGGGATTAAGAAGTAGGAATGTCAAACATAGGTGAAGCACACCTTCCTATGCAACCCCACAGTATGAAATAGTTGGCTAAATTGGGCTAGTGGTTGACATGTGTTGAGAAAATGGTAGGCGACACCCAACCCAAGGGAAAATTATTTTGTTGTAGTAATGGAAAAATAATGTAGGCCAATAAGAAACAAATATGCAAAAGCTGGCAAAATATTTAAAATAAAAGTATCCAAAATGTATATTGTATTGGTGATTGGATCGATATTTTTGACCAATCATGTGATAACTAATGGGTGACCACCATGGGTGTTGAACCCAAATCTGATAAATATTCGATGATGCAGTTGGCCTACGTTGCATGTGCTATTCACCAAATGATGATTGGCCTATGAGATAGGATCACCAAAAGGTGAATATTCACCACTAAAGTAATCTTTGATCCTATGCGGCATGATCAACATCCCATAGGAGAAGGCACGTGGTCCTATCTTGCCTACATTTCAACCATTCCAAAGAGTACAGCTTGATGTTTCTCTGCAACTGACTCATTATGCAATATTAACGATAGGAATGGAGCTAAAGAAAGCGTTGTTGACTAAGATACAGAAGGTTGATAATGTACATAAATAAATTGAGTTCTTTCAAGGTTTGATCAAGAGAGCTTGAGAAGATGGGCCACATGGGGAGGCTAAGCATTTGGATAGCAGAGCGAGCATGGTTAGAGACTACAGAGGCATCTTTGGCTATAGAATGAGCATTAATGGAGTGAATCCACAATGAATTGGTCTTATTATCAGCTCAAGTGGATGCATTTAGAGAAGCAATGACAAAGATCAATGCCTTAGCATACTGGTTGTAACAGTAACTAAATTGCTGCTAATGCAAGGATTACACATTTGTTGAACTAGATGCATGAGGTGAAGCATGAGAGGGAGACTTAAAAAATAATAGAAAACACCTATAAAGTGAAGTGAAAAATTGCTCAATAGGTGATGACTCTATGTAGGGAAAAAAATATGCAGGCAGATATGAAAGAGGTCATTGAGAAGTCAAAGAAGCTTGCACAAGAGGCAACATACTACATAGGACTATACCATCAGAGAGTCCCTCCAAAGCACAAGAGAGGAGTATTCCTTTTAGATAGGAATTTTATGACACAAATGCACACTTTTTTGACACGTGAGCATATTCCTATTCCTATGGATACTATTTAAGAAGGTGTAAGAATGACACCAGGTGTCTCATCATTTAAGACTGCACAAATGGGAGTACCCCTACTGAAAATCTAAATGTCCAATCTTCACAAGGAGGACCTCGATGAGTATTGTACTTGTGTTATTTTGGCTTTGTGTATTTTTAACTGATGCGCTTATTAATAAATAAAAATGCAATGTATTTTGTTCCCTAAATATTTGTGTCATATGTTTATCATCTATTGAAAATTTTGTCTCAATTTAAGAAATAATTGGAGAATATTAACTTGGGACCTCACCAATGTTTTCATATGAACTCGATCGAGGTATGCAAATCTTTCCTAAAGGAGCAATAATTATAGATGTACACCATATGGATATGAAAATAAATGATCGATGGATTTAATATTCTTAATATTTTAAGTGTGATGATATTAATTCAAAAAAAAATGAATGTTTAGAAATTTTGGAATTTGTAAATGTTTTTGGACATTTTTTCTATTGAAATATATGGATTCTTTTGAATTTTGTTGTATATATGGATTTTTTATTTTGTGGTTTCAAGCATAAAAGGTGTACTCAGGTCTGAGAAGGATGCTTGGACCTAAAAAAGGTGTTGTGGGCCTAAAAAGATGTCATGGGGCTCAAAAAGGATGTTATGGCCTTGAAAAAGGCATTAAAGGACCTAAAAAGGGACTATGAGGGCCTAAAAAGGTGTTATGGCCTTGAAAAAGGCATTGGAGGCTAATGTGGCCTCTAAAACTTAGCTCCAAGGGTCAAGGGTTTGACCCTCGTGACATTCAACCTCTTATTTTGCATCCTACGATTGGGAAGGAGGCAACCCTTGTAGGGTGCTAGCAACATTTGTTGTTGTGTATGCAAAAAATTATGGTTTATTTGGATGATGATGAAAGAGTGTGATTGATCTCTATGGAAAACTAAGGGATGAAAATTTTTCTAAACCTACAAGCATGTTCCAGACCATAAAAATGGAGTGTGGGGTCATAAGGTCTTTTTAGGATAGCATTGGTATATTTGTTGAAGGATATTAATCAATCGTGGCCTCTGAAACATAAATAAGTTTGTAAATCCTTCTTGATTTATATTGAGGAATAAAAGGGGGTAAAGAGGGACAAAGGAAATGCACTTCTTCTATCCACATTATGCTAGATTTTCCTAACCTCATAGATATGTTTCAAGGCATAATAAACATTGGTTCTTAATCTCTAATAGAAAAATGGATGGTATTGACATCTTTGTCAAGAGATAATAAGACAAGGATTTTGCCATAAAATATTTAAATATTCTTCAATGTAGGGTCTCATCATTGATTTCATATAAAATTGGTCAAGGTACGCAAATCCATCTTGAAGAAGTGGTAATTATAGATGGACACTAGATTGATATGAAATAAATTGATCATCATATTGAAACATATAAAAATAAGTCATGCAAAATGACATTTTTTTAATGTTTTTGATGTTTTTCATTGTTGTTGGCAATTTTTTATCAAGTTGATAGTTAGTCAATGGGGAGGGGAAGGATGTGAGGTTTGTTGGAATGTCGGCACCAAATGGGATAGGCATGGAGGTGAAAATTGATTTTTGGGACCACATGGGTATTTATGCAGGCTAAAATGGATTTTTGGGACCACATGGGTATTTATGGAAGCTTAAATTGATTTTTGAGACCAAATAGGTATTTATGGAGGTGAAAATAGAATTTTGGGACCACCTGGGTATTTATGAAGGTGAAAATAGATTTTTGGGACCACATAGGTATTAATGGAGGTGAAAATAAAATTTTGGAACCACTTGGGTATTTTTATGGAGGTGAAAATGGATTTTTGGGACCACATGGGTATTTACACCACTTTGCAAAAATTTCAGACATAGAGGAGCCATGATATGTTTTACAAGTTTGAGATGTGCATGGATTTTCTAGTAATTCATGCTTATGGCATCTGAAAACATACTTAGAATCCATGTTTCCTTTCAACCATAGTGGTCTCCTTGTCTTATATTTTCTCTCCACTTCTATTTGATGCCAAGCAAACACCGACTCCCCATGTAGAACTCAAACCCACAAGTATTTCTCAATTGAGCATGTACACAATAACTATAGCCCTAGTTCTTTTGTTCCTATCCTCTATTACTTTTTCTTGGTAAGGCTTAAATGAGAAGTAAGCAATGGAGAAACCACAAAAAAAGAAAAACTCATGTGAGAGACATGAAATGAACCATTCATTGTAGCCCTATTTATTTTGCTTTTCACATTAAAGGACTCGTGTTGTTGAAGGAATGTGGAGAGCTTAAAGATGTTATCTCTAACACCTTTTTAGACTAGAATATCCCAATTTTTTGTATTTTTGTATTTTTGTATTTATTTTTAAATTTTCATTATGCCAAATTTGCTCAAATTGAGAAGCATGTTTCAAACCATAATAACACTGCTTCTTAATCTTTTAGTCAAAGAGGGACCTTATTGAAATCTTTGTTGAGAATTAATCAGTATGTATGAACAAAATATTTAAATATATTTAATATAGGGCCTCGCCATTGATTTCATATAAGGTTGAGGCACACAAACCTATCCCAAAGGAGCAGTAAGGACACCAGCTCGACATGAAATTAATGGATCATCAAATTGAAATGTATATTTAAATAAATTAGACAAAAGGTTGGAATTAATTTTTTTGGATTTATGATGTTTTCAATGTTTGTTTTATTTTTTCTTTTGTTTTATTTTAATGTTTTTTTATACTTATTGGATTTGTAAATTATGACCAGATGGATACTATGACCAAACCATTGGGGAACTATTAAATCAGAGCCAACATAAACCAAGACTCCTTGAAAAGGAATACAAAAATTTATTTGGATAGATTTTGAAGAAAATAAAATGTTAATCATCCCAAAACTAATAATTTCTTGTAAAGACTAGAAGGTTCAAGAATAACAAAATCATCCGTTGGGTATTGCACAAACTTTTTTTTTTTAGTTTTTGGGTTTTTTTTAAAGGTGGGAATATGTAACAAGCTTGGATGCCATGATTCAAAGTCAACCAAAAATTTTGACCAAATGGATATTATGACTGAATCATTGGGGAACTCATTAAACCAGAGCTAACATAAACCAAAACTCCTTGAAAAAGGAATGCAAAAAATTATCTGGATAGATTTTGAAGAAAAGAAAATGTTAATCATCCCATAATTGCCAATTCTTGGAAGACCAGAAGGTGTGGGTATTGTCATGTTTTTGGTTTCAAAGGAACCTCGTTTTAAACAACTCTGAGCTCATTAAACTTGATATTAGTCAATGTATAAATCTCCTACACATATCTCTATGGTTGAATTAAGAACAAATTGGTAGGGCAAGGATGTGAGGTTTGTTGGGCATAAGGTGGATTGGTGGGATTGTTTGGATGTTCTCGAACAATGAAAGAGAATTTTTTCAAACCCCATGGATTTATGTCTCTTTTTAAATTTTTTTTGTTTTGTTTCAAGATCCATATTGGTTGTACAAGTGGTAACATTGCTGCATATTTAAATTAGAAAATCATTTTAGATGGATGCTAGTGAGGGGCTCCTATAGCTCTTCACCATCAAAACTAGCCAACTTATAAGTTCCAGTCCCAAATGACCCGATGATGATATAAGGTCTTATCCATTTGGCCTCCCACTTTCCCTTGGTTTCTCTGTCTACTTCATTCTTTGGATTCTCTTGGAGGACAAAATCACCTATTTGAAAGACTTGTGCTTTGACCCTCTTGCTATAGTGTTTGGATAACTATTTCTAATACACTTTAAGATGTTCATAGGCCATATTTTGATGTTCTTCCAATAGTTTTTCTCAAGGTGAGCCACTATGTAGTCTTAATAAGTCATTACATCATGTAAAGTGACTCTTACAGAGGGGATTTCAATAGCTAATGGAAAAACTACTTCACTTCCATAAACTAAGGAAAATGGTGTTGTTTCTATGGGAGTATTCACACTTGTGTGATAAACCCATAATGTAGGATTTAGTTGAATGTGTCAATCTCCATCAGAATTATCATCAGTTCTTTTCATAATGTTGAATATGTCTTTATTTGATGCTTATGTCAGACTATTTCGATAAGGGTAGTTAATGTAAGATGAATGGTGTGCAATTTATTGCATAACTCATCAGTAATCTAGTTTTTGAAATACAAGGTGTTATTTGTCAAGATATTGTTGTGGTCTCACAACACATGCCCCATTCCTCACTAGGAATGGAGGCCCCCTACCTTTTTTCTAACTCCTGAACTCACAGTTCGAGAGTCAAGATAAAATATTAGAAGTGAAAAGTGTTAGAGTTGAAAAAAATCAAAAAATTGAAAAAACCCCAAAAATTGAAAAATTGCAAAACAACAAACAAAAAATTGAAAAAATATAAAAATTATAAAATCAGAAAAAAAAACAAATCCACGTTGCACAAGAGTGCATGCACCGAATGAGATACATGACACACACTGGCATGGCTGTGCGGAGGTGCACCACGCACCCCACCTAAGGTGGGGGTTATAAAACCTCCATACTCCCCCTCAGCACTAAAAACTTTCTTTATTTTTTGGGACTTCAAGTGCAAGGTAAAGTACTCACAACACCTAAGGTGCTTAGCGCTCATGACACACACTTAGCACTCGTGGTGATTTTGTGCATGATGCCCACAATGCCCCCAATGTTTATCACATGCAATTGCACGTGACACCTTTAGCATCCGCAGTGCCACCAATGTTTAATGCCCATGATGCCACTTCATCGCACGGGGTGCCTTTTGCACCCATGTTGCCACTCACTGTGCGTGACACCCTCAGTGTTTGTGGTGCGCTTCCATGAACCACATGGACTTGAAACCCTAGCCATGCGTGCATCCATTTTTCCACTCATATCTAATTTTTATTTTTTTAAATTAAAATTTCAAAAAATAAAAATATATATAAAATTTTGAAATATAAAATATAAAATTTTAAAAAATAATAAAATATAAAATATAATAAATAAATAAATAAATAAAATTCCCAAATTGAGCATTTTATTTTCCTTCATGTTTATTTAATTTTAGAGCTTTTATATTTTATTTCTAGTCTTTATTACTTAGAACTAATAAACTTTTTTCTCACAATGTACAAGTGATCAAAAGGTGTCTACATCCGAAGTAGCACCCAAACCTGTAGTTTTCAAATTCCAAGGCATCCCCTCAAAGTCAAGATTTCATGATGACCACAAAAATTTGAGACACTGACCTGGGACACACGAATTTGGGAAAATTCCTAAGAATTTGCAATAGCCCCATAGAGAGATCAGCCTTAGTATCTACATTGATTCGTTCCAGGTTGGTGAACGTAGCATCACATCCAGTGTCGGTGTAGTTAGTAGAACTAATCATGACATTGGCACAACATTTTGTTGTTGATGAGAGAGTGGTCAAGAGCATCATAGGAGAAGTTGTGTTAGACCTCTGATCCAATAACATTGAGAGGGTCTTCCATCTCCCAAGAGTAGACTAGTTCATTAGACTCTCATATGAAGTAGCTGAGAGATGGTATAGGGAACACTAGCAGGAAGTGATTGACATCATTCAGTCCTCTTACCTCATTAAGAAGCTTCCTTAGGGAAGGATATCAGGCAAAGTCAATATGATTCAAGGATACATGAATGAGGACATTGGGTACTCTATCATTCTCTTGAGAAGAGTTCTGGGTTTACCTGCAGTAGGCCACCTCAGCACTTTCATGGTCAACTTCATTGAAACCATCAGATAGGCAAAGATACCACTGGACTGGGCCACCACACTAAGTGAAAACTTGCATGAGAAATTGAGGATGGTGAAGGATAGGAAGAAGTTCTACATGACTTCTTACATGGTATACCTACTTGTAGCAAGTGCAACAAAATATCTCGATTTGTACAAGAGAGGTAGTATATAGGATCCCAATGCCTGGCCATACACAATCTACCCCTAGCTAGTAAAGAAGAAGCTCTAAACATAGAGCAAAAAATATAGAAATGTGAATGATGAGTTCATCTTTTTGATCATCTGGTTCATTGAGGGAGACTATGGGAAGAGGTCATCTAATGAAGCCAAAGCACAAATTATAGTTCTCAAAGCCTACTTCATCTAGTTCAAAACATTCATATATCTTTAGGTAGCTGGTAATCCATCAATCTCAAGAAGCTCCCAAGATATCCAAGTGACAAATTGGTACTATTGGAGATTGTCCAACAAATTGAGTCAGCCTATGAGAAGATAAAGAGACAACAGAGACCTTGCTGGGCATGGCCATTGGTCATTGGACCATGTCAGGTGAAGCGGAAGCAAGATATTCCATCCTTTGAGTGGAAGTGGAAGAATTATCCCCTTGAAGCATACAACACTCCTGGCTCTATTTTGACAATGTTGGGAGAGTGGAGAGATTGGCAGGAAAGGACTTCCATCATGAGGATGCTATTGAAGATCACTAGATGAATGCCACAAATGACTACGATGTCCACATTAGGGACTGCTATAGGATGACTTTGTATCTTGCAAAAAAGGCTCTCCAGTTGAACATCCCAGAGGAAATAAGGCAACAAGATTCTAAGGAGCTATTAGACCCCCTATTCAATGCAAAAAAAAATTGGTGAAAGACCCATTATGAATGCTAAGGTTGATAGGGAGGAAGCTGATGATATTAATCATTGAGTGAGGCATGTCATCAGAATGATGAAGGATTGGATCAAGAAACCTTTTCCACTGGATCCAATTCCTGACATAGAGATCTTCCACACACATGCTCACCAAAAAAGAGGTAGAGGGAAGAAAATAATAATTCCTACCTTCATAGCCTAGTCTCTTATCAGGCCAGAGATGGTATACCAGCTTGATCGCCCAGTTGGATATTATCACCCTTTTGAAAGGAAGGGAAAGAATAAAAGAAAGAGGACCTCCCCTTAGAGGATTCAAGCAGAACAAGCTATAGAATAGGAAACTCCTTGAAAGCAAGAACAAAGTGCACAAGGGTTTGATGATACTGCAGCTACTCAAGTCCAAGATGAACCTCAATACCCTCCCATTATGTCTAGCCAACCAAAAGAGGGTGAGATTCCACAAGCCTCCATTCCTCCTACACAAGATGAGCCAGCTTCTCCTTCTACCTCCAAGAAACAAAAGAATAGGATTAAGATTTGGATGAAAAAGAGGCAAAAGATCAATAGAAGATTGATGCCTTCCCCATCTATTCCCAAATGCATTCCAAAGGGAGATGAAGAGGAGGAAGAAGAAGAATTAGAAAAGGAAGAGGAACAAGTGCCCCTAGAGGGAAGAACTAAGCTAGCTAAAGCCACAAAGTTGCAAAGGAGAAAGAGTGACATGGGTACCTCACCATCCACTCAAGAAAAACCCTTAGAACTCTCTTCTTTAGAAGATGAAGTACAATAGTGGGTGGATGAGCAAGGTGAAGAGGGTGATGACATTTTCTCAATGTTAGATTTTGATTTCATGCCTATAGGTAAAGAGTAGATCAGGGACAAGATCAAGGACACTCCTATAGGATAATCTCAATAGGAAGAGTAGACACAGATGCTACCAAATACACAAGGTCCTGATCTTGCTCCTCCATCTCCACTATGAGTTATAGTGGTAGAGCAGGGCTTAGTGACTCCACCTCAAAGTTCAAAAAAAGTAAAAGTTTAGAAGGATTTGTCATCAGAGGAGCAACTAGAACAAAGGGTGACTAATGAAGTATCAAAGGAGGGACAAATGGTGGAATGTTCTCAACCACCTTCCTAAGACACTGAGGTGCAAGCTATAGGATACATGAAGACTAAAGCTATAGAAGGGGAGTCCTCACAATAGGAGATGACTCCAAGCAAAAGTGACAAGGGGAAGGAAATAGTAGAACACACCCCTTCATCATCAAGAGCTAGGTTCTTAGTAGGATGCATCCCTAGATGGATCCAAAAGGAAATAATGGGGAATATTAAGCCTCAATTCTATGCTTTAGATAAAGACATTTGTGACATTGTAGAGATTTTGAACAAACCCAGGTCTCCATCACATGAGGAAATGCCATTGGCATTTGTCACCAGCACAAGGAACCATGAACTACTTGCACAAGTGGCTCTCCCTCCTAAAGGAACAAATGTAGAAGGTCTTGGTCTTGAAGATTATGAATTGAAGAATGTTATGTTGGGGAGGCCTACATGGGATTCAACCTGATTGATGATGACCCTAGGAGTCAAAGAGGTCCTCAAGCACATGGAATAGGATGAAGTGAAACTTCAAGAACTTTGAAGGTAGGTCAAGATCCTAAAGGGATATCTAGCTGAAATAATTGGTCCTCTTGATCTTGAGCACCTCGAGAAAACCTTGAATACCATACTTAGAGAAGCGGGAGATGTACAACTGGATCCATTTTTGAAAGCCTGTCAGCAGTGGTGGGAAAGTTGTGAGGAGAAAGATGTGACAATCATCACATGGAATTTGAAATTACTACATGCTACATAGGAGAATGTGAAAAAAATTGTAGCAATTTTGAGGTAGGACTTCCATATTATGGATGAAGTACGGGCTTGGAGTAGGGATTTGCAAACTCTACAAGCCATAAAGGGCCAAAGATATTGGGTTTTGATTGATGTATATACCAAAGAAGAATTGAATATGATAGATGATTGGATAGAAAAGATAGTGGATATCAATAATGTAATGGGAACATTACATGAGGAGATTCATCGGCTCAAGGACCAAGTCTGAGAGTGAATTTTGGAAGCAAAGAGAAACTACAATGATGGATGCTTGGATATTTTTGAAGATGAGGAATGAGAAAAGTTGCTACCTATAGAGACACTAGTGGAGAATTTTAGGAATGTTTTTCTAGAAGTTGTTGATGATGAGGACATCTAACAAGCCTTTAGAACTAAAGAAGCCTTGTTAGAATTGGATACCAAACTCAAGGATTTTGCTGATACCTAGATTGAGGTAGACAATTATCGAAAAAAGGTCAAAGACAAGTATGAGGCTTTAGATTTATTGAATGTGGCTAAAATTGCTAAGGTGATAGAGAAATTCAAGGGAAAACATCCAAACATAGCTTTGGGATAAAGAAGAACAAAACCTAGATCCCAGAATTTTAATTTTGACACTCAGTAAAATTTTGAGATTTTGACCCTATCAAGGTCTATAGCTTTGCAACTCTATAGGTATGTAGGTCTATAGCTCCACAATTCAGAGGTGCAGTGATAGTTAACTACTTGTTCCAAAAATAGTGCTTTCCATGCATCAAAAACACATTCTAATGGCAGTTTAACTTTGACACATGCCTAGTAAAGGACCAACTTCTATTTTTGGCACCTCCAGATGCTCCTACTTTGACTAAAGGCTTCCTCCTATTTCTTCTCTCATATTTTCTTTGTTTTTGACATGTAAAGGGCTCATGCATCCAATTAATGAATAAAATATGGATGGAGTCCCTCTATGCAACAGTTAGATTGTTAGATTGTATATATTTAGTTTGTTTTATGTTTTAAAAGCATTTTATTGCATGAAGATATCTCTCACTCTCAACACAAATTAAGGAGATGATTTCTTATAAATACCCCATTATAAAATGTAATAAGGGCCATCATTATTATGCAATAAAATTATGCTTTTGGTGCTAGCATTTAGAGTGTAGTCATTCTTTCCTAAATGTGTCATTGTTTTGTGAATTTTGTTATTGGATTGTGATTGAGCCAAAGGTTTATTGCATTGTTTTTGGTTGTGTGATCTTTTAGTTCTGGTGTTTGCTACAGATTTATGAATTCTGCTGACATATCTAGCTTGAGAAGAGATCATCAAAATTGTGTGTACATAGCTTTTCATCTCACATGAGCGCACTTTCCATGGCCTTGTGATTTGATGAAAGGTGAAATATCATACGATTGTTAAAGTTTCTCACCAATGATTACATCAGTGGAATCTAGGAAGTGTTGCTCCTATTTTCATTGGTTACCTACCAATTTATTCTAAAGCTTAACTTGCAATGTGTTGTTTTCTATAGCTTATGTCCATTAGGATTTCAATTTCACGTTATTTTCTTTGAATTTCATGTTATTTGCTTTCAGTTTCATTATTTTCTTTGCTAACCCCTTGTTAGAATAGGAACTCATTGATGCAAACTGGAGGATATTGATCCAAAATCCCCATTTCAATGAGCATTAAGGTCTACACCAAGTGCACACAAGTTTCTCAAGCTTATCCACTTCTGCAAACGACGTAGTGACAAGGGAATACCCTGCATTCAACCTCTTCCTTTCAAACTTTCATCATCTTCTTCAACTCCACCTCCACTCCAACCACCTGGTGGAACACCACATACTCCAATAGCTACTCCTCAAAAACCACTGTTAGGTCTACCAAACCCTCCAATGGCCTTTTTTGCAAACACTATAGACTCACTAATAAACTTGAGAGGTGCACTCCATGAAATTCCTAAAAATCTTGAGAAGTTTTTCCCAAGATTCATCTATGTTGAAACACAAACTACTAAAGGTCATGTTAAGGTATTCAAGAAAAATTGCAACCATAAGTAGGTTGCTAATGAGGATGTGGTTCTTCATTTATTTCCGTACTCTTTGGGGGAAATTGCCTTCAACTGGTATGTTAATTTTCCACCTGGATGCATTGGAGATTGGACATATTCAAAAAAAATTTCTTGGAACAATTCAAAACATTTATCAACCCAGTTGTGATACATCAACTATTCATATCAATCAAAAGGGACCCAGCTGAGATAGTTTCCCACTTCAACCATAACTTTCATATGGCATATCACAAGCTAGAGATGCCATACACTATACCAGTTGAAGCCACCATTCAGATTTATCTAAACGCTATCGACCATCTAACTATAATTTTTCTGAGAAGACTTTTTGCAAAAAATATCGACATATTAGATAAAGTCTTCATAGAGGCAATTACCTTTACTAAGCAAGCTAATCCTAATGAAGGAGGATTAATGCTTCTTAACTCCAACTATCACAACAATGCCAACATACCCTACTGAAGTACCCATGATGCCTAGTCAGTTCATACCTATGAATCTAGTTCCATTGTAATAGGCATCCACTTCGCAAAATCCCACTCTAACATACCCAAGGTTTGAACCTCTAAAAGTTGCTTTCTTTGAGAAAAAGGTAGCAGCACCCACTGAAGCAGACAATGGTTTTGTTTCTAAATTTGGTCAGATGAAAAGGACTATGTCCCAAATGAATAATGAATTGACTCATCTTAGGTTGTCTCAAGGATAAAACAACAACTTCCAAAGAAACAACATTGGTCCTTACAACAACAATTATGGCCAAAATTATAGTAGGAACTTTAGGGGGAACAACAATAATAATACAGGAAACAACAATGAGTGAAACAACTTCAATCCTCCTAATCATAATAATGGCTTCCAAAGATAGAACCAATAGTGGAACACCTGACCAAATAATGGAAGCATTCATACTGAAAACAACAATAATAATGTTCAGTATGCAGATATCAATCAATATGATGATGGTCAGAATGCACCCAACAATGATGGTTTGTATTACAATGGGAATTAAGAGATGACTTAAAGTTCACCAGTGAATGATAATGCTCCTCCTGTGTAGTTTACCACTATGTTACTAGAATCCTATGATTCTATGTAGAATGTGTAGGGAGAATAGCCAGCTAGTGAAGAGTTCTCTTTTCCATTCAGTCAAGAACCTAATCTTCAACATGATGAGATATTTATGTTTTGCAATGAAAATTGAAATATGTATAATTGGAGAAATAGAAAGGAACCTTTGATAGATGGGATTCCTCTAGGTTTACAACCAACTCCTCCTGATTTGAGAGCGAGTAACAATCTAACACCAATTAGGCCATTGTATGGAGGACAATAGAATTAGAATCCAGTGAATGTACCAACAATACCAAAAAAACTTTCTTGGTCTACTAAGAAGTATAGTGTTGTCGAAGACTTGAAGTGAACCAAGGCAAATATGTCCATGTTTGACATGTTGCAAAATTGTCCACAACAGTGAGTTCAGTACTCATGAAGACTTTGGATCATACAATGGTATCCCACAATACGAATACTATCCCTCAAAAGATAGTATCAATGCTATAGAAGCAATGCCCACTTTGTTTAAAGACAAGGTTGAAGTACCCTTATTTCTACTCAGCATCAGGATATGTGGAAAGAATCTCCATAATTTCTTGATTGATTTAGGAGCATCATGTAATTTCATGCCACTATCAATAGCAAAAAGGTTAGGGGTAATTCCTCAACCTTCCAATTGGATAGTGATACAGTTGGACAAAATAGAGGTAAAAGTCATCAGTGCATTGAAAGATGTTTGGATATAGTTGATAGTCAATCCTTGGATTCAAGATATCATTGATATACATGTGATGGACATTCCAAAGACATATGAGTTGCTCTTGAGTAGAGAATGGACAAAATACCTAAGAGGATGATTCTCTATGGATTTTACTTAGTTGTGGTTACCATAGAAATGGTTGAACAATCAAATCAAGATAGATGCAGAACCCAAATGAAAAAAATGATTATAGATTACAATGCCCTGAATGAGATAGCATTTTTACAATCAGATTTGGGCTCATACAAGTTGATGGCATTTGGCACTATTCCGATCAAAGCATCCCAAGATCAAGATAAGAAACTCAAGATATCAATCCCAAAGGATGAGATCATGAAACAATTCATAGATAATATGGTGACTAATTTGCAATGCTTGGGAGAAGAAGCTGACCCCAACATCTTACTTCTCAGATTCTGTCGATTACACAAATTTAGTCACTCTAAGTTTGAATGCTCGTCATGCCAAGAAGTAGTTGCAAAAGTGCTAACACATATAATGCAAGGCAAGGATAACCACATTCTAGGAAAGGGACCTATGGGAGATCAAAGTAATATAAACTCAACTGAGTCAACAGGGTAGATCGAAGAAGAAATTAAAGATTTAAATGTGTCATATAGTGATACCTCTTTAGATGGGGAAGGGTTGTCTTCTCCTCCTCTAGCGATGATTAAAGTCCAAAGAAGAAGAGGATATGTGAAAGGTAAAGGATGGACTTCAGTACTCATTCATCTTGAACCTGAAGTTGAGGAAATCAAAGAACTGATTGGGGAAATCCAAGACCAACAAGAAAAAAATGCACTTCCTCTATCCAAAAATTGCAAAGAGGAATCATCAAGTCCTACACAAGGAAAGTTACAATGGATTCCTAAGAAACAATTGTTCAAGGCTCAAGTGAAAGAAAAGCTAAGGATGAATAAACATAAAGTCAAAAAACCCAAGGAGAATTTGCTTTGGACACTTTGCTTTGATGGTTCTAGGTGCAAGTTGGGAGCAGGTGTAGGTATTGAATTGGTCAACCCAAAAGGTAGGTCTTTCTATGCCACATATTACAATTTAGATGTACTAATAATGCTACAAAATACAAGGCATTAATTCAAGGACTTCTCTTTGCACTGGAGAAAGGAGTCACAACTGTCATAATCAAAGAGGATTCTCAATTGGTCATACGACAAGTAAAATTGATATACTCTTGCAATGATAAGAGATTACTAGATTACAAAAAAAGGGTACAGGATATATTGGATGATTTTAAAGCTTTGAACATAAGATCCATTCCAAGAAGAAAAAATATGGTAGTAGATGCTCTTGCCATTTTAGTAAGTGCTTTATAACTGGTTGAAAGAACCAAGTTGAAAAGTTTTTTAGTAGAATTGGTTGTGGTGCCGTCCATTCCAGATAATATCACAAACTTTTAGGTCTTTCAAGATGATCAACATATACTTGAGTTTATCATGTGCAATCACCATTTTGAGGGACAAGAGATTGATGATACACAATTTGACAAACTTGAAGATGATGAGCTTGAAGATGAAGATGGGATTCTTAATCTAAAAACCAATGCTATTCCAAAAGGAATGGTTGAGCTAGAATGCATCTTTGATCATGATGAATAAACACTCAATATAAGGGTAACTCAAGAAAAGGGAATTGAAGAATGTGGCTCTTACAACTTGGGTACTGATGAAGAACCAAGAATGGTATAGATAGGAAAAGTGTGCAACTCACAAGAAAGAGAAGACATGCTCAAATTACTCACTGAGTATAAGGACGTCATTGTTGGAGCTATGAAGAACTAAAGACTTATGATTCTAAGATTATCACACATGACATCTTGCTAAAATAAGACGTTGAACCATTCTGAAAAAGACAAAGATCGATAAATCCTATCATTGAACCACTAATCATGAAAGAAGTATAGAAGTTGCTGGATGCAAAGATCATATTTCCCATTTTCCATTCCACATGGGTGGCTAATTTGGTCCCCATTTGGAAGAAGACTAGAGAGATTTGTATTTGTGTTGATTTTCATAACTTAAATCTAGCATCCCAGAAAGACAATTATCCTTTGGCCTCACTAGATGAGGTCTTGCAGATCATTAATGGTTCAAAAATGATGTCTTTCCTAGATGGTTACTTAGGGTACAATCAAGTGATGGTCAATGGAAAAAATAGGCTAAAAATGGCCTTCAGAATGAAGTGGGGAACTTTTTCCTATAGAAGAATGCCCTTTGGACTAATTAATGTGGGAGCTACATTTCAACAAGTGATGGATGAAGCTTTCAAAGGATTGATTAATAGATGTATAGTCATCTACATGGATGACTTGACTATCTTTTCAAAATATCAAAGTACCCACATTGCTGATTTGAGATAGGTGTTTAATAGATGTCATAAATACAACATATGTCTCAATCGCAAGAAATGTTCATTTGGTGTTACTAAAGGAAAGCTCCTAGGACATGTCATTTCTGAAGCTAGAATCTTCATTGATCCTGATAGAGTTGAAGCTATTCTAAAATTAGCACCTCCACACAATTGGAAGGAATTGAAGTCTTTCTTCAAGAAGATATTTTTTGTATGAAAATTCATAAGTGGATTTGCAAAGATAGTTTTTCCCCTTAATGATTTACTCAAAAAGGGGGCTCAGACATAATAGGTTATAGAGATAAAGAAATCATTGAAGATATCAAGGTGGCCATTTCTATGGCCTCAGTCTTGGTGAGTCCTGATTATGAGTTACCTTTTAAAATCTATTCCTTTGCTTCTGAACACTCTTATGTAGGGATCCTGACATAGAAGAAGGGAAAGGAGGATGAAAGACCAATTTCTTTTATGAGTTTCCCTCTAAAGAACACAGAGTTGAGTTATTCAAACCTTGATAAACAATCATTTGCATTAATCAAGGTGGTAAAAAAATTCTATCATTACATACTAAGAAGTAAGGTGTATGCAATTGTATTTGATCTAGTAGTAAAGACACTTTTGATGCAGAATGAACTCGGTGAAAGGAGAGGAAAGTGGATGGCTATACTTCAAGAATTTGATCTTGAAATTCAATCTATAAGATTAGTCCGAGGTAAAGGGTTGTCAAAAATGAGAGTTGATAACTAGGATGGAAATGAAAAGGAATTCAAGTTTGACAATGAGACAAATGAAGGTGATCAGAAGAAGATGGTTGTATCACAAGTTGACATTAATCAAGGTGTGGTGACAGATGTTTGCTATCAAGATATTGTTTATTATCTTTTACAAGACCAATTTCCCAGTTGGATGAGCAATTCACAATGTAGGGGACTTAAAATGAGGTGTGAGTCTTATATGCTACATGACAACAAGTTGTACAAGAGAAAATATGAAAGGATTTATCTGAAGTGTTTAGGCCACGAGAAATAAAAGGAAGTCTTGGAACACTTTCATTATAAGTATGGTATAGGACATGGTTCAATAGAAGCAACTGCCCACATGATTCTAAAATTGGGTTATTTTTGGCCCTCGATATTCAAAGACACTTTCGAGCATGTATACTCTTGCCATATCTACCAAACTAGTGCCAATAGAGAAAGGAATTCAACAATGCCCTTACAGCCTATGTGTGAGATACACCTCGTTCACAAAGTGGGGGTTGGATTTCATTGGTCCAATCAACCCACCATAATCAACTGGACATGCATTTATTCTCATAGCTATAAATTATTGCACATGATGGATGAAAGCAAAAACATTTAGAAATTGCACTACTAAGGTGGTAATAGACTTCTTGGAAGAACACATTGTTACTCGGTTCAGAATGCCATTTGTACTTGTGTGGTGATAATGAGTCTACTTTTGCATCAGCATTCTTGACCCAGTGGGCATTTGAAAATCAAGTCGTTATCAAGTTGTCTTCGAATTACTACCCATAATAAAATGGGGTAGTAGAATCTACAAATAAGAACTTGATCACAGTAATAAGATGACTATTGAAGGAGAACCCTAGAGATTGGCATATGTAGCTCAAATATGCCTCTTGGACAGATCGAGTGAGAGTCAAAAACACTTTGGGGACTTCTCTATATTAACCTCAAGATTCCTATTTTGAAATTCATGAGTGGGCATGTTGAAGATGTTGACAATGTACAAATCAAATTGATGAATCTTTTAGAGATGGATGAGAAATAGACAACTGCATTGGAGCACATGGCTAAACATCAAGCTATTGTGAAAAGATGGTTCAACAAGAGAGCCACAATAAAGTCATTCAAGATTTATGACCTTGTTCTACTCTAGGATAAGGTAAAAGAAAAGCCAAGCAACCATACTAAGTTTCAATGCTTGTGGATGGGCCCCTATCAGATTGTGGAAATTCTCAAAGAAAACATTTTTAGGCTCAGTTCCTTACAGGGGGAATTTCTTCCATTGCCCATAAATGGGCAATTTTTGAAGCGTTATTTTGAAGCTTAAAAGAAAAAGAAAAATATATTTAGATTTTATTTCTGCATTTAGCTTAGATTGTTATTCCTGGAAATGTGTTTATTTTTGCAAGTGTGTTTACTTTCATGTTGTGTGTTTACTTTTAGTTGTGTGTTTTGTTTTCAAAGTTGTGTTAGTCATGGGGGGTAAGGTGTACTTGAGATTTCTCTCAAAGTTCTACTAACCACGCTTTGGTTTCGATTTTAGGAAGAGGTATTTCTTCATCAAAACATTTGAATGATGGTGTGTCTTATACCAACCAAGCAACAAACATTTCTTGTGAAAATAAGGGGACTTTTAGTTTGGAAATTAGAAGCCTATACCAACAAGTTCTTAACACTTTGCAAATTTAAAGTTGATTTTTTTAGGTGCTATTAAATTAAACTCAAAGATGACAAGGGACAATCCAAACTTCAACTGGTTCAAACAGGAGGGGTCTCCTCGAAAGGTTGCTAAGGTCATTGTTTGGCATGAGAGTTTCTAAAAGTTCTAAAAGAGGAATGCAAGGGATGTTCACAAGAGATCAAATCCAAGAAGTGACACTAATGTCTTGACTAAATGGTCTAAGTGTACTCGGGATACAAAAAAAAGAAAAAAAGAGAAAATACGGTGTTAACATTGAAGGATTCTAAAGATCTAAAATGGCAAAAGATGCATCTTCAAAATAAAATATCTTGTATCCAAAATATTGCTTCATCAAAAGTAACATTTTGAATGACATGGAGCAATTATTCAAATGGCTAGAAAATTAAAAGAACGTGGCATCCCACCAAGAGCCCTTGAACTAATTCTCTCATCTGGCCAAGAAAATGATCAATGAATAGCCTTCGTAAAGATTCTAAATGAATGAGCTAGAAGGAGTGGAAGATTGTTTCTGAATTATCAAAAAAATTTGATAGATTACATCTTGGCATATCAAAGGAAATGAATACACAAGTCACACATTGAGCTTCAAGGTTTCAAATTCTGAGATGTTCATTGTAAATTCATTTGATATACACTCAAGATATTCAAAGTTCAATTAGTGTTTGACACATGTTGGAAGAATGTTTGCTAATGAAAAAATGCCTTGGTCATTTCTTCCTTCTTTTGGGGCAATTTGTTGTGGTCTCACAACACACACCCCATTCCTCACTAGAAATGGGGACCCCCTACATTTTTTCTGACTCCCAAACTCATAGTTTGAGAGTCAAGAGAAAGTATTAAAATTCAAAAGTGTTAAGAGTCAAAAAAAAACATTGAAAATTTGAAAAAACTCAAAATTTTGAAAAAATATAAAAATTATAATATTTGCAAAGAAAAAAATCAATGTCGCGCAATGGGCACTCATGCAACCATGCACCTCACCTATGGTGGGGGTTATAAAACCCCCAAACTCCCCCTCGACATTGAACACTTTCTTTATTTTTTGGGACTTCAAGCGCAAGGTAAAGTACTCACAACACCTGAGGCGCTTAGCGCTCATGGCACACACTTAGCACTTGTGAAACTTTTGTGCATGGTGCCTTTGGCACCCGCAGTGCCACCAATGTTTAATGCCCATTGTGCTTTTGCGTACAGTGCCTTTGGCACTTGTAGTGCCACCAATGTTTAATGCCCACAATGCTTTTGCACTCAATGCCCTTGGCGCTCGCAGTGCCACCAATGTTTAACACCTGCAGTGCCACTTCATTGGACAGGGTGCCTTTTGTGCTTGCATTGCCACTTATTGTGTGTGGTACCCTTGGCATCTGCGGTGTACTACCATGAACCATGTGGCCTTGAAACCCTAGTTGAACGTGCATCCACTTTTCAACTCATTTATAATTTTTTTTTTAAATTTAAATTTTTTAAAAAAATTATAATAAAATAAAAAATAAATAAAATGCCCAAATTGAGCGTTTTATTTTCCTTTGTGTTTATTTAATTTTAGAGCTTTTATGTTTTATTTCTAATCTTTATTACTTAGAACTAATAAACTTTTTTCTCACAATGTATAGGTGATCAAATGGCATCCACATTCAGAATAGCACCCAAACCCATAGTTTTCAAATTCCAAGGCATTCTCTGGAAGTCAAGATTTCATGATGACCACACAAAAATTTGAGACACTGACTTGGGACACATAGATTTGGGAGAATTCCTAAGAATTTGCAACAAGCCCACTGAGAGATTAGACTTGGTATCTGCATTAATCCATTTTGAGTTGGTGAATGCAGTGTCACATCCAATGTTAATGCAGTCAGAAGAACTAATCATGACATTAGCACAACATTTTGTTGCTGATGAGAGAATGGTCAAGAGCATCATAGGAGAAGTTTTTTTAGACCTTTGACTCAATAACATTGAGAGGGTCTTCCATCTCCCAAGAGCAGACCAGTTCATTAGACTCTCATATGAAGTAGCTGAGAGATGGTATAGGGAATACTAGCAGGAAGTGATTAACATCATTCAATCCTATTACCTCATTGAGAAGCCTCCTCAAGGAAGGATAATAGGAAAAGTCAATATGAATCAAGGATACATGAAGGAGGAAATTGGATACTCTATCATTCTCTTGAGCAAATTTATGGGTTTACCCGTAGTAGGCCACCTTAGCACTTTCATGGTCAACTTCATTGAGACCATTAGATAGGAAAAGATACCACTGGACTTGGCCACCACACTAAGTGAAAAATTGTGAGAGAAATTGAGGATGGTGAAGGATAGGAAGAAGTTTTACATGAATTCTTACATGGTATACCTACTTGCAGCAAGGGTGACAAACTATCCTAGTTTGTACAAGAGAGGTAGTATGTAGGATCCCAATGCCTGACCATACATAGTCTACCCCCAGCTAGTAAAGAAGAAACTCTCGACACAGAGAAAAGAATATAAAATCATGAATGATGCATTCATCTTTGTGATCATCTAATTCATTGAGGGAGAATATGGGAAGAGGTTATTCAATGAAGCCAAAGCACAAATTATAGTTCTTGGAGCCTACTTCATCCAATTAAAAATGTTCACATATCTTTGGGTAGCTAGTGCATCCATCAATCCCAAGAAGCTCCAAAGATATCCAAGTGACAAATTGGTACTATTGGAGATTGCTTGACAATTTGAGTTAGCCTATGAGAAGATAAAGAGACAATAGAGAGCTTGTTGGGCATGGGCATTGGTCATTGGACCATATCAGGTAAAGCAGAAGCAAGATATTCCATCCTTTGAGTGGGAGTGGGAGAATTATCCCCTTGAAAATAAAACTCTCCTTGGCCCTATTTTGTAAATGTTGGGAGAGTGAAGAGACTAGTAGGAAAGGACTTCCATTATGAGGATGTTGTTGAAGATCACTGGATGAATGCCACAAATGACTATGATGTCTGCATTAGGGACTATTGTAGGATGACTTTGTATCTTGCAGAAAAGGCTCTCCAGTTAAATATCCCAGAGGAAATAAGGCAACAGAATTCTAAGGAGCTACTGGACCCCCTGTTTAATGCAAAAAAAAATAGTGAAAGACCCATTATGAATGCTGAGGTTGATAGGGAGGAGGCCAATGATATTAATCATCGAGCAAGGCATGTCAACAAAATGATGAAGGATTGGATCAAGAAACCTTTTCCACTTGATCCAATTCTTGATCTTCCATGCACATGCCCACCCAAAAAGAGGTAGATGGGAGAAAATAAAAATTCCTACCTTTGTAGCATAGTCTCCTATTAGGCCAGAGATGGTATATATAATTGATAGCATGGTTGGATATTATCACCCTCCTGAAAGGAAGGGAAAGAATAAAAGAAAGAGGACCTCCCCTTAGAGGATTCAAGAAGAACAAGCTACAAAATAGGCACCTCCCTGATAGCAAGAACAGAGTGCACAAGGGTTTGATGATTAGAGCTACTCAAGTCTAGGATGAACCTTAGTTGCCTCCCATTGTGTCCAGCCAACTAGAAGAGGGTGAGATTCAATAGGCCTCCATTCCTCCTACACAAGATGAGACAACTTCTCCTTCTACCTCCAAAAAATAAAAGAAGAGGATTATGATTAAGATGAAAAAGAGGCAAAGGATCAATAGAAGATTGGTGCCTTCCCCATCTATTCCTGAAAGCATTCTGGAGGGAGACAAAGAGGACAAAGAAGAAGAATCAAAAGAGGAAGAGGAAAAAGTGCACCTATAGGGAAGAACTAGGCTAGTTAGAGCCACAAAGTTGCAAAGAAGAAAGAGTGCCATGGGTACCTTACCATCCACTTAATCAGAACCCTTAGAACTCTCTTTTTTAGAAGATGAAGTACAATAGTGGGTGATGAGAAAAGTGAAGAGGGTGATGTTTTTTTCTCAATGTTAGATTTTTATTTCATGCCCATAGGTACAGAGTTGATTTGGGACAAGATTAGGGATACTTCTACAGGAGAACCACAATACGAAGACTAGATGCACGTATTGCCATATACACAAGGTCTTGATCTTACTCCTCCATCTCCACCACAAGTTATAGTGGTAGAATAGGGCTCAATGACTCCACCTGAGAGTTCAAAAAAAGAACAGGTTCAGAAGGAGCCATTATCAAAAGAGCAACAAGAACAAAGGGTGACCGATGAAGTATCAAAGGAGGGAAAAATGGTGGAATATTCTCAATCACCTTCCAAAGACATTGAGGTGCAAGTTATAGGATCCACAAAGATTGAAGCTATAGAAGGGGAGTCCTCACAATAGGTGATGACTCTGAGCAAAAGTGACAAGGGGAAGGAGAGAGCAGAACACACCCCTTCATCATCAAGAGTTAGGTCCTTAGTAGGATGCATCCCTAGATGGATCTGAAAGGAAATAATGAGGAGTACTAAGCCTCAATTCTTTGCTTTAGAAGAAGACATTTGTGACATTGCAGAGATTTTGAATAAACTTGAGTCTCCATCACATGAGGTAACACCATTGGCATTTGTCACTAGCACAAGGAACTAGGAACTATTTCCACAAGTGGCTCTCCCTCCTAAAGGCACAAATGTAGGAGGTCTTTGTCTTAAAGATTATGAATTAAAGGATGTTATGTTGGGGAGGCCTACATGGCATTTATCCTAATTGATGATGACCCTAGGAGTCGAAGAGGTCCTCAAGCACATGAAATAGGATGACGCTGAACTTCAAGCACTTCAAAGGAAAGTCAAGATCCTAAAGGGATATCTAGCCAAAGTAATTGGTCCTCTTGATCCTGAGCACCCCAAGAAAACCTTGTACACCATACTCAAAGAAGGGGGAGGTGTACACCTAGATCCATTTTTGAAAGCCTATCAGCAATGGTGGGAAATATTTGAGGAGAAAGGTGTTATGATCATCACAGGGAATTTGGAGTTACTGCATGCTACGTAGGATAATGTGAATAAAATCATAGCAATTTTGAGGTAGGACTTCAGTATTATGGGTGAAGTACAAGTTTGGAGTAAGGATTTGTAAACTCTACAAGCCATAAAGGGCAAAAGATACTCGGTTTTGATTGATGTATATACTAGAGAAGAATTGGATATGATCTATGATTAGATAGAAAAGATAGCGGATAGAAATAAGGTAATGGGAACATTATATGAGGAGATTCATTGGCTCAAGGACCAAGCCCGAGAGTGAATTTTGGAAGTAGAGAGACACTAAGGTGATGCATGCTTGGATATTTTTGAAGATGAGGAATGAGAAAAGTTGTTACTTGTAGAGACAATAGTGGAGAATTTTAAAAAGATTTTTGTAAAAGTTGCTAATGATGAGGATATCCGACAAGCATTTAGAATTGAAGAAGCCTTGTTAGAATTGGATACCAAACTCAAGGATTTTGTTGATACCTAGATTGAGGTAGAGAATTACTGATTAAAGGTCAAAGACAAGTATGAGGCTTTAGATTTATTGGATGCGGCTCAAATTGCTGAGATGATAGAGAAATTCAAGGGCAAACATCCAAACATAGCTTTGGGATGAAGAAGAAAAAAACCTAGATGCCAAAATTTCAATTTTGACACTCAGTAAATTTTGAGATTTTGACCTTGTCGAGGTCCATAGCTCCATAGCTTTGCAGGTATGCAAGTCCATAGCTCTACAATTTAGAGGTGCATCGATAGTTAACAACTTGTTCAAAAAATAGTGCTTTCCATGCATCAAAAATGCATTCTGATAGTAGTTTAACTTTGACACACACCTAGTAAAGGACCAACTTCTATTTTTGGCACATCCAGATGCTCCTACTTTGACTAAAGGCTTCCTCCTATTTCTTCTCTCATATTTTCTTTGTTTTTGACATGTAAAGGACTCATGCATGCAATTAATGAATAAAATATGGATAGAGTCCCTCTAAGCATTAGTTAGATTGTTAGATTATATATATTTAGTTTGTTTTATGTTTTAAAGGCCTTTTATTGCATGAAGATATCTCTCACTCTCAACACAAATTGAGGAGACAATTTCTTATAAATACCCCATTGTAAAATGTAATAAGGGTCACCATTATTATGCAATAAAATTATGCTTTTGGTGAGAGCATTCGTAGTGTAGTCATTCTTTCCTGAATGTGTCATTATTTTGTGAATTTTGGTCATGGGATTGTGATTGAGCCAAAGGTTTATTGTGTTGTTTTTGGTTGTCTAATCTTTTAGTTCTAATGTTTGCTATAGATTTAGGAATTCCACTAATGTATCTAGCTTGAGAAGAGATCATCAAAATTATGTCTACATAGCTTTTTGTCTTGCATGAGTGTACTTTTTGTGGCCTTGCGATTTGATGAAAGGTGAAATTTCATACGATTGTTAAAGTTTCTCACCGATGATTGCATTAGTGGAATCTAGGAAGTGATGCTCCTATTTTCATTGGTTACCAACCAATTTATTTGAATGCTTAACTCATAGCATGTTGTTTTATGTAGCTTATGTTTGTTAGGATTTCAATTTCATGTTATTTTCTTTGAATTTCATGTTATTTTCTTTCAGTTTTCTTATTTTCTTTGCTAACCTCTTCTTAGAATAGGAACTCATTTTAGTTGCATTGTTAGATTGCATTCATTGAAAAATAGAAATACAAAAACATTATTCTTTTGTGTGTTATTTTGAGACGGGAAATAGATTTTAATTCATTCCAAGATCAAAATAGAACCAGGAAAGGCCTCCTCATGAACAATCACATTTATCTTCAACTAAGTAGATTTTGGTACATCGCAAGACAAATACAAAATCATGGAGTTGATCCAAAAGATTAGCTTTTTAAGAGAGGAATTGTACGAAGGATTCCTATTGTTGGCCTCGTGAAGAATGACTGCCCAACAAATATGATTGAGGATAAATAGAGAAATTTGTTTCCCTATAGTATTTGTGAGTGACACTGCCTCTACCCATTTAGTGAAGTATTCAATTGTTGTAATAATCCATTTGTGGTCGTTGGAAGAGTGGGGATATATCATACCAATCAAATCATAACCCCACTGATAGAAAGGGCAATGTGTAGTCAATGGGTGAAGTTCTCAAGCTGACACATAAAAAGATAAATGGATTTTGCATTTTTTATAGACTTTAACAAAGTTAGTAGAATTATTTTCCATAGTTGGCCAAAAATAATCCATTCTAAGTATCTTTTTGGCCAAACTAAACACGCCACAATTGGATCCACAAATTCCCTCATGTACTTCTTGGAGTGCAATTTTTGACTTTTTACTCTCTAGACACCTAAATAAAGTCTCATCAAGACCTTTACAATACAATGTTTCAGCTATAAGGGTGTAATAAGAACCTTGTTTGATAAAATTTTGTTTTTGATTTCAGGATTGGTGATTAAGAAAAATATTGTCTTTGAGATAGGTACATATAGGACCATACCAACGTGATTCGAGAACATCTAGAAGGAAAACAAAGTGGGATTCAGGTAGGGAGAATGTGGGTTGATTCATCTCTTCTACCAAGAATTTGTAACATTGATTTTGATTTGGTAATTGGAAAAAAGAAGCCAAAGTAGTCATGACATTTGTAACTTTATTTTTCTCCCTAGGAATTTTCTCAAATGTAACGTGACAAAACATTCTTTTAATGCATCCTCCATTTGTTTATATGGAAAAAACTTATCATCTTTGGTTTGATAAACATTATTAACCTGGTGAATAACCAATTGAGAGTCTCCATGGACTTCTATTATTGTAAGCTTCCATTCCAAATCTAACTTAATGCCAAGTACTAGAGCTTCATATTTGGCCATGTTGTTGGTACAAGGAAATTAGAGCTTGTAAGATTTGGGTATGGTGATTCCTTAAGGAGTGATAAATAGAATTCTGACCCCTGATCCATGATGTGTATAAAAACCATAAAAATATAGCTTCCATGTGATCAGTTCTAGGTGAAGGATATGTGTATCTAGGAAGTCCACTTCAATAGGATAAAACTATACCAAAGGTAACTCTATTAATTGATCTGTAATAACTTGCCACTTGATAGATGTTTTTATAGATTTTGCCATCAAACCAAAAGCACGTACTAATGGTGGAGACGGATCTCATTGGGGATATAGTCTTTATGCCAACACCTCCACACACAAAGGAGCCAGATACAACCATTTATCATGTGGGATTTCCACCCACTACATACCATGTTGATAATCCAAGCCTATGCGAACAAAGTGTCAAAGGGCTTGAGGGACTCGAATCGGTGACCTGTGCTCTGATACCATGAAGGATTTGATCAACACAAATCCACAAAGCCTTTGAATACCTACATGCAAAAACCTATCACAGAAGAAAAAGACAAGAGGAGGCAAAAGGTTTTCCTCTGAAAAATATGCTAATGTATTTTCAGAAATGGAAAAGATAATAAAAATTACAAAAGATCAATCCTTATAAAAGGAGATCAAAACCCAAAAAAGGGTAACCTAAAGAGGAAAAGCTATTTAATAATTGCTAATTAATTATTAAATAGAGATACAAAAGGTGCATAAAGTAAAATCTTAAGAAGAGAATAAAGTGAATTTAATAAATGAAATTAAATCAATGCTTTACTCTAACAGTTTTGTCTATGTATTCAATATCAAACTCACTTAAAACCATCACCCATTTTGATAATCTTTGAGTCAATGCAATTTTTCTTAGAAGATATTTCAGAGGATCTATTTTAGAAATGAGTTTGATTTGTGTGCTAAGAGATAATAGCATAATTATTTAGAAGCAAAAAGTACTATTGTACATAGATGATTCGTGTATTCATGAGACTCTAATGTAGGGTGCAGATAAAATGACAACAAACTAAACTAAACCCAAGAAATCATTATTAAAATGGAAACTCTATGAACATCCCATGTTTCCCTAACTACAACTACTAAGAATGCTCTTAGACCAGCATCTCAGTGACAATTCTAGAATGGGAGTATGTCATGAATGCAAATCTACAAAGATATATGCAAGATCTATGAATAAATGCAGATATTATGACAATACTAACTCTAGAATGCTATGATATGTGCATATAATGAACTAAACAAGTAGTAAATGATACTAGATAACATGAAAAGAATGTTAAAATTCTATCAAAATGACATGAAATTTCTAGAATAACAATGCTTGCATGATAACTCTAAATGTGCCTATAGTGCAGATGCCTAAAACTTGGGTCATTTTGCTCTTGAATCTCCCTCCTATTTATAGGATTTTAGAAGGGGTTGGGATAAGAATAAATATTTTACTATTGATTGGAGGATGGAGGTGAAACTAAAAATATCTCATAAGGTGCCAAGAGGAAAAGTCCAACAGACTTAGTTTGTGAGGATAAAAGGGTATTTTTCAATCCTTTTAAATGTAAAAAAGGGGATTTTTACTTTTGAGAAGATAAATGGATTTTATTAATTTATTTATCATTCCATTTATTTTCAACTTTTTTTCTTTTCCTTTTTCTCTTTTTTATTTTATTTTGTGATTTATAAATTGCTTTTCCTCTTTTTAAAGTGATTTAGGTCCTTTTGATTTGATATTTGATCGATTGATTTGAAAGTCTATTGTGTTTCTCTTTTTTAATCCTTAATTCACATCATTTTATTGAAATTACATTTTTTTAGGTCTTTGCCAATTTTTGGGTGTCTACAAATGCCCCTCTTTGAGCTAATATGCGAAGCATATTAGTTCAAATGTTGTTTGATTTTCTATCTTTAGGTCAAACTCTCATAATTGAATGTCTAAATCATGATTCGAGGTTGATATGATGCCTAATTGCTGATAATTTGTCATCTGATTGTTGGTGATTTGATGTTTGATTTTGATTTTTGATTCAATTTTTATGTTTTAAAATACTTCATTTAGGATAACTTGGTTGGATGCCCCAGTTTGATTTAATGTTAAAATTTTGGCTGGGGTATTGCATTGTTGATATTTGAAAACTTTTGATGCCCCTATTTGATATGGATATACTACCCCCTCAGAAATGAAATTAGAAAAATGGATGTTCAAAAAGTATGGATATTCCAATTTTATTTCTAAAAATATTAATTAGAACAATTAATGGTATAGTGGGGTAGAATCAATCAGATAATATTAGGTAGATTAAAAAAAGTACCCCCCCTCAAGATACAAAGTAGGGAAAACTAACAGGTCCATCTCTAGATACATAGTAGGATAAATAATTAGTTCAACAAAGTGATGTGTAAAATCAATCTAGTGATGTTGGATAGATAGAAAATAGTGCCCCCCTTAGGATATAGAGTAGGGAAAACTAACATGTCTTGCTTAGGATATAGAGGAGGACAAATAATAGGTTCAAGATAGAACCATTAGTTGAATAGCTATATGTTGATATTTGATTGATGTAGGATAATCACTTGTGATAAAAAGGGATTTTTTTTGCAAGTTGTTGATGAAATAGGTTTGTGGGTGAAAGCTCATGGTTCAAGGATTGTACCCAGGGTCATTGGAGAGTATTAACAAACTATCAACAACTGATTGTCCAGTGATTGATAGATGCAAGTTCTCAAACCTTCTATAGATGGGATGAGTGACCCCACTGAGAAAAGGACCTCTAGATTAGACATAGAAAGATGATGTAGTAGGTGAGACACAGGGTTAATTTGTCTATCATGTTGATATTACAATTTCTTGGCTTATCAAGTTTATAATTTATGATTACCTTTGGATATTGGTGTTGATGACCTTTGAGCCTTTGAATGTTGATGATTCAATGTTTTGATATATGATTATTTGAGCTTTTTGGTGTTCAAACTTGTGTACTTATGATATCATGGACTTTATATAGTTGGAGTTAATGATTGGAAGATGTGATGTTTATTTATATGCTAGTCATAGATTGTGATGTAATGAAATGAAATGTGATGAAATGAAATGAAATGAAATGTGAAAATGAGATGATGATAATGAGTTTAAATAGGAGAGGGAAAACAATACAAATGAAAGTGAAAAATAGAAGGAAATGATGTGGTGGAGATGAAAAGATGTGAAGGATGGAACTCAACATTTGAGATTCAAAAGTCACAAATGAAACTTGAGACCCAAGTAATAATAGGTGAAATAGTGAATGCATAAAATATGATGAATGGTGTGATGGATAGTGACCCAAAAATTTTTGAGATTCAAAGGTCACACAATGCAATATGAGGTGAAAATAGGAGAAATTAGTGACCATAATTGTTTGAGATTCAAAAGCCACATAATGCAATAGGTGGAATGAATTATATGAGAGAACGAAGTGTGATGCAAGGTAATAGTGTTGTGATGAAACAAAGTCCACAATAGTGAAGTGCTTAACCATACATGAGTATGTTGTGTTGTGTCCTTTTGTTTGATAGCCTTACCCAAATTGTGTATCTATATTTTTGAATGGTGTTTGTTAAGCTTATCCAAATTTTGTTCCAACTATTTGTTTTCAAGGAACCTAAGATGAAAATGAAAACTAAATGGATGCAACTAACTATCACTTTTTGTTAAGAGATGCAAATTAACTATCATCATAGAGAATTTAATAAAAAGTGACTAAGTACAACCACCACTAGCTCAGCTATGGTTATATGGATACTGTATCACACTGAGAAGTACCACCCAAAAATAATGTACATGAAAGATAAGACAATCATTAAAAATAGAAACTATAGTTGTAGTAAATGAAAACAAGCACACAAATAGTCATATCTCAGATAAATAACCTCACCTAAGATATCATACAAAACTAGTTGAGGTATAGGTGGCCTTCCAAATGAAAGGAGGCACTTACAATTGAATAATACATAAAATGAGAGGATAACTGGAACTAAACAATGAAAAATCAAAGACAAATAAAATATCATGACTTCATCCTAGTAACTCTAGTCAAGTACATCATTGAGGTACTAGAAGCTCATAATAGTAGGAAATCCATAATTTGCAGACCAATAGTGTTGATAGTTGTGTGCAATAGTGTCAAGTTTGTCCAATACTTTCTAGATGCAACTGTTGTAGGAGTTTGGTAGAAAAATGGGGGATGTGTCAATGGTGATTGAGCAATGGATTCTAGGTGGCAATATATGTCAGCATGAAATAGGGTGTCTAAATGTTAGAGTTAAGTGGAAAATGTACCCAGTACTAGTGCGGTGGGATGCAAAGAGTGGATGCATGGAAAGACTAGTGAAGTGTGAGGCATGGTGAGTGATAGCCATAAATAGGTGGATAATATGCAAGAAAAATGAAGCATGGTGAAGGGTATAGTGCAATCATTGAGTTTACTAAGAAATCCAAGGAGGTGTATAAGTGAAAGCATGTCAGGCTCACCAAATTAGTTGCAATAGGAGGGTAATGTTAGCCAGGGAAGGTAGATTAGACAAGATCAAAGGGAAAAGCACAGTCGAAGGACCTCTAGGGAACTACTGTATCAGTCCAAACTTCAAGTTTTAGTTCATGAGTAGTTTTAGTTCATGAGTAGGGTTAATCAAGTCATGTGGGATGGGCACCAAGAAAACCTAAGGATGTAGGGGTTAGGGTAGAAGAAATACCCTTGTCAACATTAATGATGTTATCGAGGAGCACAACATAGTAGGCATTGCAGATGGTATTGGATTTTGAACTTATGATGTAAGTAGATAATAGTCTACCCAGGG
The DNA here is from genome assembly GCA_028749045.1 of Cupressus sempervirens. Taxonomy (NCBI): domain Eukaryota; kingdom Viridiplantae; phylum Streptophyta; class Pinopsida; order Cupressales; family Cupressaceae; genus Cupressus; species Cupressus sempervirens. The sequence goes on from CM053793.1 coordinate 736,961,713, forward strand.
TGGTGAAGAGCATGTCAAAAGTAGCTATGGAGGTGAGTGTGATAAAATCTCTTGAAAATGCTATAGGAAAATCTCAAAGAGAGGTGTAAGAAGTTAGTGTGGGTGAGGTGATGAGTGGAGCACGTCGGTTGATTAGTCTAAGGATTCTGGGACAAGGGTCATCCATGATATAGTATTCTAATTTAGGGAGGCAATCAAAAAATTAGTGCCCATTGGCTCAAATATTATATAAATCCCTAGGGATTAGGGTTCAAATATTATCATTATGGTGCCCATTAGCTGTAGTACAGGATCAACTATGGTTATAGCTTTTGATTAATCGACATAGCCTCTAGAGAAATGTTGAGGTGATGAAGGATTAGAGTTGGGTCTAACCCTAGCATGTCAGTGTAAGACCATGCAAAGTTTATTTGCCTCTCTTTGAAGAGACAAATGAATGCACTTCTTTCTTCTATATTTAAAGACTGTGCCAAATGGATGATCCTTGGTTCTTGTTCTATTCCAATGTTGACTTTTTTTTTTAGGTTCAATTAGGATATACAATCTTTCCTGAGTGTTTAGGTAAGGTATAAATCATCTCATTCATGGGTGCTACAATTCAATTTTCACCTTTGGATGTGTCATTTCTATTTGGACCCCTATGAGTGGGTTATTTTGGAATAGAATAGGAACCAAGGATCATCCATTTGGCACAATCTTTAAACACAGAAGAATAGAACACATTCATTTTCTTTTTCAAAGAGAGGGAAATAAAATTTGCATGGTTCTACATGGACATGCCAAGGTTAGATCCAAATCTCATCCTTCATTACTTGAGCATTTCATCAAATGCCAAGCCAGTCAAACAAAAACTCAAAAAGATGCATCCCCACATAGCTTTGCTAGTCAAAATAGAATTAGAGAAATTGATTTGCACCAACTTCATCCCACCCTTAGCATATGCATCATAGATATCAAAAATTATGCCTGTATCAAAGAAAGATGGTATTATACGCATCTATATTAATTTTCAAGATGTAAACAAAGCATGTCCTAAGGATGATTTCCCCTTTCCCATTATTGACACAATTGTAGACGTGATAGTGGGACATTCTGTATTTTCACTCATCCATGATTTTTCAAGATATGAGTTCTTAGTGGAAGAGGTGGTTCAACCCACATTTACTCAACCTAGTTCCCTTATTACTTGCCATTTAGACACCCTTGATTCCCTTTAGTATGACACCATCACCACCTACCTCTAGAATAATGTCATTCCTTGTGACCTCTCATGAAACTAAAGGTGTAACTTTATTCAACAAACCTTGCATTACACTTTGGTGGCTGATATGCTATATAGGAAAGGTCTTGATGATACTTTGTTTAGATATCTTGAAAACAATGAGTCTAGAGTTGTTCTCCAAAAAGTCCATAAAAGCATCTATGGTTCACACTCCATAGTAAACCTTAAGAATCAAGCTACTAGAGAAAAGAAAGGAAAATGGAAGGCCAATTGGATTGGTCCTTACATTATCACCAAATCCTTTGAGACTGGTACTTATAGACTTTTAGATTGTGATGGAGAAGACCTAGCATAGCCCATCAACAACATCCATCTCAAAAGGTTTTATGTCTAAAGCTTTGAAGAAATACCTCATTGCCAAAAATACCAAAAAAAAATCAAAAACACCAGAAAACATTACAAAAATGGTACAAAAGAGATGAGAAATACCATCTTTTGTAAAAAGGAACAAGAGATAGCACCATTGGACTTCCCTAAACAACATAAGTCCATCAATGCAGAAAGACAATCAAGACATGACTCAAGCGACTCTCTTGGAGACAAATTTTTCTTGTTTGTGGCTTACCCAGCACAGTTGAGTTAATTTCACACATACCCAATTGAGAAACACTTGGGGGTTACAATTCAATGGTTTCTTGGCATCAGACATAGTTCATAGCCATAGAGATAGTCAACATAGTAACAACAAATGGAAGAACAACAAATCCAAAGAAGCATGGAGTTGGATTATGTATTGAGATACCACAGACATGAATTGCAAGAAAATCATTGCACATCTCAATTATCTGCCATGGTCACTAATTCTTAATATCCATTGTAGCCTTCCTTTAATCCATTTGAAGTCCAAAGTTCCTTTTGCCTCTATTATCTTCAATATAGCTCTCTGAGCCCACTCTTAGCCCTTTGGCCCACTTTTGGTCTCCTTGAATTTTTAGGTGCCTCCACACTGTCTTGGTTATCTCCATATTCCAACAAATCTCACTCACATCCTCCTTTTTCCAATCACTATTCAAAATTTGTCAAAATTTGTCAAAAAAATTCAAAAATTATTAAATATTGCCAAAAAAGGTTTAAAATGATTTTTAAAAATCACAAAAAGATTCAAAAATCATCAAAAATTATCAAAAACATTAAAAAACTTGTCTAAAATCACCAAAAATATTCAAAAATGGGTAATAATTGCCAAAATAGTTGAAAAATAAAAAATAATAATAACCCAAAATTCCAGTCACACATGGCCCACTTCAACTCGAATAGGTTGTTTAATTATGCACAAATTTTTGGTTGTATCTTTCAAACCAATGATTCATTGATTTCATGTCGAACTAGTGTCTGTCTATAATTGTTGCTCCTTCCGGACAGGTTTGTGTACATTGACCAATTTTATATGAAATCAATGGTGAGGCCCATTATATTGAAAAATATTTAAATATTTTATGGCATGTTTTATGGCTCTATTACCTATGACAAAATAATAAAAAGTGTCTCCAATATATTAAGAAGTAGCATAGTTAGGTCCTGAAACATCTTGCTAGGCTTTGGAAAATATGCCACAACACAAATAGCGTAAGAGAGTCTAATAGGGTCACCTTTTCTTTCCTCTTATCAAGAACAACAACTCCCAATGGATTATTAGTCTTATTTATGTTGTAGTGCCACAATTGATCTAGACCCCTTCAATGAATATATCAATGCTATCTTGAGAGGCCCAAATATCCATGATACTCTTTCATCATTGCCTAATAGGGGGCACATAATAAGTAAGCATAAGTTTGAGAGATTTTCATGATCTCCTTTCCTTTTCGGCCCTTAAGGGACTTTCTTAGGCTCCAATACCCCTTTTTAGGCTAAAGCACTTTTTTCAAAGCCTTGTTTCACCATTTTAGGCCCCTCAAGTGCCTTTTTAAGGCCCCTCAAGTGCCTTTTTAGGCCCTCAAACACCTTTTTAGGCCCTCAAACACCTTTTTAGGCCAAAATGCCTTTTTCAAAACCCTATTTTTCCTTTTAGGCCCCCCTCAAATGCCTTTTTAGGCCACCAAAGCACCTTTTTAGGCCCAAACACCTTTTTCAAGGCCTTGTTTTTCCTTTTTAGGCCCCCAAAGTGACTTTTTAGTCCCTCAAGTGCCTTTTTTGGCCCCAGGCACCTTTTTCAAAGCCTAAACATCCTTCTTGGACCCCCAAGCACCTTTTTCAAGGTTCCTCTTGGCTTCTTTTAGCCATAAAAGCCTCTCATAGGCTCCAACATCTTTTCAAAAGCCTCATGAGCATCCATCTCAGCAAACACCTGGAGAAAAATCCCAACTTTGGTCTTAAGCTTGTTTGTAAAGGATATCAATATATATAGAATTATGCCTTATAATTTGTGGTTTAGCACTTCCTAGTTTTCTCACCTTAAAAACCATGGCTCTCCAAATGTTATACAAGTTTGTACTCGTCTTCATTGAGGGCCCACACTAATATTCAATTCCCCACACATACGAGAAGGTCTTTCTTCCTCTACAAATCTTATTGTTCCCAATTTTATAAAGATTGGCACCTTTCCAAATATTTGCAAAAAATCCCAAAACATTTAAATATTCATAGAAATTCCAAAAACATCCACATATTTCTTAAAATCCCAAAAATAATTCATATACTCCTAAAAAAATTAAAAAATCCAAATATACCCACAGACTATCAAAAACATATATGACAACATTTATCTAACATTTTCAATTTTAACATGAGCCATGGTCACCCCTTTTGCTTGTTGCATAAAAAAATATACTTTTATTCTATTAGGATGGAAATAACAACATTACATTCAAACAACATCTGGCAGATCATTTATTCTGGCCTCCCTTGCGGAGGTGGTAGGAGAGGATGTCTAATCAAGGGTGTTCGTCTAGACCTAGTTCTAGAAGAAGAGGCCACTAGTGTCAATCCTATTTGTACCCACACCACATTCATGGGAATAAAAAATCTACCACTACGTAATTTCATGTTCAATAGTTGTGTAAATTGCCTATCCATAAATTGCATCTCCCGTCGGTTCTCGTTAGGGAATACCTGATGATAAACTCTCATATAATAGGTGGCTTTTGAGTGTACTCTGGCAGTCCGTTGCATATCCACAAACACATTCTCTACTAGCTTGTTTATCCCTAGTTCAACGATCACTTGTTGGGCCACATCCTACTCCTGCTATAGTTGATCAGTCACCATTTGCTAACGCTTCACATTTGCCTTCATCTCATTCAATCGCTACTGTAATTGTCTCACCTTTGACTTGGTCAACACTAACCACTCCTATAGCTACAACAAAAGGGTGTTTGATTTTGTGAGTGCCTCTCTAAATGACTCAGATTGTGACTACAATAACACCAACTCATTTTGTGCACTCTCCAAACCCGCTTGTGCTATCTTTAGAGATTCCTGCAACTTTTGAGCTTGTGACCGTTCTACCCACATCGTTGCATCATTTCCCTCTGCTTGTGATTGCTCCACTCGTAGTTCTACTTCTAATGATTGTACCCATGCTTGCTCCATATTCACTACCGCTTGGAGTCATCTTCGCATGCCTTCTCCATCAACCCCAACAAAAATGTGACGTCCTATTCCAGATTCTTTGCCCAGACTTTCTCTATGGCCAAAATTCTCATTAATTCTTCCACGCCACTTGATGATTGATCTCCATACCCCACCTCTAGTTATGGCTCCTCTACACTTACACTACCAATTTCTCCTTTCATGTATCCTTGTCTCAGAATCCCAAGACTAATCAATCGACATGTTCCTCTCATCACCTCACTCACACTAAAATCTTCCACCTCTCTCTAAGCTTTTCCTGCAGACTTTTCGAAAGAGTCTATCACCCCAGCCTCCATCACTACTTCTGACATGCTCTTTGCAATAGTGCATTTAACCCTAAATTTTGACCAACTCTTTTAAATGGCTTGGTTGGTCGATTATAAAGGAAACTTTTTGTTTTTTTTTAAATAACATGCTCGTGTTGGTCACAATTGTGACCAATTATGTGTATTTTGTGTTGGTCTCAATTGTGACGTACACGACAGTATAAAGAAATAAAAAAATGAGGCATGGAATTCATATTTCACTTAAGCAAGTCAGTGTTGAGGGTTTCGCTTGAGCGCCATTCTAGCATTTTGTGTAGTGAGAAGAGGTTGAATCCTCAAAGCAGTATCGATACACATATCTTACATAAATTTTGGAGGCCCTAGGTAGTTTAAAAGGGCAATCTGGCTACCTCATCAATAATTTCTTGGGCATTGAGTAAGTCACTGAGAAGAAAACACATTCAAAAGTGCAACTCTAGCAGAGATGAGAGACTTGAATAGCTTGTTGATTTTGTGTTCAAGGAGGGGTAGAGCATGAGGGTATAGTGGAGGGCATTTCACTTGAAGGCATAGTGAAGGGCATTTCGATTGGAGCATCATTCAAGCATATAGGGCCACTTGAAGACTTACCACCATCAAAGGTAAGGGCAAAATACAACATTATAAGAAGCCTAGGGCTACAATAGGGTTTGGTATCATCTCTTGAAGTTTTTACTGCTGATTGGTGAAGGGTTTTATATTGTTGACTTGCTTTTTTGAGCAACAAATGTTACAAGGGTTTCTTCCACTACCCATATATGCTATTTGATCGTAACAAGTTTTTTTCTCTATGAAATAATGGAGAAGAAGATTTGAAAATTAAAATAGACTTAATAGTTACAATCTAAGATGCTTCATAGGTATTGCATAGATGCAGTATACAAATGCTTTGCAATATCCTCTTCACTAATTTTCTTTCCATCCAAATCCCCTTCCTTTAAAACATCTTCAATAGCCTTAGCAATCTCTTGAGTACTAGTATAAGGAGCACATATATTCAAAATAGCCTTATCATTATTCCTAGAGAAAGCCATGACCCTTTCTGCTGATTCTCTCACATTCTGAGGAAAAAGATTGATATCTCCTATAAGTTGAACCCTAATTCCATACTTGTTAACCATGATTTCCTTCTCAACAAGAAGATCAAGCTTCTCCTTCATTAAATTCATAAGTGTCTCAACTTCTTCCTTTGAGTGCTTGAAATTCTCAATACTAAAAGCATAAACACTCACACATTTTATACCAATTTCATAACAATCTCTCAAAGTATGCATCAAGCTATTATACCCATATTCATGGCCCCTCCATTTTTGCATATTTCTATTCATTGCATATCTCCTATTTCCATCCATTATGATTGCAACATGCTTTGGAATAGGGCCTGCTGAAATAAACCATAATAGAAATCTCCTAAACAATTCTCTCATTGAATTTGCAAGAAATGCAAAACTTTCTTGCAATTAAGAATTATTGAAGGATTGGAATGTTGTTAAACTTGTCATCTTTGATTATGGGTGGCATTTCTTGATCATAATGAAGGAATATATAATAGTTTTTTCTTGTGGGTCTTTAACTACATGCCAGAGAATCATTTGTGATGGAAAAATAAGGGTTGGATTATCTTATCTTTTAATTATTTTTATGAAAAATAGATTCTATATCTCTCTTTAAAGTTCTATTCTATGTCATTTTTTTCCTTAAAAGACATTATTGACAATTTTTTTAATACCTCAACTAATAATTCAATCTACTGCCACCATAAATGTCATTGTTCCTATTTATCTTTTGTGTGTTCTTTAATAATATTCGTTCACAAAATTAATGAAATAGGACAATTTGGTTGATAAATAAATTATCATGAAAAGGCAAGTTCATTGAACCACTACCAGACAATCTCATGTGTTAGATAGATATTGATAACTTCACATGTTATGCATGTTCTATATCAACGGGAAACTTAATTTTGCATGAATGATTGAATTCTAGAAGTTCCACTGCAACTCACATAGAAATTATTTTATTACAGGAGATGGAAAATGTCATTCATTATATAAAAATGAACATGGAGGAGATAAATATGGCATTTATAGTGGTTAGCAAACATTTTCTTGGTGTAGATCAAATTTTATGTAGAGTAATAATTTCCTAAGAGACATCTCTTGTCAATCAACTTGCTTAACAATGCTTGAATTTCCTACAATTAGTCAAGATAAGTACTAAGAATTATTGAATACGTTAAGATCATTCTCAAAAGAATATTTCTTCATGTTATTCTTCCTTAAATTAATTTGATTTGTTCACCTTATTCTTCCTTAACTAATCTGTTATATTCTATTGACCCATTTTGAGCTTTTGTTTCTTTCAAGCAACCCAAATTGATTAAAACTTGTTTGTTCTTTAACAAGTTGTCTTCAAGCCAATGTAATATGCCATCAATGTGTCTAGTTTGTATTCCCTTCCATTAAGGCAACTATTCTTCAATGCTCATTTATTTTTTTAAATTGGTTTATTTTTTAAATCAAATTTTGTACAATAAATTATGAACTCTTATTGGTCAGTGCCAATTTTGCTAGGAGTAAAATTGATTTTGCTATACCAAAAAATAGGGAAAAAAAATGAAAAATTAGTGCTTTAATTTCCAATAGAACAAGTATTAATTTTCAGAAGCTTTAATTCAGCACATGTAGTGCTTTTTATGTCAAACCATCTCAAAAACACAAAAAAATGGAAAACAATAAAAACCAAAAACAACCATAGCTAGTTCAACAGTTAGAGCCTTGAAGGCTTCTTACATGAAATGTCTACTACCTTGATAATATTGAAGACTAATCTACACGATTTTATTGCCAAAAAATAATTCTAATATGATCCTCTAATCTGAAATCAATAAACAATGTGGGTGATAAAGAAAGTTTTTGTTCAACAAATATCAACTTTTTAAACATTATATCCAAAATGTTTTGTTCAAGATGATCATTGATATAATAGATATTGATCTGCAACTGTAAGGGAAAATAGATATCAATCTACAAATATATGGATTGAATGAACAATTGCAATATCTAATTTGACTTTGGTAGAAATGTTGATTTATGGAGATCGTCCAGAATTTGGTTCAAGCCATTGCAAGATACACATTGATATGGCAAGGACTGATCTGAATTTATGATATATATAGAGATTGTATTGATCTAAGTTTGATCACTGTTTTATAATTCAAAGATGTGAGAAGAATGGATGAGTTGAAAATATTATTTCTATATTATATCAATCAAATATAGAACTTTAAATCAATCTAAAAGTAATATGCTCATCACTGTTTTTGATGTTCACCAATTTTGTGTATGTGATGATCCACATTTTTATCCAAATGATGGCTTGATATAATGGCTAGTCTTAAGTTTTTTATCACTATTTTTTATATTTAATCTTATTTCTTATGTGATGTTCTTGTTAAGATCATCCTCTCTGATTGAGGCTATATGCACATGCAATCTTTATTTCTTACCAATGGTGGATTACTTCCACCCTCCTTGGTTGCTGTAAGGATCTTCGAGTCTTTTGTATGTTACTAAAATAAGGTTTGATAACTAAGTCCAAATATTCATGTTACTTTGGGTTTCAATTTAAATGTTTCAAAATTTTCCAAGAATTCATGAAAGTTTCTAAGGCCAATTTGTTTATGGTAATTTAAACTCATTCTATTTTATGTTAATATTAGGATTAAATGGAATTTATAGAAGTAGAAAGTACCATCTGACTTTGTGTTTCTTTGTTTTTCTTTAAGTGTAACTTGCATTTCTTGGAAGTGTTCCACAACATAGATCTCCTTCAACAAAATTATCTAGGCTAGGCAATTGGTAAGTTCTTTTCTTTCTATGGAAGATTGTAATTGAAAAAATTTAAGACCTTTATAAATACTATAATGAAGCTTTTAATTATATGATTGCTCATTGGAGAAGTGGATTATTGAAACAAAAAGACCAAAATATTATGTGTTTTCATTTGGGTGGCTTTGAAGATTAAATGTTATTTTAAAAATAACAACCTTAATTCTTGACAAGATTATGTATATAACCATTAAAAATATATAGAACTATAGTTTGGATTATAACTAAAATTAACATTCACATCTTCTTCTATTTCAAAATTTTGAACTATAATATATGATTTTGATATCCTTCACAATCAGTGAATACCATAAAGTTGTCTTCAACTCAATCTGGACTATTACTATACTTTCATTCTACTTCTTTTTACATCAACTTATCATGGAAATTATTATCAAATATTGATGGTATTCTTTTTATATAAATTGGACAAGTGGCACTAGTGGAAGTTAAATAATCAACAACTCTTTTCTTTTCAAAATAGAGTTCAAGCTTCATTGCATCAAAGTCTACTTAAATAATAGGAGCTAAGAAACTGAAGATAGTACCTATGCCTTTCAAAGTCAAGTTTCACTGTAAAATTTGACATATAATACCAAATTGAGCATATTGATATTTTGACAAGTCACTATAATTCTTTGTATCAAAATGTGTCACAGAGCTAGTAGGCATTCTATTTCTTTTAGAAAGTGAAATTCTCTTACCATATGCAACAAGACATCACCTTTGAATTTATTTCTCTAATGAATGGTCTTTAGATACTTCTTGTTAAATTCAACCAAATATAAGTTAAGTTTTTTGGGTATTCTAATATCTTCATTACTTTTGAAGAACAAATATTAGTTTTGTTCAAGGTTAAGTGAGCTTTATTTGTCTCCAAGTTTGTAAAGTTATCATCCATGCAAAGTATGTGAAAAATACTTCGTTTGTGTTGGATGCTTTCCTATAATGTTTGGATTTTTAGGTTCTCTAAGCCATATCAAAGTGGTTGTTTGATGTTACAAGTGATTTTAGATCTCATATATTACTTAAGGCTCTAACTGTTCCATACACTCCTTTGGTTCTAACTATTCCAACATAGTGACCTTCAAAATGACTTAAAAACCATGAGCTTACACAACAACTACACTCTATTTGTATCCTTATCACTCCAAATCATCAACAGAGTCATGATCAATCTCATCTATGAAGCGTATTAAAAGCTAAGGATTTGGAGTGACACTCTCATTTCATTTTTTTCCACATCATGTTCAAACCATATAATGCAATCTCATCTATGAAGTGTATTAAAGGCTAAGGATTTGGAGTGACTCGTATATAATTCATTTTTTTTCATTCAATATATGGTTTGAACAAGTGTGGAAAAAAATCAGATTTTTATTATGAATTTTCTATTCATCAATCTATGTTAAACTAATTAGCAAAGATTTGGTTGTCTGAGTTATGGAAGATCAACTAAGTATTTGTTTCTTTTCATTTTTTATATTTCTTTATCTCTTTATCAATCTATCTCTCTATCTATACCTCTTTCTATCTATCTTGCTTTAGTATTCATTTCTATATGTGTCTTCCTCTTACTACTCCATCTGCAAGTTGTAGTCAAATCATCCTTCTTCCACCAACAAGTCATTCCATTCAAGAAAGAACATGTTTGAAAATATCAATGCACAAATAAATAGGGAGACAATTGCTAGACTATGGTCTAACTTAAAAAGAAAAGGTGATGGAAAATGTTATTGTCCTTGCAAAATTTGTAAGGGATTAAAGACTCAAAGATATCTAATCACAAAAACTGAGCAATATTGTAGGCAACATGGTAACATTGAAGGGGGACACTAATATCATCCATTGGTATGTATTTTAATAGTTTATAAATTACATAAGACATGATTTGATGATGACATCATGGTCATGGTTAATATAAGGTCATCATTTTCATATAGGTCAACATCCCTAAGTTTCATGTTATGGACCATGATAATTCAAAGAATGTGGATTTCCAAATGAGGGAACATGGAGGTGCAAATATTGAAGTAGAAGGTAATGATACCATGGAAGAAGACCATGATGATGAAGATCATGATGATCAAGATGATCATGATGATCAAGATGATCAAGATGATCATGATGATCAAGATGATGCAGAGCTTGATATACCTATACTTGAGAAGGCACACGAGTCCCTATATGAAGGCTCCAAAATAACTCTTCTTGCCACTATATTATTGTTGGTGAACTTGAAGGTTATAAATGGTTTATCCAACATAGCAATGACATGTATGTTAAGGTATGCCATCTTCTTTCATTATTTTACTCGTAGTTCCCTTACAATTAACATTGGGTTCATGTAGCAATTAATATTATTTAAATTAACAAATTATATTTTTGGTCATAGGTTGATAGGTGAGTGTTTGTTACCACCATCAAACATTCTACCTCACTCATACCGAGAATTATCTACCATCATGAAAGATATTGGAATGGAGTATCAAACAACACATGCATGTTCGAACGATCATATTATATATCATAAATAGCATGAATTTGTAACAAAATGCCCTATTTTTCATATTAGTAGATATCAATTAGATCAATTAACAAAAAAGGTGCCTCGCAAGGTTCTTTGGCATATTCCCATTATTCCATGTCTATAACGATTATTTAGGTGCAATAGCTTGGCACAATTTATGGGTTATCATGCATGCAATACAAGTCAAGATGAAATTATGTGAATGCCTATAGATGGTTCGGCATATAAAGAAATAGAGGGAAAATGGCCAAACTTTAAAGAAGAACCTTGTAATCTCAAGCTTTCATTGGCAGGAGATGGTGTCAATCCTTTTGGAGAGATGAGATCTACTTACTTGGTGTGGCCTATTTTTGTTATCAACAATAACATATCTCCTTAATTGTCCATAAAGAGAGAGCACATAATAGTGACACTGATTGTTCCAGGTATTTTTTGATTTACTGGTCATCTAAATTAATTTATTATTACTAATCCATCAAAATGATCATAATAATTATGTAATATTTTTGTTCATTCAACTAGGTAAGTACCAAGTTAAAGATATCAATGTATATATTGAACCCCTTATCGACAAGTTGATGGTGTTATGGAATGGGGTTACTATGTATGACATCTATAGACCAATATGACAAGACAATTTCAATTTCATGCAATGCTTGTATGGACAATACACGATGCCCTTGGGCTAACACATTTTTGTGGTATGTTCTCTTCTTAACACCTCTATTTTGGTATGTCAAAGTTAACACATTTAATCCAATTATACATGATCTTGTAGGTCTTCAGACAAAGAGAAAATTTTCATGTCTAGTTTGTGGTCCAAAGATGAAATCTTGTCATTCAAAAAGCTTAACAAAGTAGGTGTTCGACGAGAATAGACACTTTTTGCACATAAATCATAAGTACCAAATTACCAAAAAACATCTTTTCAATGGGAAAGAAGAGACTACATCAAAGCCACAAAGAATGAAACCTCGCCTATGGAAGTTGGCATACAATAAAATAAATCATCGAGGTAATGTCATTCCATCTGATGGTTTTTGTTTCAAATTTATATTTTGATATTGTGGTTTTTTTACTGATGATGTGATTGATGCTTGTGAAGGTCGTCAAGGCATCAATAACCAACTTCCAAAAGGACTAAAAATTTATCCTACACAATTTACTAGGTTGTCATACTACCAGCAACTCCCCGATAAAAGCACAGATCTGTGTCACCGTTTGTGATACAAAAACTTGTTTTGGTCAAATCTCATTTCTCTATCAAAACTCAATTTTTTTCAAAAACTAAAAATACCCTTTTATAGATCTCAGATTCAATATCATCATTATATAAATTTTTGAGTGTTTTGATTAGTTAAAATATGCTATAATCTCAAAATATTATAAGTCGATATTTCAACATTTCAGAAGATGCTCTCTCAAAAAATGAAAAAAAATAGTAAATCATATCAAAAAAATAAAAAAATAAAATTTATCACTAGAGGAGAGAATCCTCTTCACGAATATGTAATTTTTTTTCAAGAAGGTATAGATTTGATAGAGAAGTTTTGACAGGAGGGAAAAACTATTGGATCTTGATAAGGTCGAACTTGAGTACTTATAAGAAAGAAAATATAGATCAAAAATAATTATTTCTTTTTTTGTTCACTAGCTATACATGTCATCTATAAAATATTTTCAAATTAGAAAAAAAAAAGATGATTTGCACATACTTGTTTGACGGGAACTACATTCTATATTTTTTACAGTTAAAAAATGGACTTCAAAATAAAATAAAATGAATAAATTCTTAGTCAAAAAAATTATAAAAATTATAGGCATAAAATTCATACAATTCTACACATTTCATCAGTTTACATCATCTTCATATTTTAAACACAAATACCATTTTTTTTGTCATTAATGTTGAACTGTTACATTCTGATATCACGTTTCTTTATAAAAGGTGACACAGGTTTGTGCTTTTGCCCTCCCAATTATGCATTTGTTTGATCTTATGCATATTGGAAAGAATGTAACAGAGACATTATGAAAAATCTTGGATGGAAGGCATGACAAAGACCAAATTGTCAAAACTTGTAGTGACATTGAAGAATCCAACCATGCAATGAAAATTGGCATTTGATCAAATAACAATGGAGACCAGATTGATACAAGTGCCCTTAGTTGGTTATTGTCAGAGCAATAGAGCAATGCTATAAAAGAAGTCATAAAAAAATACAATTTCCCATAGGATTTGTTGTGAACAAAAACAATCTCATATTAAAGAAAAGTGAATTTGGGCCAGGGTTGAAAACACATGATTGATATACATTTATTAAGGTAATTCAAGTTATTTTGTATTCACTATATATTTATACACTGCATGTAATTTTAATTGCATTCTTTTATAAAATATTGAGAAGGCCATTTTACAAATATTGCAGTATGTTCTACCTCTATCTCTCCCACACCACTTCGCCAAAAATGTCAAATAGGTTATATATGATCTTGGAAACTACATGAGGTGGTTGTCATCTAAAGAAATCAATAAAGAAGATATAAAATATTGGAAGAGAAAAATTCCTCTTCTAATGTGTGAAATGCAAAAGTGTCTACCTCCAAGTTTTTTCAATGCACAAGAACACTACCTCATACATCAAGTTGAGGAGATTGAATTGTGTGGACCTATACCAACCAGGTCAATGTGGATGGTTGAGAGGCATTTGAAATTTTTGAAAGGATTGGTTTGATAGAGAGAACATCCTAAGGGTTCTATGGTGGAGGGATATATGGTATACCGGACTATGGTGTACATTAGTGAATATCTTCCTAAGTTTGCACTAAGATCCATGTAGATCATATTTGGGATCCCAAATCAATTAACAAATTTGAAGGGGAGTACTTGATGGGTAAAGGTATATTGAGGAAAGTGAGAGGTAAATCTAAGATGTTATTGCAGTTAATTAATTCTTTTAAATCTCCAATATAAGTTATTTATAATTGGTGTATTTTTTTTGAAATAGGTGATCAAGAATGGGATGCAATGCATTTGTATATTATGAACAATCTTTGATTGGATGATGGAATAGATTAAACAATGTCAAAAAAATGGTTTCTCATTAACATGGGAAGGTGTTTCTTCATTGGTTTGAGAAGCTCATCATAATGGAGATTCCAATGTTATGTCGATGTTAGTTGATCTAGTAAAGGGTTTACGAGGTGGAGAGATATGTAGAAATATAAATGATCATAACTCGACGTATGTTTCATATCAACTCATGATGCAAATAATTTACAACTTCAAAAATTTTAGGTCAAGCACCACAAAGATATGTATTATCATGGTCACAAATTTTACATAAAAAAGTTGGATGACACAAAGAAAACTTGTGATTCTGGGATAACTGTAGTTTTCGAGGTCACCAATATATCATCTAGAAATGACATACATCCTCAACAATCTCAAAATCAATATGATGGCATCTTGTATGATATAATTGAGTGCGAATTTAACACCTTCAAAGTAGTTCTATTCGTCGTCAAATGGTATAGGTTATGACTAAATCAAAATGATCCAGATAGAATGGTTATTCAACATGATAATAGATTTACAATGATTAATACAAGGTTATTTGAGCCAATTGGAGATGAGCCCTATGTTCTTCCAAGCCAATGTGAGCAAGTGTTTTACTAAGAAGTTTCACATAAATAGGGTTGGTCATTTGTTGTTAGACATGATCCAAGAGGAAGGCCAATAAAGTATAATGTTATGGAAGAAGAAGATATTGAAGATGATGAAGAAGCAGATGATGAAGATCAAGATGATGGTGATGATGATGGTGGTGATGATGATGATGGTGATGGTGATGATGATGATGATGATGATGATGGTGATGATGATGATGGTGGTGATGGTGATGATGGCGATGATGATGGTGATGATGATGATGATGATCAATGACTACAAACATCATCACCCCTTCTGTTGACGATCTTGCATTCCATATATAAGTTAAATTTGTTCATGTTGTCTTCTAAGTTATTTATAGCATACACGTATCATGCAATTTTTAGCTAACTTAAGGTAAATGATTAACATATGCAGGAAAATTTATTACATATTTATTGTGTTCATTTCTAATGATTACAACATATGTTATTTATAATTACCAATGTTTATGTTATGTTTGACTATCATCCTTTTTGAAAAAGTCAATTGACTACAAGTACATCGTCACCCCTTCTATTGACAATCTTGTATTCCATATATAAGGGAAATTTATTCATGTTTACGATATTGTCTATTTTTGATGTTGTCTTCTAAGTTATTTGTAGCAAACGTGTATCATGTAATTATTAGCTAACTTAAGGTAAATGATTAACATATGTAGCAAATTTGATTACATAATTATTGTGTTCATTTCTAATGATTACAACATATGTTATTGATAATTACCAATGTTTATATTGTGTCTGATTATCACCTTTTTGCAAACAGTGAATTGACTCTAGGTACATCGTCACCCTTTCTATTGACGATCTTGCATTCCATATATAAGCTAAATTTGTTCATGTTTATGTGTATCATGTAATTTTTAGCTAACTTAGGATAAATGATTAACATATGCGGAAAATTTGACCCCTTTGGCGTGGATCGTGCACAGTGACATGGATCAACAAGTATAAGTTAATAAATAAACATAATTTTCTTATATTCTTCTTGTTTATCATTGAGCACGTATGTTATAAATAGACATATTATATAATCATATAATGTATATATATATAGACAAAGAAGGTCTGTATAGAAATATAAGTGCATAATCACTTTCAATTTACTACATTTTATATTTGTCACTTTCACTTTCCATTTGATGGATTGTAGGACCCACCAAATAGGTACTTGTCAGATCTATCTACATTGAATGAGGGAAATGAGGAAATGGTAGATGAAAGCTCTACATGTAGTATAGCTAAAATAGGGAGATCAGCTAGAGGTCAAAAGATTAGAAAAAAATTTGATAAACACATGCAATTTTTCTTTGCTAATGGGGGGTCATGTTCTTATGATGATGAGACCAAAGGCAACATCAAGGTGCCCTTTTAGTACACACACATTGAGAAAGAATGGGTACCCAATGAGCTAACTTCAATTAACACATATTTTTGTGTTAATGAGAGGATATATCACATTGCTCCATCCTCATTACATGATTTGGCCCTATTTTCCATGGATGGTATAAAGGTATGTTACAAAAATGTTGTCAAATTGTTCAAGTGTGCCAGTCCATGTTACAATTGCAATGATTAGATGCGGATTGTTTGATATAAAAAAAGTATGCGTAGGTATGCACTATCAACTAATTATATACAATGAAAAGAAAATTATCAAAGTAAAAGATTTTCTATGTACATTGATGGGAGACCAAAAGCAATAGGTAATATTGCAGGTTTTATAAATGGTATGCAACCTTCCTCAACTAGTAAGCAACCCAATTGCATATTTGAGGCATGTGAGGGTAATGAAGTTTTTGTTTGTACAATAAAATCAATAAGTGTAGGGGAAGAACTACTAATAGATTACCATTTAAATTGCATAGATACAAACAAAGTTACTATCATGAGGGTTGTAAGTACTATATACCATTTTTTTAATAAATAAAAAATTGTTGTATATTGCTTTCAGTTAGCTAATTTTTTTATGTTTAATCTTTGTGATAGGATGATATGGACCTGATAGATGATAGAGGCCACCAGGATGCTACTCCCACCCCTTCTTCAGTGAGGGTAAATCTTATTGAAATTGTATAAATTAGATAGTTGAAAAATGTTATTTTATTTATGACTTTTGAGTTTTTATGATAATTTTGCTGATATTCCTCTCACAATTTGATGTTCAACATAAGGGTAAAGCACTAGCAGTAAGTACCGAGCCACTAGCTATGCTTTCTGATGAGGATATTGTTGAAACTCCCAATGTAACAACAATGTTGAAGAAAAAAAATTTAAAAATTAATTTAGAAATAATGAAAATTTTGGATTAGGAAAATATGGAATCTGAGGAGATGATGAAGAGGCTATTAGATTTGAGAGCGCAAGCTCGTCGTTATGAAGTAAGCAATAATGAATCTTTAGTTATAACAAAAGTTCAATAAAGATTTATATTTTATAATATTTTATGTTGTGAAGTAAAATATGTAATATGTGCAAAAATACTTTATTGATGCAATTTTTTTAAAGAGTTGTGAAAAAATTTAACTATTAAATTCTTGTTATACAAATTTTTTTGGCAACTGATCCACAACTTGGTCAAGGACAACACAGTGAGGTTGGTAGTAGTAGAGCTTTGACTGCCACTAGTAAAATAATCTTTTAGTTGACAAGTTAGAAGGATTTTTTTATTTTGAACATTCAAAACTTCTTAACTTAACTCTTACTTTTATTATTTCAAAATGTCTTTGCTAACAATGTACTTTTAAGGTCATATAGTGCAGGAGACTCCTATGAGGTTGACAGACACCCATACAAGATTGTCGACTGCAATTTCAGCAACAAGGGGACATCCAGCTAGTAAATCCTTGTTTTTCTATATTTGGTTTTGTGTTAATTATGAGTTGATAATTTGTACTTTAATCCTGGGTCCATCACATAGTGTATTATATTTTTTGTGGTAGGAGATGCACTATCTGGTACACCACCTGATGCGGATCATAGTGCATGTATTGGTGATAATTCATCATCATTTCTTGGAGCTACCCCTATTTCTAGCATGAGAGCTATGAAGACATCATTTTTGATTGACGATGATGAATCAATGCCTTTGAATTGTCCTAAAATTCTAGGTACTTTAAATAATTATTTTTTATATTGTAATAAGGATTTTCTTGCAAGACATAAACATGATAGGAAGTGGTGAATGCAAGGGTTTTTGATGTGGAGTGATGCCTCATGAACTTCTTTAGTATGTCATATTGTGCAAGTTGTTTAATTATTTTGGAATTCCTTATTATTAGGGGTTTGGTAGGATCATTGAATTATCAATGACCTTTTTTCTATACCAGTAATTCTCTAGTTTAGTAATTCAATTTGAGCTATGAAGTATTTGATTCAGTACCCGTGGTGGTTTTAATTTGGATTGCTCAAATGGTAATATTGCAAGTACATTGATGGGAGACCAAAAGAAACATGTACATTTATATCATTTGTAATTTAGAGTTCATGATTTCCTCTATTGATATTTAACAAGTCTATTATGCTAGGGCACAACCCTGCACAAGTTTATTTTGCATTTTAATGTTTTTGAATTGGATCTATGAGTTCCAAATTTGATCTAAATATTTCTACTGGCATTGCATGATCTAAATAGTGGAAGTGGAAGTGTGTGTACCATTGAGATGTGTCATTCGGTACATTGCAATATCATGCTTTCAGTAGAAGATACTAACCAATTTTTCTACAGAGAACCAAAGGTGGGGGTCTTCTTTCATATTCAATGTTCAGTTTTCACTAATTTCCAACATCATTGCTATTGCTTGTTAGAGTTTTAGAGTGCTCACTTTTAGATTCATTTTAATGGTTCTTATTATTAATTATCCAATGACATTTTTTGTAGGAAATGATACATTTTATAGGAGGTTTTATGACCTCACACTACAAAGATTCGGGCCCACCATACGTACAAGGTGGAACATCATAACTGAACTAATTTTACCCCACTATTTTTTTTTCATATCATTAATTGGTGCAACATTTTTCCTTTCATTTGGGTCTTTTCTTATACTAGCTATACCTAAAAATTTTGTATTTTTTCTTAAAAGGTGGAACTTCCAAGATAAAGGAAAAAAAGATGAGCTCATCAAAGATATAGAGCATGAGTTTGGTAGTAATATTTTTTATCATAAGAAATTGTTACAAAAAGCTTCCAAACATCTTAAGGTTGTGAGGACTCATATAGAAAGAGTCTCATCCTAAACCTGAAGTATGAGCATCCTCCCTATTTTTTAGTGAGGGACTAGAATGAGTTCATTTTGGATGCAAAGGAGAAAGGGGAACATCCAAAAGAAAGTACACCAACAAATTCAAAAAGGTATGCAATAGTATTAACTACTAGTACATTAATGTAATAATCCACTAATTAGTACTGATCTTTATATCTATATCATCTAACATATTTCAAACTTTTCATAGGTTGCAGGACACATCAAAGGCAACAAAGGCCAGGCTAGAAAAGGTTGGGTAGAACAAACTTGGCTAAGTAGCAGTAAATTGCATTCATTGTAAGTATATTCGAAAATGAAAGCACACATTGTAAGTAGTAGTAAATTAATTGCAAATAAAAATTATTTATAAAATGAAAATAATTTTGTTAATTAATAAAAAAATGCAAGGCACTAATTTTAATTTGGAGGCCTTGGAAGAACACAAAAAATTGCCTTCAAGCAAGGTTATGTAGCCGTGGCTGAACACCTATGACAAGCTTCCATTGCCCCAACTGAACAGTCCCCTGCATCATGTGCACAAGTAAATATGCCAAAAAATATATTAGAAATTGAATACTTGAGCAACAATCTATTTGATAATAATGTGCATGACATTGCAATGTAGCCTATTAATCGTGACACAGATCATACGCTGCATCATGAAGCCCCTAATGTGCCTCATACTATCCATGGAGGTGCTCATTTGATATTTAAAACTAATTATGTAATTATTAATACAATTTAACATCTTTAATTAAACTTGGTGTAACCATTTTGTGTATTTTAGAGGATATAGATCAATCATGTAGTGCTGATAAATGAGTGTCGAAGAATGTTCAGACTAATCAGTAGGTAGCTCATGTCACACATTCAGGTAAAGAAAATCTATGTTTTGTTCTTTTAAATTAATTTTTTGATTTATAGTTCTTTTACTTAAATAAAAACTCGCAATTCACTAATATAAAATGGTGTGAATTTAACTCATGAAGTACTTGTTATTGTAGCGGACCCCTCTTTGGTGCAGTGGCCTCATGATGTTCCTAAACAGATGAGGAGGAGACATGTGTTGCAACCAATAGAGGAGGGGGATGACGAGGACATTGATATTCCTCTTAGAAATTATATGAAAAAAATGCAAGAAAGCCAAAAAGAAATGATTATTCACGAATGACTTACTCTTGAATTTTGTTAATGAATATTGTGTTAATGAATTATTCATGAATGACTTACTCTTGAATGTTGTGTGTTAATGAATTTTATGTGTTAATGAATGTTATCATGTGATTATAATGATTGAATGTTATATTTCAAAAATGGATGAATGAATGAATGTTATTAAATATTAATGGGGAAATGAGCTTCCATCCTCACATGGTTGGCCCTATTTAGTAGAGAATATTTAACTATTCTTGAAACCAAGTGAAGCTCAAAATTTAAAGATAAGCTTATAGTTAATAGTGACAACCAATTAGCAAGTCGAAATGAAGTTCTTCGTTACAGGTACCTTTTTAGTTTTTAAAGCACGATGTGATGTTTGAATATTGTGTAGTTTTTTTCTTAAGTTAAAGTATTCTTTTACTATAACAACATAATTTATGACCATTTTAGTAACTATTATAACATCACTTTATGATAAATCCTATTTTGACAAAGATGGCGATAAGTGGTGCTATCTATTCCTTAGGAGATTGGATTGCACAGGTCTATATCTCAAAATCATTTGCATGTGGCAGAAATGCATACTTACAACCATTTCATTCTACATTTAAAAAAATTGATGATAATATTGCTTGTTTTAATTTATATTTTTGTCTATAGTCATTATAAACATTGCAACCTTAGTCATCTTTTATAGGCTATGAGGAACATAGTTGAATACTACAATAGTTTTGTGGTTAAGCATTTGTGTTTTCCCTACTCATAGTCCAATTTATTTACAGTTTGGAAGGGTACAATTAGTGCACAATCTACAATTTTATACTCATTCATATATTTATTTCATAATCAATTCTATCATTGAGTTTTTTTGAATTTATTTGTAATAATATCTTTAATCTAGGGGCCTCTAATTTCAACTTCAATGGAAGAAAGAAGTTCAATACAAGAACACATCAGAAAGTCAAATCTATGAGTGTTGAAGATTCCTCCAATGTATTTAACTATATTACCTATTCTACTCTTTACATTTAACTATATATGTTGTTCTCTGATAACCACCCATCTCATTATATGGCAGGCTGAGAAAGAGAACAGAGAGAAAAAATCATTTGGTTTGATGTGCATAGATGCTAATATTACAAGGATAAATATGTTGTTCTTGGAAATTAAGAGAAGATATTGATCTCTTTTTGCTTATGATATAGGTTGGTCTTTAAATATTCTTTTATATAGTTTGATGATATTTTTATAATGATCATGTAAATGTAAGAGACATTTGTTTATTGGTGCAGTGCTCGGTGCTTATCCTATCAATTTGATTCTTGTCCTCTCAATGGTAAATCATTTGGAGAGCTTGGGTATAGAAAGACATTTCAAACATGAGATAAAAGAGGTTCTAGATGATGTCTATAGGTAATTGGGAGATATTTTTTCTAACTAATTGTAGTACATTTTATGAATTGATTTGCATATTGTTTGAAATAAATGTTCTTCTTGGGCAGATTTTCGATAGAGAATGAAATGGGTGAAGGAATGCCATCAACATCAGACATAATAACCATTTCTAACAGTTAAGTCTTAATTTCACATAATTCTTGTTTCTAGTATATTTTATTCTATTTTTTAAGTTGTTAAGAATTTTCATTTATTTGTATGGAATTAGGTTTTTTTTGGTAAAGTCAATTAGATTCTTATTTCTTTTCTTAGTTTATATATATAATATGAATTATTCTCAATTTAGAAGACCATGCCACTAGAAGACCATGTTCAATTTATATAACTAGTAAGTACCATGCCACTAGCCACTAGTATCGAGCCACTAGCTACTCCGAAGACCATGCTTGTGTAAATCATTGGTAAAATAGTAAATATATACAATCTCTAGGCTTAGGTTCCTATTCATCACTAGGAGATTAACTTATGTATGGAGATTTCAATTTAGTAGAATAGGTCAGCAATCTACGCTTTCTAGTTGAGGACTCTAAAACTATATTTACTCTAGAGATCTGCATTATACAACTCGACTATGGTCGGGCCTTTCTATTTTAAAAGAGCAATTACAATTCTAGAAGTGAAATGACTCTTTATTTAGTGATGTGTGATAATCTACCTAGCTCTAACATTTGTGACTTTGAATTTGATCCCTTTGGATACTCCATGAAGGAGATGATTTTTCTACACATCATTTATGAGCAGTTCCATCTTACTAAAATATATTTCCAACTTCATGAGTAAATCAATACATCATTTGTGAGAAATTGCATCTTACAGCCACACTCCCTAATCAATTTTTGCTAATACTATTTTTTCCAACATCATGAGTAAATCATATATGGATCATTGGCAACTAGCAAATAGATTTTGATAAATGTAATGGGTACAATAGATTCTTATATTTAGAATTATTTGTGTAATTTTTTTTTGTTTGTTGGTTTCAAACTTTCACCAATGCCAATTGGGCAGATTCAATAGATAATGTAAAAACCATAGCAGTGGCTACTTTTGGCCTCAAAGCATGAATTATTTCATGGAGTAACAAGAAACAACAAACATTAACTCTTTCCTCCACTAAGCATGTCACAAATCCTATTCTCAAAGCTTAGTTTGGTTGAAAAGGTTGGTTGCTTAAATGCATGCCATTAAAACAGGGGAAGTAGTAGCTCACTATGACAATCAACATCCACTAATATAAGCATGTTCCAATCTCTCAGTGCACACAATGCATAATTTGCATTAAACCAAATGAATCAACCAAATTGATGATAGAATTACTAGTTCTCAACTCAATATAACATACATTCCCTAAATGTATAGGTACATTTTCTAATTGCATGTTCCTTTTACACATCACTTTGTTAAGTGGCATTAACCATATATTGCATTCATTACATTTTCATTGTACATATTTCATTTACATCATAGTTTCATTACATTACTGTATCTCATTAGTGTTTCATATATCAATCACATAACATATAGTGCATAAATAAAAATGCTATATTACATACATTAGATATCATAAAGAATGTTATTGAAGTCCATAATATACATCAAATATATCATTTCCATATCATCAATCATGGTTTAATTTATAGTTACATCTTATCATCACATATACCCATACATTAATGTCATCATCCACATATTTCTATTTCATAAACCAGTATAATCTTAATTATAACTATTTCATATCATATGCATCACATAACACATGTCCTACATCACAAAAATAAGTACCACTAACATA
The DNA here is from genome assembly GCA_028749045.1 of Cupressus sempervirens. Lineage (NCBI taxonomy): Eukaryota > Viridiplantae > Streptophyta > Pinopsida > Cupressales > Cupressaceae > Cupressus > Cupressus sempervirens. The sequence goes on from CM053793.1 coordinate 736,985,659, forward strand.
TACATCATAACAACATATACACATAGGTACATCCATGCATCAACATAAGAGTCATGTAGAACTAATTGTATCATCATATAGAACATCAAAGAAAAAATATATGAAGTCCATAATATCCATAAAATGACCCATCAAAGTGCCAAATCATATATAATTGTATAAATATCATAATAACAAATTGAATGCTACATCTAAAAATATATCAAAATGCATAAGTATTGACATAAATATCTTCCCATGAAGTCAAAATTATTTGTCACATGAGTAGGTGGTATTAATATAGATAGCTAGGATGGACCCCCATCATGTCTTTTACGTGGCATTGGTGGAATGCCCAATGAACCCTAGGATGCCTTGCTTATGCTCTGTAACTATATTTTCTTGGAGGATGGAGGCTTCCTCTAATTCTTTGTCACTTCTTGGTGTAGATTCCCATATAATATGTTTCCTCTGATCTTTCTATACCTTCCTCTCATAGTGAGACAAAGGCATTGACCACCACCTATCTTACCCCTATAATTGTGGCTTCATATTAAGTGCTTTGTTTCTCTTCTCTATAGGTATCTTTATTGTCTCTTCTATTCATCTCACTCCACCATCAGTATCTAGATCTTATTTCCAAAATTGTCATCCTCATCCTCTAGACCTACAATCACAATGCCATCCCACCCTAATAAGACTGTAACTCATCCACCCTCCTCTATAGATTTGGTAATGAAATCTCTAAACACACACTCTACATTTTCTTTACTTGCACACTGAAATACAATTTTGTCAAGTTTTTGAGAGATTTTTTTCTTGTGCCATGGCTTGCCATTGAAGCTATATATATAGTAGTTTAACCTTACAGTAACCAAGACATTTTCTTATTTGCCTGAAAATTTTGCCTCAATGGAAAGAGATAATGCCCTACCACATCCCTATTAAGCGAAATAAGTGTGTTTCAATTTCTTAGTGCACACACAATGCATACTGACATACATTTGCATCAAATCAAATGTATCATCCAAATTGACAATAGGATTACTATTGCTCAACTCAAAATAACACATTCACAAAACCACATTGACTAGACATGTTTGTCAAGTTCAGAGATGTTTTTCTTGTGCAATGGCTCACTACTAAAGGAATCAATTTAAATATACATATTGGGCATGGTCATTTAACTTCACATTAACAGAGCCATTTTCGTGTTGTCCTAAAGTTGGCCTCTATGGGAGGAAACAATACCCTACCACATTCTTAGTAATGCACATGTACAACCCATTGGCCAAAATAATTTGAAACAAATGCCTTCTCAATGCATCAATAATAGTAGACATTACCATGAGAAGTGCAATGAATAGTGTCAGGAATATTCAACAATATGAAAACATTATCATCAGTTCTAAGTAGCATCAACAATATTTGGAACATGGCTAGCAATGGTAGGAATTTACAACATCAAAATCAATCAAAATAACCATAACATTAAAATCAGCAAGAAATGCATCAATACCACACCCTTCATATCTAATATTGTGCTCCAAAAGCCTTGGATTGTCTTCAAACACTCAGTCTTTACCTTAGACTCTACACCATTATCCTTTTTGGGAGGCAAATATCCATTATGAAATTAATCCTCTATGCTTGATAGGATTCATCAAAGCAGAAGTAAAATGGTGAAGATGAATTTCAATATAAAGACCATGAGTTAATAGGCCAATTCTATATTGTTCAATAGTCAGTAGGCTTCTCATAATCATCAGGAAACTATGCTTCACCAGAATCTACTACAAGTGGTTTGATCATGAAAGCCATCTGTATAGGCTTAGCCTAATCATGGTCATTATGTTCTGCAAGCATCAAAATATTATAAGGTATACAATATGACAAGTTGAGTTCAAATGTCCAAATTTGGAATAATATTGAAGATGAGTGTGGATCCAAAACCTAATTCCGAAAAATGTATTGTGTCTTGCATGTCAACATGCCTTGTTGGTTTCTTATATGGCAATCAAGTCAATTTTTGGCCAATCAACCTTTTTGTTTGGACAACAATTAAGAAATATTTAAGCTATTTTTCTAGTTTTGTAACTTGATTGCATTAATTAAGATGAATCAATGATCAATTTAATGTGTAGATGTATGATTATGAAATCATATTTCATTTCTTATATGATTATGTCATGTGATGTATGCCACTCATGATTATATTTAATGTTTATATCTAGTCATATTATCTTGGTTAATGAGTTGGTATTTGTTATGAGTCGCTGAGTGGTTGCAAGACCTAACAGGATGAGAGTGTGGTGAAAGTAGATAGTGTTAGCTTCTCAGAAGGGGATGAACTAGATGATCTCATAGCCCACACACCACTTAGGATTTGATACAAGTAATTGATGTCACATTTTACTCTAACCTAGTTCTTGTATGTTCTATGAGATGTCATGAAATTGGTAATAATGTAGCATTTATAATAAGTAAATTGTTAGCATATTAATCATTTGCTTAAATGAATAAGTTATTCATGGCAATGAAAATGTAGGATTTCATCTTGAAGACAACTTAAATGCATTCAGATTTAAAATTCAATAATAATCTTCACACATTATATACTTTTTTTTATAGCCCTTCCTAACATAATAATAATAATAACAAATGACACTAACTTATTCCTTTTTTTCACATATAACTCTTTAGTTTTTCTTATGGAATTATAATTGAGTCAATTATTTTCTCCCAATGTTTATAAAACAAAACAAAGGTGCATTTAGGGGTAACAATGGCTAGAGAAGGGAAGGTGCTTGTTCAAGCTGTGAACAACATTGTTTTCAGGTTCTTCTTTCTCTTCCATGTGAAAACTTAAAAATGGGTCTTTGCTTTGACAAAAAACTATGTAAATGTTAAGGTGCAAGTTTATTCTAAATTTGGTATTTTTCTCTGTTAAAGCTTCTTGAAAGAAATTGTTGCTTGATTAATTCTCTACCCTAGCTGTTCATGCATAAAAAATCCCAAAAATAGTGTGGTTTGAGTATGAAACACACATAAGGAAGATTAAAAAGAAAGCAAAGGAAGATTGACTACTTCAATTAACTTTTCGTCACTTGATTTTGAAATCAATTGCAGCTGCTTAAGAATTGTGAGATTGAACTAAGGTGTCTCTTTTATAGTGAATTGAATTACTTTATCCTATTCTCTTCTTTTTCTCTTGACAATTTCCTAACCAAATATAATTGAAATTAAACCCATTTATTTCTTATTATAGGGCCACATCATCCTTATGCTTAAAAAAAAGAAGAGGAAGCCTCATGTTCTAAGATTAGAACCACAAGAGCCATAGGAGAATGTTGAAGATAGTCACCATGTGCCTATTAACAATAGGAACATCATGACTATCTTTGGAATACTTCAATCAGGAATTCTCTTTCACTTGAGCTCACAAGGGAGATCAACTAGTGAAGATGCTCTGTCAGCACCTTCAGAATTAGCAGGAAAGTGGGGTGTGGGACCTCCTCCAAATAATGGTATCATTGGATCAAATCCAACATTAAGCAATAAAAGTTTATAAGAACCAACTTCAAGGTAGTTCATCATATTAGAACATGGAAAATGGTGCCTTGTACTACCTTTTTATGTTTATCACTTACCTATCTGCAACTCCACGATCGATATCGATAGTCTCTTGCCCTCACCATGCAACTGAACTACTTTACTTTTATTGATGTAGCTAAACTATGAGGGCCTTTTGTGTTCTTGACAAATTGTAAGCTTTCAACATTTGTGAACCATTAGAGATGCAAAAGAACAATTGGTGAGGTGTTAATTTTAAGGCAATTTTTTGTTTCTATAATGTACAGTTCAATTGCTAAAAATATTTCATCTACAGGCGTCAATTGATAGATTGTTAACTTTTCATGTCATTTTCTAATTGGTTGGGTAGTTCTCCTTGCATTTGTAAATCTTGTTGCAATCTTTAGCCTAATGACAGTTTGGTATTACATCCAGGACAATAACATAGTTGATTTAAAACTTTGCATTAAAGAAAACATCAAGGGATAATATTTGAATTGTGGATATTTGTAAATTATTTTGGTTTTAGACATAGTTATAGTTATAGTTATATATGCGCTCTTATGATGATGTGATTGGGGCTGTAATTTTTTTGTCACGTTTATGTGTTTGAAAAATAGAGATTAGTTAGTGAAATTATTGGCTTTCATTCCTGATAAATAATTCTTTCCTAATTTTATTTTTCCCTACAGTCTTTACAAGAAATGGTGTCTCAAGAACCACAATTTAGACAGGCTGTGCCAATTATTGCAAAGGCTTTTCTCTCATAGGATCCTTTTAAACTGCACAAAATTTGA